>CM076574.1:1255741931-1256076462 GCA_034641835.2 Pinus albicaulis | reverse complement strand
ATTGTGCCATAATCCATTCATATGTTTATACATTGCATTTGCTTCATTTCTGTTTATAAACTTCCATAATTTCCATTTCACTTCTGTCTTTCATGTTTTATGTTGTTAATCATTGATCAGTGTTCTTGTTTCAGGTTATAGATAGGCAGCCCGGGCATTTTCATATCTTTTTGACTAATGACATGGAACTAACATTGTTCTGCTACTAATTTGCTTTTCATAGTTGCTGTTTAATTTCAGTATTGCTTTGTTCATTTCAGTTTTTCTTATTTGCTTCAGTAGTTAAATTTAGATATATATTAAGCTGCTCATAGCATCTTCAGTTGCCTCCGAAAGCCACAGCTGGACTGATGGTGAGGGATTGTATTATGAAATGTGTAGTTTAGTATTAGTTTCTTTTATGCAAATTTAGATATATTAAGCTGCTCATAGCATCTTCAGTTGCCTCCGAAAGCCACAGCTGGACTGATGGTGAGGGATTGTATTATGAAATGTGTAGTTTAGTATTAGTTTCTTTTCTGCAAATTTAGATATATTAAGCTGCTCATAGCATCTTCAGTTGCCTCCGAAAGCCACAGCTGGAATGATGGTGAGGGATTGTATTATGAAATGTGTAGTTTAGTATTAGTTTCTTTTCTGCAAATTTAGATATATTAAATCATGCATGACATCTTCAGTTGCCTCCGAAAGCCACAGCTGGACTGATGGTGAGGGATTGAATCATGAGTGTATGGTTTAGTATTAGTTTACTTTCTGCAAATTAAATATCAATTACTCAAGTTGTTTATGATTACTTCCGAAAATCATAGCTGGACTAATGATGAAGGGTCAGAAGATAAATTGATGTAATCTGATTTAGATTTATTTTGTTGCAATTTTGAATTTCCTTAAACATAGTTTCTTTTGTGTTTAGTCGGCAGCAAGAATAGTTTGATTTTCATGTTCACTAGTTTACTGTTTTGATTTATTAGATTAGCAGCACCTTTTCATTTCAGCAGTACATTTTCATTTTCTTTCAAAGTCTTATCATTGTAAATTTCAAATTTCTTTTAAAGTTTCAAGTTGGTAAATCATTATAGGGGATATCACTTCCTTGAACAAATATAACCAAACTTGTTTTCATTTTAGAATTTCCATTTCACCTTAGAAAAACCAAAAACGACAAAAGTTAAGAAATAGGTTATCTTGCACATATAGTGCGCCGCACTTCATCAGCTTACGATTCCCGGATTGACAAATTAAATGCAGCAATTTAGGACACACTAAATTGACCAAACGGTTCTTGTTCAAACCGCAATTTCATTTTGGTCAAAATAGTCATTCATCTTATCCACATGTTGTGATGCAGTTGTAGCATTATTAACATCATATAATAGAATTTTGGACTGATAGTCCTGTGGAAGATTGACTAGTGGTACAGTAAGGGCTAAGGGAGCATACCATGCGGCCATGGCAGGAGGTGGAGGTGGATTCACAGGTGGATTGACAAAAGGGAAAGTGGGCTGAGGTGTGATGGTTTGAACAATGGATGAAGGATGAACAGAAGCGGATGGAACAGGAGTAGATTGCTGAGCTGATCTTCGATGAGAGACACCTAAGTTAAGAAGAAAATGTAAATCAGGAGGCGTTGTTTCTCTGCTACCAAGATGTTCACTTGTTTCAGGAGATGATAGTGAAGACTCAGAATCTAGTTGTTCTAACTCACTAAATGACCCAGTCCTGAAGGGATTAGCTAAGTCAGCTTGTGAGTGTTGTAGAGCTAAAAGTTTTTTAGGAACTGATTTAGCTCTTGGGGGTGATCTGAAAACAGTTGATAATTTAATCTTTGGAGACTTCCAAAGGATACTTTCTGGGTCATCAACTATCTCAGGTGGGTTGGGGTCAGGATGGGCTCTAGTGTGGATATTTCTAGAAGCCACTATGCTATGTTTTTAGACCCAAATAAACCAGAAAAGTTCAACCAGATATGACAATATTTGAGGGGTTAACTAATATGTTTACACAAATTTCGATCCTATAGTCCTCTAACTGGATTTGGAAAATGTTATAATGATAAGGGTTCTTCCCAGTGGAGTCTTAAGGTCTGCTCAAGATTGTGGAGTCGTTAGGTGGAAAATTTTAGAGTGTTTTTGAAGAGGTACATTGTCCACCACAGTGCTTGTGAAACATCCCTTTTCAAGGATATCCTGAAACACAACAAACTCTAACCAGAGATTGACTGAGAGGGCATTCACCAGATATATCACCTCTAAAAGAGGATGAGATCCAGAGGCTATATGGCCCTTTCCAGACTCTGTCTAAGAGTACAAGGTAAAACACATCAAAGGTAAGTGATATGTGGGAATGAGTTTTTCACTACAAAGTGGAAATTTTTAGCTCGTGAGGAGGTAAAAGGTTCTATGGTCCACTACCATGTTTATTATGAAGCCAAACTTGAAATATTTTTGGGTTTTTCTGAGTTTATTTTGGTTTTATAGGTTAAGAGAATGTTCTAAGTCTGATTTTGCACTTAGCTAAGGTGTTCAAACAAACAGAGATGCTCTTATGGCTTGGTAAGTGGTTCCTTCAAGGTTTGATAAGGATTAAAAGGAATCCTAAGGGTTACTTAGTTTGTCACTGATTCAATCAAGTCCTATCATGATCGCCATTATGTTAGGCAGTGCCTGAAGAAAGTTACTTATGTTATACTGGACCTAAAGGTTTTAAGAAAGGTTTTGAAACCTCTAATTCTCAGTAGGTCCCACCGTGATCGCCATTATGTTGGTCTCCCGTGTTTTGATAGTTTGGCAAATCAAAAGACAAGGCAACATCAGAACCAATCTTTTGAGTTCTAGGATCTAGTCCTCTTGTTCTCAGAGAGGGATCTCTCAAATATTTGTTTACAAAGGTTTATCTTGTCTGCTTTGATCATGGATTTTAGACTAGTTATTTAAGTGCATATGTTTTTTTGGTTGGGTTGAGTTGATATAGCAGAATATGAAAGGTCTAGGAAAGATAGATAGAAAGAGGAAATATCTGGTTCATTGGGCAATGGAGTCAAAATAAGGTCATGAAAAACACTTCAAGGGATATGGGATATCAAAGGGCAAATCTAACTTGGCCGCAGGATCCTCTGTTCTGGAATGAGATGGACATTAATGTTTTGGAAAGAGAAGTTTAATTCTCAACAAAGGGAAACTTGAAAACATAACTTAACAATAGAGAGATATTTGATAGACAGGGCCAAGCATAAATTCTACAAACATTCTTTAAGCAAGTAATGACTTCAAGACAACTTTTAAAATGAAATCTAAGATTCGGGGAACACCCTATTTCCTCAAAGATCTTATTTTAAAGGACTTTAGAAAACATAAAAGATTCACTGATAATTGTATTCATAGAAGAGGGAACACCTAATTAACATCTATGCTTACAACTATAAAGACCTTCAAAACAACTGTTCAAGCAATGGCAAAGGGCAAGATCAAAACCGACCTCTTTGATTAACTTAAGACAATGGTACTTCAAAGGGAGACTTCAATAATAGCTTTCAAGTGATGGCGAATGACGAGGAGAACCGTCATGCGAAACCAATATTTCAGCTATCGAGAAATAAACAAGCATGAAGACTAAAGAGAAGGTTTAAAAGCCTCTAAAATACTTGATGAAGAAAACATAAAACGAGTGAAGGGTGAGAACGGTCAGGGTGCTTCCGGTCATTTCTTAGCCTAAAACTTTCGACCTACGTAATGAGGTGTGAAACACGTAAGCAGGAGAAAACATTAAACAGTTAGAATACTTCACCAACAACCAAGCTCATGAATCCAATGATAGAGCCTTCTCAGGAATAGTGATGCAACAGCATCATCAAGACATCCAAGACTTCAATTTGTTTTTCAACTTCAACAGACTTGTATATTTATTTCAGAGAGTTTCAATGTTACAACTTGTGATCAAACAGCAACCAACAACCAACAACACTCACTTATCTTCTGTTGTGGTATATATAGAAAGATGAGGAGGTGAGATCTGAAAAAGATCTCAATTACAATTAATACAGGATTTAAATGGCCCATTAGCCCTTGGGATGCTCAATGAAGAAACAGAAGAGGTGTTCACCGTATTAATTGATTCACACTTATGACTTAAGCTGGGTAGGAGTATTTGTTGACCTTTGAGGCACAGGTAGTCCGAAGTAACTCTGCAGATATTCTTTGCATTAAAGGCCCTGGGAGAAAGTGACTTCTTTGGTTGTGTCGAGGCAAAAATCTGATCCTGATCAATAAATTCAGCTCCTGATTGAATCCTTTGAGGCACAGGTGGCACTGTGGTGGTTGAGGAATCAATTTACCTCAGATATGGCGGTGGAGGCATTTCGACTGATAAACACTTTTAGGTTTTCCTTTAATCTATGTTTTAGATCCAGGGATTTAGGCGTTTGATAACTGTCTTAGCCTTAATCCCCACAAATCTGCCCACTAATCTGTTGTTCTGGTTCATTCTCGGTCTTCAACATCTGATACTCTTTCCTTGCATTGATCTTCATGGTTTTTCTATCGTGCAGGGCTGCGTAGGGTATGTAAGGCATCAATGCCTGTGAAAACATCAATATAACGTGATTTTAAACCCTGTGGATGATTTCCTCGGAGGAATCGAACAAGGGAGGGTCATCACCCTCAGTCGCCGAATATTCTTTGGAAATGACGGAAGATACCTTCAAACCTGCAAAAAACATGAAAAAACGTTATATAATCCTGCGTATTTGGTTTACTGCATCGAGGACTGTGCAGAGGAGCGTGGGCTGTTGGATGGCATCATCCAACGGCTGGCATTTAATCTCATAATGGTCAAAAAAGCATGGGGGGAGGAGGATTAAATCAGAGCCGTCGATTCGCGCCGAGATCGACGGTCGCGGATGACTACGGGGGTTTCGGATGTACGGAGGAAATATTTCGGGGGCATACCCCCGTAGTGAAACTGCGCAATTCATCTGATTCAGTTTGGACGGTCAAGATGAAATCAGGGGGCGTTGAAAGTCAAACGGAGGGAATATAGAGGATGAGGTTTGGACCGTCGATCAGATCAGATCGACGGTGGAGATGTGATTTCCGCACGGCGATGGCTTGTTTAGCGCACGCGCACCTTCGTTACCCATCGCGCAACTCTGGTTAGCACTGACCGTTGGATCATCGGGCCCAGATCGGACGACTGTGGTGGATTTCGTTGCATGGCCTAGTCCGATCGTTAATGCGCGGGGGAGAACTTTAATGCACGGGGATGGAGGTTTTGGAAAATGGTACAGAGGACACGCGCCGCACAACGTATGGAATCGCTGGCCAACGGGAGAAAACAGCCTTGGGGCCGAAAGCGGTGCGGAAAATACTGCGCGGTTTTTTGGAGTGGGGAACAACTGGCGGGGACCACTAGTAAGTTGCACTCCGCGCCGTGGATCTGTGGATTAGATGAACGGCTGAGATCGCTCCATAATTGCACGGGCGGGTTTTTAATAAAAATAATGAAATGACGGGTTTTTATAACATTCAAACGTTTTTTTTAAACGTTTTTGGACGGAGAAAAAATATTAAAATGGAAAAGCGCCCGAGGGTCTTGCAGTTGGTTCTGGCACTCGGGTGCATGGAGGAAAAGAGGTAGGGGGCTTAGCCTAAGGGGCTTAAGACCAACGCATTGGAAATGTGCGTTTCTATGGTTTTTTAATGGTTTTCAAAGGGAAATGAAGGTTTTCGATAAGGTCAAAATAGTGGGTTTTAACCTTATAAAAGGGATTTTAATGAAATGAAAAGGGAGAAACATGAAATTGTGGGGTTTTCATGGGAAATGGAGAATAGAAAATGAGGTTAGTGGTAGGAAGAAGAAAAAGGGAAAAGGGTCCTTTGCAGAAGTATCCAACTGTGGATTTTTATAGGATTTCAGAGGCTTTGAAGAGGGAGACAGCTGTGAAGATTAACCAGCAGTTATGGATTCATCAAAAAGACTTTAAGCACCAACAATTTCAGGGCTGAATTTGTTTCTTGAAGGCTGCAAGAATCATTTAGCCACCAACTGATATGACAGAAAAATATGGGTGGCTAACAAGACCTATGGCATTCAAAAGAAGATTCAGAGAGCTACTACAGGGCCAAATTTCAGATATTGAAGATCTAAAATCATATATATAATTCAGTTTCAATATCGAGCTACTTAAAAGCCAAAAAAAGGTGTGTATTTTTTTTCTTTTTCGAATTGCATAAGTCTTGTGTGAAAAATCAATTTGAAGTGATTCCAACGGAATATTGAAGCATAGATATCAGTATTGGGTTCTAAAATTCCACCTAAAAATAATTCAACACCCATTAATCGTTTAGAAGGCTCTACTATGACTCATCAAGAGGAAGAAGCACAACATGACATATCAAAATTACAAGAGCAAGTGCACCAAATTTTGCTCTCGCAAAGAGCAACAAAAAAAGAAATGGAAGTTTTGAAGAAAGGAGTGGAAGCTAAGATGGATGGTTTGAAGAAAGGCATGGAAGCTAATATGGATGATTTGAAGAATGGCATGGAAGCTAAGATGGATGGCATGGAAGCTAAGATGGATAGCATGGAAGTTGGCATGGAAGCTAAGATGGATGACATGGAAACTAAGATGAAAGACAACATGGAATACATGAATAATGATCTAAAATCATACATGGAAGGTTTGATGACAAGGTTAATACAAGAAATTATTCCTAATGGCAGAAATATAGTATAGGAAAATCATGATGAGAACAAAACAAATGTTAATCGTGATTTCATAACCTCTAATTTTGGATTGAAGAACCATCATATTTCAAGATGGATATGAGGAAGTTTGATGGCAAGGATCCCGTAACATGGATACGACAGATGGAGCAATATTTTGATCTCAATAATGTGAAAAACACACAAAAGGTACGCATTGCAACTTTACATCTAGAACAAAATACATTTGTACAGTATCGATGGCTTTGTTCCCGTAAAAAAATTGTCACTTGGTCAATTTTTTGGGGGCAATGATAGCACATTATGAGGATACAAAGAGCAATGCCTTCTCTAGATAATTGATAAATCTCAAACAAAAGGGTTCAGTGGTGGAGCACATTGAGGACTTCCAAAAATTGAATATAAGGGTAACTGATATTCTAGAGGAACACAGAACTGAAGTCTTCATAAGGACTTTTTAGGATAACATCCAACATGATGTTCGCATTTGGGAACCTGATCCTTTGGAGAAGGCATTCAGGTTGGCAAGAAAAACTGAATGTAAAATTATAGCGACAAGGAATCCTGTTAGGTTCCCGTGATTTGGCTGATTGGCAAGCCAAATGACAGTGTAACATCAAACCAAGCTTTGGAGGCCAAGGACCTAGCCTTCCTGGACTCAGAGAGGGCTCTCTCTATATGTGTAAGGGATGTCTATGTGTTTTCTTATTTGTGTTCTGATTTTAGGCTAGTTATGAAGTAAGTTTTTTGGTTTTTTAGGTTGTGAGGGATGAAACTGATCAAAGATATAAAATAGATAACAAGACGTTAGATTAACTGGGCTATGGGGTCAAAAAGTCAAGAAAGCTATTAGATGACGATACAAGGCTATTGAAGGGCCGATTTGATTCAAGGTAGAAAGGATCTTAGGGAAAAATGGAGTAAATGGACATAAATTTTGTGAACAAAAAAGAGTTTCAAGCATCACTGGTTCAATAGATAACATAAACATGGTAAGGAAAACCCTTAATCATGCAAAATGTAACTATAAACTAATCGACGCATAGAAACAAACATTCAAGCCATGCATAGAAGTATAAGACCCTCTAACTTTGGGAAATGGCTATCAGACTTTGGGGAAAACACATAAGATGGACTAACAACTCAAAACACTATGTCGGAACGCCTAAACATAGTACTTCAAGTTATTGGGCACTTTGAACAACAAGATTTGCATAGTTTTAGGCAAAGGGCTAGATCAGGACTAGGCCTCCTTGGTTCAAACAAAATGATAATCTTAATCAGTCAAAGAGATAGTTTCATGGATGGAACTATGGATAGTCATAGGTAAGCAGGGCACACCATACATCCTACTCAACATGCATAGAAATATTAATGAAACTAGCAACAATATCCTCAAGTTATTAAAGAGCAGTTAAGAATTCTTTAATGCAACTAAGGAAGAAGAAAACATAAAAGCTATGAAGATTCAGGAATTTTGAGGTGCCTCCATGGGCATATCTCAAATTTTTTCTCTACTGGTGTATAGCAAGCAAGAAACATGTATCATGAATGAAAACTATAAGACAACAACAAAGCAAGAAACACTATACCATTCTACCATGTCATGGAATCCATCAACAATCCTTCATCATACATCCAAGAACATTCAAGAGGCAATCCAAAAGCATAACACAAGTATTTTCTCCAAAGCTCATATGACCATATATTGCTTCTCTTCTCAAGTTCAGCCTCTATTTTACAATGAATCCTCTTGGAATATATAGGCCAAGGAGGAAAACCAACCAAGGCAACTAGCTAGCCATTGGTTCAAAATAAATATCTAAACTTGTCCTTGAGGCTTTGCAAAGCCCAAGGCACAAAATATCCCATAAAATATCTAAAAATTGCTAAAAAATGGAATTTAATTGACTTTGTATCATTTTCCAAGTGCAAAAATAGCTAAACGCACATTTGGAAAAAACAGATTTTAGAGGTTCAAAAATTACAAAAATATTTCAATTTTACATCAGAAAAAGGTCCCCTGACTTTCCGGAAACATTTGGCAGCCTTCCTATGTCAAAATGAAGATCATGATAGCTCGTTGGAAAGCTCTGAGTGTCTACTTTCTGGCGCAACTGAAATTTCCCCAATCCGATGCACAAAAGTACTCCAAATATGCACCGTGTGTAGAAAAGCCAGAAAATAATAGTTTGCTGATAGACCGGGCAGAGTGTGCAAAATGCAAGCCTTTTTCGTTGTTTTGAAGGGGCAAATGATCTCCAAATGCTCTGAAAATCGCTGAGGACATGCTCATGAAATTATGGCATCCGATGATACCATTCTCCTCCCTTGATGAATCCTCAAAATGAAATGGAAAATTTATGAGTTTTTGATCAAAAACTCAAAAATGCCAAAAAACCAAAAGTTGTCAAAATGGGACCAAAATTGGTGTGCATGACCCTCAAGGGTCCTCAGCAACATGTTTCGAAGCTGAAGCCAAAATGTCGAGTGCTGATGTGCCTTTCTTCACTTTCCGTGTTGGGCGCTCCCCTTTAGCCTCCTTGTTCATTACTTGTCATGCTGCTGCTCCTGCTCTGCTTCACCTTCACTATCCATCACTGTTTTAATCAAGGTAAAATGGTTTCAGATGCTGTGTGAGATGCCCTCCTTGCTATTAGGTTTTTATTTCCTTCCAGAACATTTTTTTTCCTTTCCTTTGTATATCACTCAAAAGGTAGAGTCAATAACCATCACATAGTCAGCAAAAGGAATAAACACAGTAAAAAAGGTCACTGTGTTATAGGGAGATTCATCAAGCTCCTTGTGTTGATAATTTATGATAGTCTTTGGAGTCGGACGACAAAAGCTCCTTTAACCAAAACACTGCTTTTGTATCCAATATTTCCTACCCACAGTCAAACAAGAGCAACCTCCAAATGCAATGGTAGCTCTATTTACTGAAATCAGCTTTATAGAATAAAGAGGTAATAGTGGTTATTTGCCCTTTTTTAACCCACAAAGATGCCTTTTGAATCAACAACACTTACATAGTGATTACTTTCATGGAATTAAACCCACTGTTTTGTTTATTTTAGATATTGTGTTCCTCTTCTTGGGCACTGTTCTGCACCTTTTAATGTTGTGTTGAGGGCAGTCTATAAGGTCTTTCGGCATCCATCAAGATACACCACTTTTTCTAAGACAGTGTTGAGAAAAAAAAGTCATTGGAGGCCCAGCCCTTTAAACAATAAAATCAACTCTCCTCAATACTGTCTTCACTGGTGCACACAGCTGACAGAGTTTGTGTTTTGTGCTACAACAGTTAGAATGTTCTTCATGTTTGACAAACTCATTAGAACAGGGGTATGATGTCTTAGCATTTTTACGGGCAATTCTGGGCTCCTTTTCAATATAAAACCCCTGTCTCCTTTAGAAAACTGCCTTTCCCTCCTCTGAATACCAACTTAACAAATAAACTTGAACACTACATCACAGTTTTTTAAACAAAGGATATCCCCACAGCAAAAAGCACTTGTTTATGGATATGGTGACAAAGTTTGGAAAGTTTTTATGCTGTGGTAACAAAACCTGTAGCAGTCCAATGCCGAGAAGCTCCCCTTTGATCAAAACACTAACCCCTCACATGCAGCTCATCAATATGTAATGAAATATAAACTCAGTCAAACAAGAGGCAAAACACAGTCTCATGACAGACTTTTTATAGTTTCAAACAATGCATCTGCTTGATAGTTTCAACCTTGTTTCACCATGGTAGTGGGGGCGATCTAGTGGTTCTTTTAAAAATACAACTTGCAAGCATTTGAAGTTTCATCAGTCAACAGGAGAATATCATTCGTTTTCACACCACAGTTTGAAACTGTGGCTTTTTAAACCTTTGCACCCCTTAATAGTTTCTTGAAAAACTAAAGGGGCACATGTAAATACCTTGAGACTTCGATGGCAAAATTTAGCTGGGAGTTTGAGCGACCTTGAAAAACGTTTGGAGGTGTTTGGAAGAATAAAACCCTGCGTGGCACGTTTGTTAATGAAAGCGCCGCGCTGTCGGGTCACTCTCGGGCCGACGCGACCGATGCGCACAGGCGCGCCGCGCGCACGCTATAGCCCTTCGAAAATTCTGTTCGAGGCGCGCCGCTGTTACACAGTAATTTGTAACCGTCCCTACCATTCCCCGTCCCGCACAATGGAGGACCCATTTTGTGACCTGTGAACATTTTCATGCCTTGAAAACATCATCAATGCATTCCTCTAAGCATGAGCCTCATTTTCCCTTGAGACATCTCCTTGCAAAATTCATGAAAAACATCCCTTTTGGCATTGGCGCGGGAAGGCAGTTCAGTACTCGCGCCAATGGGGAAAATCCTGCAAAGAGGTCGCGCCAACTGGCGCTCTGTCATAGAGCAGTAGTCGCGCCACCCAATTTAGGGACTGTTTTTTAAATAAAGATGGCGGAAGTTGAGTTCCAACAAACTCAAAAACCATTGCCTATCTTGAGTTGGGAGGTTTGGCTGCGGGAGTTCTATGGAAGGGAAGTGGTTTTGCCACCTCCCATGGAACCTTCCTTGTTGATAGGGCCAATCCCATAATAGTAGGGATCCCAACTCCCTCCTTCCCCATCTATAAAAGCCTGCTCAATCCCATGGCAAGCTAGTCTTGAAGTGCCTAAGCTTTGAATCTCCATATTCCCAAGAGCCTTTGTGCTGTAAAGAATCCTCTCTTTCCCTTAAGGCCGACTCAAGTAAGAAGACCATTGTCGAGAGACTCCGGAGAGGTTTTCCCTTTCGTAGCGACTTTGCGAGACGATGAACGTGGGGATACCCCGTCTCAAGAAGGAGACGCGACGTCGAGAACTTGGTTGTAATCTCTCTTCGTTTATTATTTAATAGATGATTATGATTATGGTTCCACTCCGTTTTCCATCATGTTAATGTAAGAGTAACGTCCTTTACGTTGATGTTTAGTTACGAATCTGGATTTCTAATAGCATGTCTTTGTTCGTTTCTTCCATGTGCAGGTGTTCATCCGCGGAGATCGTGGAGGGATTGTGATCTGCCGGGGCTGAAGAACGGGGACACTTCTTCTTCAGATTATAGCGTTGGAATCCAGGTAGGCTTCTATTCCTAGTCTTTCCATTCGTAACTAGGAGCTTGAGTCATAACATTGTTTGATTGTTGCTAGACCCCTTCTGGGCTAGTAGGGATCGCCTCTGTCCGCAGAGGGGATTTACCTCCTCAAAAATTTGGCGACTCCGCTGGGGATCCAGCTTGTTGTTTGATTTGTAAACTATAGACGGAGCCTGAAGTACAGCCAGATAGCCTTCGAAATGCTTTTGCCCTGCATTAGCGGAGTAGATCAACGCTACTTCAGTCAATCTCCGGTTTGGTTTACGGACTGAACAACTTGGAGTCTTTGTCTTGCCTTGCCGTTTGTCTCTTGCTTTTCCTTGCTTGATGAACCTTCTGGGTTGGGTTCTTTGTTTGTTTTTGCTTCTTGGATTGCTTAGTTTCCATTGATCTGCTTCTGGAGTAGCCTTTTTTTATTTTAGTTGAGAAACTCGACTGGCGCGGTTTTTAACCCGACAGTCGTGCCAATTGGCGCACGTTGCCTTTGTCCAGCCCGCGCCAATTGACTTCTGGCGCCAGTTTCACACTTACAGTCGTGCCACCCCTGTAAGTTTTTTGAGTTTCCTCATTTTTGAGCTCTCTGGATTTGATCAGTGTTTTTCTTCTTGATTTTCCGACTGACTGAGTGTGTTGGAGTCCTGTTTGACTGGGAATTCACCTCTGTCCTTTGGTTGTTTGCTTTTATCTACCGATTTCACGTTTTAAGCCCTAGGGCATCTAGTGGCTTAGTGTATCGAGCCCTCCTTGGGAGTTTTGGCGTTTTGATGGTCCTGTCAACTATTTGATTGATTCTCCGCATCCTCTAAGTAGTTGTTCATTGTTTTATTGCAATTTTTGGGTGATTGTTCATTCCTTCATTCGAAATTCGTTTGGTCTTGCCTTGGACCTAGATCACACGGTCCATTGGAAGCTTTTGAGTCTTTTCTTCGTTTTGAAAGACTTTGGTCGATTTGGGGATCTGATTGCTTGTGTTGTTGAGTGAAATTTGTTTGTTTCGCTCTCTTGGAAATCGTTTCTCGAGTTGTTCCGTTTGTTTTCAAGTTTGTTTAGTGCATATTAGCTATTAAACATTGAAAATCAAAAAAAAATAAAAAAAATCTCTTTTGCTTTTGTTAATTAGTGCAAATTGTGATCTTTTCCATATCGCTAGTGATTAGTGTTTTGAATGGAAAGTTTTCAATTTCATTAGTTGCATTAGAGATCTCATTGTTTTTCTTCCGTTCATTTCGTTCATGTAAAGCTCTCAACTCTTCTCTAACTAGTTTTCATCGAACGAAATGTTGCACTGTGGCATATAGCTTTGCATTTAGGAGTCTTTCGAGAAACTACATACGATAGGGCCTGGAAATTGGAACTTAATTGAAGATCAACTGTAAAATTTATTCAATTAACCTAAGGCAGCATTGGAACTTAACGAAACATATTTAGAAGGTCTAGGCTAGAGACGTGTTCCGGCGTCGTTAAACCTAGCAGCTGTCGTTCGCCCGTTGGCTTTAGACGGCGCTAGTACGGACTTGCGCTCCCCGTACCGTCGCGTATATAAAGGGAGATCCCTCTAGGTTTTCAATCCTTTATCCACAGGAAGCCGAGTCTGCCGCCCTATACCCGTGATACACCGAACACAGCATTCGGGGAGACTACCTGCACGTACGGAAAGTCCTTGGTCGATTTCTGTTTCATTATTGAAACCAAGGTGTATATTGCGGTTCACGGATATTTGGTACACCCTTTGTGCCTAGTTTTTCCTGAGCAGTCATTTGGTCTTTTCTGACTCCCTAAACTTGAAAAGACCGTCAAGCGCTTGTCCTTTCACGCTTGTGTCAACTCCGAAAGAGATAGAGTCATCTTTTTATCGTTTCTCGACTCTTAAAATATGAAACGGTAGAGTTTCTTACTTTCCAATGTGGTAAAATTAATCGCCCACGATTACACACCCGTTTAGACTTTGCTTGTTGACCGTTTGATCGTGTGTCTTAACTCTTTTTTCAGCCCGTGTGTGGTTTTGAGTTTTGATGGCAACTTTTTCAGAGTTTACCAACCAAGGAATCCCCTCAGAAGGGAATCCTGGTCATTTTCCTCCTTTTGGAAATGTTGGTGCTCCTTACATGGCGACGTTGTCCCTTCCTGGGTTAACTGTTGGGTTGCCTGTTTGGTTGTTCTCAACCTCTGTTGTCCCGAATGTCTCCCATACTGTTCAATCAGTTTCTCCACCTGAACAACATCATGTTGATTCCAAAGTGGACCTCTCCCCTTCTTCGCCTGTTTCTGCGTCCTCCTCTTCTACTTCGCCTGGTGAAAGTCTGGATTCAAGTAACCAGGTGGCTAAGAAGAAGAAGAAGAAGACTAAGAAGAAGAAGTCCGATAAGCGAGACGCTAAAAGTGCAGCCATTGTTTTTGAAATATCTTCTCTCGACAAACCTTCCAACCCTCCACGGAAAGTCAAGTTCCCTTGCCTGTTGTGCACGGGAGACCATCTTCTTCGAGACTGCCCTGGTATCCCCAAGGTGCTCGAAGCATGGTCCGATGGCCATCCGCCATTGCCTTTGACTTCCGGGAGCCAAGTTGGGGGCACGTCTTCAGCTGCTGTTGATAAGGCTCCTAAGAAGCAGGGTAAGATCACCAATCCCTGTAAGTTGTGTGAAGGGCACCATGCCATTCACCTTTGTCCTTATATGGATGAAGCCAAACGAGTTTTGGACAACCCGACCGGTTCTACACCACACCTTCCCCCTGGTTATAATCGGCTTTCTTTGAATCCTCTGCCAGCTGATCGTACGATTGGTCAAGAGTCATCCTTGGTCGATCCCACTCCCCCAGAAATTCAAATTCACGAATCCGTCCCTGACCAACCATTGGTCGTAGGATCGGTTGAACTGACCCCGTCCACGGTGCACCAGGTCTTTTCTGTCGAGAGTGGACCTCACACCCCCCATGTCCTTCTAATCTCTTCAGATTCTTCAGACTTGGAGAAAGATTCTCCTGTCCCTGTACTTCAAGAAGCCCCTCCTTCGCCTCCCATGATGGAGGCTCCAGGGGATATCCCTCCCGCCTTCGAGATGGAGGTCATGGAGGATGCTTCTTCTACCGTAACATCAGGGGAAGACCTTCGCTTGTCGATGGTAGCCCCTCCGAGTAGTTTGGTCGCTTCCTTTGACTGAAATCGATTTGCAGGATTTCGCCTTCCATCTTATGTGCCTTTCGAGATCACAGTACAGGCTCTTGGTCTGGTTGTATCCAACACCATTATAGACGAAGGTGCCTCTGTTAGTATTCTGTCATCAACTACCTGGCAAGCTTTCGGTTCACCCCCGCTTGCGCCCGTTACACAGAATTTGTTGACATTCAATAGAAGAACGAGCCAACCATTGGGGATCCTTCCAAGGTTACCTGTTACTTTAGGAGGCAAAACCGTCCATATGGACGTGATGGTCGTTCCAGGCCTTGGTTCCAATATGCTTTTGGGCGCGATTACACCTGTGCCATGGGGTACTTGTCTCCTCACTCTTTCGCGTGATGTGCTTTCACATGAAGGACGGATGGCGGCCATTTGTCGACTTTTCGTTCTTTGGTCCTAATGTGGCAATGGCATTCCCACCATCACCCCCTCCTGGTTTTTATCCACCCGTTGTATCTGCTCCACCGCAGGTCAACTATGTGTCTACCTACCTTGTGCCCGCACTCAGTGAAGACGCCGTTGTGCATAGTGTACTGGGGGCATTGGGTCCTGACTTCCAGGATGTTTTCCTTCCATCAGGAGTGGAACTCTTGGAAGCACCGCCTTCTTGCTCATTTTGATGTAAGTCGGTTAGAGCACGGTTTCCTTCCTGTGTCAAGCTCTTTAAAAAATGAAACCAGGTTCTCAGAGCATAGTTCCTCCACTTGTGTCAAGCTCCTAAAAACAATGAATCAAGCTGTTCGAGGATAGTTCTTTTAAGTGTGTCAACCTCGTTAAAATAATGAAACATGAGCATGTTCAATTCTCCCTTTTGTTTTGAACCTTCACTCCATTTTCAATGGACTGAAGCTTGGGGGGCATGCACCTCGAATTGAGACACCATGCTGGGGGGCATGCCCGTCTTTCTCATTTCAAGCATAGTTTGCATATGTGTGTGATCATGTGTGTTTTTAAGCTTGCGTAAAAATGAAATGTGTGAGTAGATACATTGTGTGAATGCATTTCGCATTGGGTCATTTGTTATGTAACTGATACATTAGATTACATTTGTATTAGACATTTGCATGACACATAGAAAACATCATCACATGTAAAAGATCCATCCAAAATAGTCATATGTATATATATATGTATGTATATATATATGTGTGTCGAAATGTTTACATAGAGTGTGTCACATAAAACTCAAAAATATACATAATCGTCTTAGTACATCCGGAGACGCTATGTCTCTCAAAAAAGTAGGTGTGGTATAAATCCTAAAGACTAATCCGCATGGTGCTCATGATAGCACGTCACTGCACGCACTAAGCGCCTCAGGATTCGGTGGATCTGACTCGGAACTCCCACCGTGTGGCGCTGGTATGCCATCGGTACGTCTGCTAGCCGGGCATAGTCTGGAATCCCGTGGGCAATCCCCTCGAGGTTCTGGATCAGTTCATCTCCTCCGGTACCTTCTCCCTGAATCTCAGGGGCGAGTTGTGTCCTCCGAAAGATTGGAGACATCCCCGCTGGTCTCTCAGGTCCTACATCTGCATGCATATATAATTGTGTTAAGACGAATGTGTATTAACAAAAAAAAACATATAAACATAAAATCAAAAATATGAGGTCTTACCCAGCTCCTCGTCCCAGTCATCTCCTTCTGGTAGTGGGAGATCTGGGTCCCCAGTAAAGTCAGTTCCCGAATAGGGCCAGTCTTCCACGACGATCAGCTGGCGCCGTAACCACCTAAAGAACTATGGCCTCCAAGACATCTGTTGGCCACCTCCAGATCTGGGCATCAATGCTGCCCAGCGAACCATTCATGGCTCTCGTGGTATCAGACTCGCCACTGCGGCCCCTTGGCCCTGGAAGATTGGTAAGCATTCCAGAATGAACGATACCAAGATGGAACCATAACCGAACTGTTTCAGTTTCCCCTGTTTGCACCTTGTGAGCTGCCTTTTCATATTGATAGTTACTGCTTCTGCCCAGTTGAACAGTAAGGGACCCATGCATTCTGAGGCCAGCAGGAGTTGGGTCTTCATGGCCTCATGCGGAGCCTGTGACCCAGCAGCCCGCATGATGGTATGGAGAACCACTCTCAGTGCCAGATCAGGGACGGTGTGGATATCCACTTTCTTGCTTCCTGATCCTGTTTGTGCCCCTGGGCACACCCGTGCCATCACTTGTTCAATCTTTTCCCCAGATGGTCTGCTTCCAGTCAGTACAGGGATTGGACCTCTGTGGGACAATCCAGTGATGAAATAAACGTCGGTGACCTCCAGTTCTAACACCTGGTCTCATAACCTGAACACCTGTTCCTGTTCGTCCCAGATACTGATTAGATACTAGAGGAGCTCGGGCTGAGCTCGTAAACATGGCGTGAGGAAGAACTTTTTCGACGTTAAATGAGTTTTAAAAGTTATTTTTATTAAATATTTGCGTATGTTATGTCGAAAATGGATTTTACGCTTGTTTGGTATGTGCAACAGCAGGTTTTTGCGACTTAAACGATGGAAACGAGTTGTATTTTATACTTTTTCGGACTCGGTAAATACACGAAAAAGTCACTCTGGAGTCATCTTTCAGCTCTTTTCTGACTCTCTAAATATGAAAATATTGTTGAGGCCCTTGTCATTTTGATCTCGTTAAAATGGACACGAATCGACATCCACCCAGTATAAGTTTAACCCTTTTTCGGGCTGGGACGGATTGATTACGAAAAAGGAATACCCTAGCCTATCGCGACTAGGAGGTTTTCCCGGATATTGTTTTCTACCTTTTCGGATCTGGGGAACTATTTACGAAAAGGGACCTGTGGAGTTTTCTTTTCAGCTATCTTTTCAAACTCTCTAAACATGAAAAGACGCCGAGTTCTTCCTTTGTCAGACTCGTTAAAACCTGATGACATCGGATTTAGTCGAAATGACGTTCTCCGAGTTTCTCCTTCCTAGGACTCGTTAAATGCACTAGGATGGATTCGCCCGAAGGGCGGACTTATATCACAAGCATATGCTATCCCCTTCAATCTTGTTATCAAAAATAATTGGGGTACTCGCCAGAAATGGTGGGGGAAAAAATGGAACCATCGTCGTTGTCGTCGGCAGTATGTCGCTCTTGAACATGGCACTTGTCTGCATTCGCGTCGGGTTGGGGACATCTCATCTCGTTGCTTCACTTTGCCTACATGGGTTTGGGTAATCTCTTTTGACCTCTCATCTGTTCATTGCCTCATCGCCATGACCTCTGATCCGTTGATGTCAAATACTGCCAAGTCCATTGTCGTGCCGTTCATGTGTTCAAGAGAAGTTGGCCTCTGCAAATATCAACCTTCCTCTGTTTCTCATACGATCTTGATTCACAACAAAACATCATGTTCCTCTGTCTCGTGTCGATGATGTGGGAATCATTATGGCCCACCTTCGATCAAGGTCACTTCCTGTCGACATCAACTCATTATCCAGGAAGTTGGTCTAGAGACTCCTTATGGTACCTTGGAGCCTGCATGCCTCAATGGCAGGTTCGTCGCATTCGACGTGAGGTTTACATCAATGGCCTCCAATCGAGTGATTCTGCGGGTGTTCGACGTCAACTCATTTATTCGCACGCCGTAGATTGTACCTTAGTACCTTGAGGACCATTGTCATTATTGGTGGTTTCTCTCGCGTCTGTTAACAACTTTCATCATTGGCTGGTAATCAGACGATGTTCTTGCATGTTCGACTTCAGCTCACATATTCGCATGCTCGAACTTGTACTTTGTTTGGGTCGAGATGGAGCACAAGACCCTGGATTGTGTCTGTTGTAATCCAGGCTGCGATTGTGGATTATTATCATTATGTATATGACTCATTGATTGGATGGCTGCGACCATACCTGAGTCTATTTATTTGATCCTCGCTGGATGGCTGCGTCCATACCCTGGATCCGGATTATAGTATACTCTGTTTCGGATGGCTGCACCCATACCACATATACATCATGTACTTGAGATATCGGTTGTATTTTCTACGCAGGTTTTCCGACGGCGGGCCTTCAGTTGAACATGTTCTCGTAAAGCATTTCACCCCTCTCTCTCTCGGGCCTCATACTTAGGGGGCATCTGTTACACAGTAATTTGTCACCGTCCCTACCATTCCCCGTCCCGCACAATGGAGGACCCATTTTGTGACTTGTGAACATTGTCATGCCTTGAAAACATCATCAATGCATTCCTCTAAGCATGAGCCTCATTTTCCCTTGAGACATCTCCTTGCAAAAGTCATGAAAAACATCACTTTTGGCATTGGCAGGAGACGACCACGCGTGCTGCTTATTAGGAAAAATCCTCTCCCTAAAGTTGTTTTCCAGCTGTCCACCACTGGACAGAGTATTGTTGTGTTCTGTTCAAGGAGCATTTTTGATAATAAAAAGATCGCGAGTTCCAACAAACTCACAAGCCATTGCCTATCTTGAGTTGGGAGGTTTGGCTACGGGAGTTCTATGGAGGGGAAGTGGTTTTGCCACCTCCCATGGAACCTTCCTTGTTGATAGGGCCAATCCCATAATAATAGGGATCCCAACTCCCTCCTTCCCCATCTATAAAAGCCTGCTCAAATCCATGGCAAGCTAGTCTTGAAGTGCCTAAGCTCTAAATCTCCATATTCCCAAAAGCCTTTGTGTTGTAAAGAATCCCCTCTTTCCCTTAAGGCTGACTCAAGTAAGGAGACCATTGTCGAGAGACTCCGGAGAGGTTTTCCCTTTCCTTGGCGAGCTTTTCGAGACGTGGACGACCGGAGACCCGTCCGAAGGAGACCGCGACGTCAGAACTTGGTTGTAATCTCTCTTCGTTTATTATTTAATAGATGATTATGATTATGGTTCCACTCCGTTTTCCATCATGTTAATGTGAGTAACGTCCTTTCTGACTGATGTTTAGTTACGTATGTTGGTTTCTATGCTTGTATCTGTTCGTTTCTTCCATGTGCAGGTGTTCATCCACGGAGATCGTGGAGGGATTGTGATCTGCCGGGGCTGAAGAACGGGGACGCTTCTTCTTCAGATTATAGTGTTGGAATCCAGGTAGGCTTCTATTCCTAGTCTTTCCATTCGTAACTAGGAGCTTGCGTCATAACATTGTTTGATTGTTGCTAGACCCCTGCTGGGCTAGTAGGGATCGCCTCTATCCGCAGAGGGGATTTACCTCCTCAACAGCCGCGCAACCCTTTGACCCCAAAAACTTATTTTTTTTCGATCATAACTTTTCTTTTATGGGTCCAGTTAGCAGCAAGTGAATTTGTTTGTGTTTTGAGATGTGAACCATGCGTGGGCAAAGGTCCCTATCCCCTCTTTTTGAAATATATAGCTCGGACTTTTGTTCAATCAAGGAAGAATGGTAATGATCATTTTTATAAGCCTGACCTCCCTTTTTGAAAAGAAAACACTTTGTGGAGACTTTTTAACACTTTGATTGTTTCCTTTATGGAGAGAAGAATCTACCCTTTGACCTTCTGCATTGTAGGAGGAAAAATTTCTCTGAGCTGTGTGAGGATTATAAGTGTGCCTTTAACTGATGTTTTCTTTGATTTGGAGGTGAAAACCAGTCATAATCACCTGGGCTTTGTTATCACCTTTGACACATATCGCTCATTGGAAAAGGCTCTTCTCAGTGGTACCGAGTACGTGGATTTTGCCTTCAATGATTTCTAGAACTTGAAACACTATGCCAAAGTACTCTTGTACTTGATGAACTTGTAAACTTACTTGTAGGGCTCTTTGCTGCAGAAGAAATTGAACTGTTGCCTCAAAATCTTTTATACTTTCTGATTCTTGAATGGCATACTTGTCTCTATCATTTGAAAGGAGGTGGCTTACTTTTTTTAACTTGGTTTGACAAGACTCTGCCTCCAAGCGCTTCATCAACTTTTTCCAACTGTAGGTGTCCAAAATTTGATGCATTCATTTGGACTTTGTCATGGTCTTTTGATCAAGGAGGGCGATGCTTCCAACACATTTTTCTCTGCTCAAACATACCAATATGGTGCCTCTTGATCTTTTAACTAATGAAAACCTATATTTGTCTCAAGTTTTCCAAAAGAACTAACAGTATGTTACAACATCTCTTTTGCATATTATGAACAATCATTTCAGTGATGATGTCTCTTGATGACCTAAACCAAGATTGTCTGTGGTTATCCGTTATGCTTATTATTTGAAAAGCACCCACATACCTTTGTGTTGAGGAGACAAACATATGAGGTGTGGCATGATTGCTAGAATATTTCATATGTACCAAGGCTTTTATCAGTGATTCTTTTTCAATGGAGCTTTGAAATGACCAACCCTACTGCACCTGAAGGATACATTTGTCTTTGTGGTGGAGTGTAAATTGCAACATCTGAACTTGCACTGGTGCTTCGAATGACATCAAGATGTCTCATGTCTGGGACTGTGTACTACTTGCCTGCCTTTTCTCTATGTTTATTCAGAAACCATGGACTGTATTCCACAACCCAACAGGAATATGAGAGTACACAGAGGTCCCTTTCACTGAAATAATTTCTTGCTCAGCACTGATTTGGGCCATTCATACTAGCACCCCTGCAGAGATGTTTTGTTATGATAACTTTGATCAATGGAGTCTCTTTTTGTTGCGCCATGATGATGATGCTTGAAACTTCAATTTATCTTTTTTCTTAGGACACAAGACCAAAAACTCTGCTTTTTTTTGTCTTGCACATTTCAGATCTTAGCCCTGTTTTAATCATCATTTTCCATCAGAAACCTTGAGTCATTGTTTCACTGTCTAGGGAAAACAAACCTGTGCTTATAGTTAGTTTTGTAAGTTCTTCAAATCAATATTAGCCATCGCCCTCTGCTTGTAGATGAAGGAGTCGCCCTAACCCTCTGCTTATAGATGAAGGAGCTTTTTTGGCCATGATAAATAACAAGTTTGTTTGACAGTGTTGTCTTTCTTCTACTGTGTTTTCATGCTGAATGAAGCTGCAAGGTCTTGATGAGAAACTCTTTGTCTTGCAGATATATCTTAGGCTTATGCTCACATTGAGAAGCAGCTGTTCTTCTAATGTGGAGTCAAGAAATTTCTTCTGAGATGATGACATGTTTCCTGTCTTTGTAAAATCCATAAAACACTGTAAAACACCTAAAATCAGCTTGAGACTATGGTCTATGTATTGCTGAGACTTAGGGGTGTGTAAGTGGCGCGACTTAGGGCTGTGATCAATTTCATTTGCAGAGTGGGAGGTCTGTCATGATTGGTCTGTAGCAGATGGAGGTTTTTGGCCTTTTGATGGTTGCCAAGGGTAAAATGCCTTAAAGTGCCACTTCCTAACTTAGGGGAGGCTTTTGAAACAAACCTGGATTGTCCTTTTAGAACTGATGGGAAGACCAGTAGGGCTAAAGCTAGATAGGATAGTGATCATGAGGTTTAACCTTGACATGGGCAGATTGAAAAGTAGGAGGGCGAAAAAAGTTTTATGAGGTTTTTCTAGATGACAAATTGACATATGGAGATCAGCTTCTAGAAAACTCAGTTATGGATCTAGTCATTGTTAGCCCCCCTATGAAATTTTTGACAAGCAAATAGGGGGCTAATTTGTTGCTGAGTCTTCAAGGAATGCATTTCCCCTTAAAATACAGCCCCCTTGAAGTCCCTTTTCTGCCCTTCATCCTTGATGGTTTCCCTTCTGCTGAGTCCCCTTTCAAAACCCTCTCTATTGGTGAAGAAATGCCCAAAGGCCCCTTTTTTCCTCTTATTTATCCTCCTCTGTCTTCCCTTCTATTCCCCTTTACCCCCTCAAATCCCCCAAAATCCCCTTTAAATTCCTACCCTACCCCTTGTTTTCCCTTTTCCCTTCTATTCCACTATCGTTACCTCTTTCCCCACCCCACCATTAAAATGGGCTAAAACCCACTTCCCGACCTTATTATAGGCCTAGCCCCTTTCTGCCAGCCCCTTCTAACCATTTCCCCACATATGACCCCGCGCTGGGACCAAGCGCTTAAGTCCCAGGCGCTAATCGCAATCGGAAGACTGGGCGGGTGCATTTCCTTTGTTATAGCCGAAAACTCCCGATGCGATTGACTATTAAACAAAGTCTCGCGACGTGTTGTGAACCGTCGATCTGTCACAAGATCTGACGGCCAGCGCTCAATCGCATTACTCCCCCCCGATCGCAATCGCAAGTCACATTGGCACCGCCCCGATTGAAACCTTCCAATTTGATCCCGGCCGTTCATCCCTCCCCCTGATCTGACGGTCCTCCACCAATCACATGTTTTATGTTGCGCCCCCCGATTGCACTCTCCCTCCGATTGAGCGCGCACCATTGATCTGTCGGTTGGATCGGACGGTCAGCGCTCAATCACAAGTCTCCTTCCGATCGCTGATCACAGGTCTTTCTGTCTCCGCCCCGATTAAATCGCAGCCATCCATCTCTGGCGCAATCCAACGGCTATCGCACAATCACATCGTCATTTCGCCGCCCCTCTTCTCTCCCTCCGATTTAATCCTGGCCCTTAATCCCTCCCACAGATCTACGGTCAGCGCTCAATTGCAAGTCCCCTTCCGATCGCAATCGCAAACTGTTTTGTCTGACCCCCGATTGCGATCTCGCGATTCAATCTGGGCCGTCCACTCCCCTGCTGATCCGACGGCCATCGCTCTTCCCTCTTCCTCCGATCGCAAGTCTTTCTACCTTCCCTCCGATTGGATCTCGTCCGTCCGTTTGTTGCATGATCCAATGGCCATCGCAAGTCTCCCCCGATGTCTCCCGATTGCATCCTGACCGTCCATTCTTCCGTAGATCAACGGCTATCGCACAATCGCAAGTCCTCTCCCGATCGCTGATCGCAGGTTCTTCCGTTTTCCCTCCAATTGCATCCCCGTCGTTGATTCAGATCCGAGATCGACGGTTGTCGCTCAATCACGTCCCCCCTCCCAATCGCAATCGGAACTTCTGTGTTGTGCGTTGCGATCGCTCCCCGCTCCGACCTCCGATTGCGATTGTGCGATTGGATCATAGCTGTCCGTTCCTCCCAGATCTGACGGCTCGAATTCAATCGCCCTCCGCCTCTGCCGGGTCCCACATTCACGCCTCCATCTATTGTTTTTCGTGTCTCCCTATGTATTTTGCCCAAACAACAATCTTTGGGTTTTCACAGTGTTAATCATTTCTCCGCCACTTTGCATACTTTTCATTGATTCCCCACTATTCTGCCACCATTCCTCCGCCTCCACAGCATTCCGCCACCACTGCCTGGGCTTTAAACCGGTATATTTTAAAGTGTGCAGATAGTATAGAGAGGCCAATTCAGCGGCCAAACGAGACATCAGAGCAGGATTTGAGGAGGATTCGAGCCTATAATTGAAGATTAACGTGTTAATCATGCGGTCAAAGGCTTAAGGCACTGTTTGAAGACCAATGAGCGCACCAGTAAGCCATTACTGCGCTACCTAACAGCAGGACTTTTTCCTCCAGAGGTACACCTTCCCACAGCGTCCTCCATGCCTTCTCGAGCCCTGAGACAATTAAATACACTGACTGAAGCTCATTTCAGACAGTCAGGCAGCATTAAAGAAGCATGGAGGGACTTGCAGTTTTCTATCCAGTTCATTTATTCCAGAAGGCTAGCACAGAGCTCCAGACAGTCGAAGGACCCCAAAGAAATATCAGAGGTCAAACTCCGGCCTGACAGAGCCTCCAAACAGTCTACAGAGTACGCTGTAGAGCCATTAAGAAGCATGGGTGTGAACACTTCCGTCCTGCTGTCTTAATGAATCTCATTTAATTGTTTATCTACTTCTATTTCCTCGTTTCTCCTATAAAAGATCCCCGAGAAGATAATGAAAAGGTTGTTGTTGCCTTGCTGGGCATCTTCTGTTAGAGGGATTCATTCGATTGTTAGAACAGTCTTGGGAGGGAGTAGCAGAGTAGTAGTATGTAATAGGCTAGGAGGAGAAGTCTGGACTGTAACAGCCATTGAGCCTTATTGTACATGACTGGTTTTGCATCTATTAATCAAAGCACATTTCACAGGATCCTGGTCTATTGCTATTGGTGATGTTCCTCTTAACTCTGTTTATTTCATTTACATGCTGTTTCATGTTCTGCTGGTAGGCATCAGAATAATGGTATAGGATTCACCCTTGTTAGGTGCCCTATGTTATCTGCTCTCCCTACCTTTATGTTTTCCGCCCTATGTGCTATCTAAGAGCGGGTTCACGGGTTTAACCAGTGCAGCGGATGTTATTGCCTGCTGGCTGATGTATGAACTTGGCGGTTTGCTTCTCAGATGTTTCTTTGTCAAATCTATCTCTGTTTTTTCCCTTGGAGTTGCTAAAGCAGATCTGGAGTTAAATGACCTCTGGTCTGATCTATAAGTAGCCCCATTGTCTCTTTGAGAGCTGCCTTTGAGTATGTCCAAGCAGGTCTGGAGTTAAATGACCTCTGACCTGATCTATAGACAGAAATCTGGTTGCTTTCCTTCTTTCACTTTCCTCCTTAATGTTCCATCCCATCATCTATCTAAAAAGATCCTTTAGTATAGATGACTTGCCCTTTGGAAGCCTTGGCTAGTGGATGCAAGTAATTTCCCTCTCATGACTCCATAGCCCAATGGATGGCACGGTCTTGGCCCATTCTCCTTGCTGAAACATCCTGCTGCTTTGTTCCTTTTCTCCCATTGCTTTCCCAGTCCATGATCTCCTAACCAACCCAGCAACCCTTCAACCAAATTATTTAAAACCCCCCTCTGTGCTTCATAACTAGCCTAACATCTTATTTTTGAGCTTCAAAGATACATCATTCTTTGCTCTATTTGGAGAGATCCCTCTCTGGGTCCAGGAGGGCTAGATCCTAGGGCCCCAAAGTGGTTTTGATGTTGTCTCATCTTTTGGTATTGCCAAATCTGCCAAAACATGGGAACCCCAACAGTCATCACTTAACAAGTGAAAAATACTAATGACTAACAGTGGCTCCATTTGGGGAGGGCAGCTCCTCGTCAGGAGGTGTCCAAAATTCAGATCATTGGCTTATGAAGACCAGTTCCTTACCCATTGGTGCAAAATTTCGCCCTTCTTTGATGCTATTTCTGAAAAGTGACAGCATGGTTAACATCAATGATATTTCTACCTACCCCACTATCTTTCCTAACATTTTTTCTTCTCTTTGGCGCATTTGAACTAGCAACCTTTTGACAATGTATATTTTTCTTTTTGCAAAATGAACCTATCTATTTCTACTCTTATATCTGCCGGGAGCTCAGATTACACTGATGAACTCCTTATTTACTCTACCTATGCTAGATCAACTGTCAAGATTAAGCAGTTTGACAGGATTTTGTTCTCTAATCTAAAACACGAAATTTAAAAGATGATCAAATCAGGATTAGACAATCTGATTTGTCATGTATTTGCGGCATGGAAAGACAAACTGCACACAAATATTATTTTGCAAAAAGGAAATTTAGAAAAGCGGGGCTAAGATGTACAATGTGTTTTTCATCCCTCGCTTCTCTCTTTGGTTCTGTTTTGGGCGTGTGGAACCAGAATCTTTTCCTAATCTACTCTCTGTGATAAGTCAATCTTACACAATGTTGACCATCTTTTTCACTCACTAACGTATCAACAATTAAATTTAACCATGTTCAGCTATGATTAGGCTAGATAGCTGAACAAGACATTGAAGTACTAGTAGCAGCATTTAGACTTGCGCGCTTTCCGAAGGACTATTTTTTGGAACATGGGGCCTTACCACTGCTTTTTAGAAACTACCCTCTTTTTCTACTTTTCACTGTTTTTTGTATTTTCTGCTTTTTCACTTTTTCTTCAAACAAACTACAAATGAAAAAGTGCTCACAAGGCTGAGCTTATTTTCTACTGCTGTTTATCTATTCTATCCTAAACTGTACACAACATACACTTGGTGAACTCTTCTTTCCAATGCAACCAGTCAAGTAGATGATTGCATGGGTGACTCTGGTTTAGTTCTTTCATGATGCAAAAATAATGACAAGGCCACTCCCACTCGGTTTGTTTTCGGACAGTAGTGTGTAAGTTTTTCCCCATTCTAGGCAGCAAATTATTCATGATAGAACCCACTACTTCTTCAGACTTGTCAAGGAAAACAACAAATGGATCTTGGAATAATACCTGATCTAGGGTTTTTGAGATATGGGCTTCATTCAGGATTACTCTTTCTGACTTCTCAAGGAAAACAACAAATGGATCTTGGAATAATACCTGATCTAGAGGATTTGATATATGGGCTTCATTCAGGATTACTTTTTCTTCCATTTGGCTGTATTTGAGACTCTCCTGGTAAAGCAACCCTTCCCTTTGCTCATGATCACTTGAATTATCAGACTCATCATATATTGCAGTGTAGTTCTCTTGCCAAGCTGATGTGTTTTGATAGGGCGGGCTAAAAACTGCGTGAAGGTCATCAGGTCGATGAGCAGGGATACACTTTGACAGCAAATTATCTTCAAAGTATAGTGTGACAACTCTCATTTGTTTATCAACCTCTACTTAATCATCTGCAATTTGTAACTCAATGGAACTTGGTGGCTGCAAATCTGGAGTTAAGGAAGATTCCATGTCCAAAATGATTTCTTCAACCATTTCAGGAAAAGGCTTCTCATTTACAACATGCTCAAGAATTTCACCATCTTCCTCAACCTCATCATCAAAGCTGAAAAACTGCTGATTTCCAATTATGTGAATGTTATCTCTGATGGACTGAAGTGAAGTAGAGAAAAGAGTCCGAGACTCTTCACTTACTTCTGAACTTTCAAAGCTCTCCTCATCAGTGTCATAGATTACCTGTAATGGCTGCTTACTTTCTTAAAATTCATGAAACTGAGCTTCTTCTTGGCAATCAAAAATTGAGTCTTCTGCAAAGTTAGTTTCTGTTTGGAAGTCATAATCATCAACGTATTGATCAAACATTGGAGAATCATTAACATAAGTAATGTCACCAGCTATGTATATTGGACAATCAGATTGCTTTTCATCAACTTGATTTACAAATCTATTTTCTGATTTATGATATGCAGGGTTTAAAAGAGAAAAATCAGCGAAGTTTTGGTTACATGAAGTTTCAGAGGCTGTCTGCATGTTTATTATTTGATCTATTTCCTGTTCAGTTAAGGGCGAAGGTATTTTCTGTTTTCTTTGGATGGGGCAACAATTTCTTTCCATCTTTTGTGGAAGTTGATCTTGTGGCTGAATGTCCTCTTGTATTTTATATGAAAGGGCAGATAGATTGTTATCCGTTTCAACCTTTTCAAAGAGTTCTTGTGGATCCTCTCTTATTTCTTGATGGATTTCATCTAGGATCAACTCTTCTTGGTCATCTTGATTGTTAGCTTGGGTAAGAAAATTATGGACCTCCTCTAAAAACTCCTCAGGATGCCAATTTCCGTGTATGAGGTTTTCAGAGTGATCACAACAATTTTCAGCCAATGATAAAGATGGACAATGCCCTATATAGCGTTTACAAAATACTTTGTGGAAATCTTTCAAAGAAAACAAGGTACGAGGTTCTAGGTTTTCATACCATTCTCTTGCCTCTTCTTCTAATGTACCCATGAACATTTTCATAAGGCAGTCCTCATTCCATTCAACCTTTAAGCTACATACATGCATATGAAATTTGATGAGGTGCAAAAATGGGTTGTCAATATTTTCATTTCGAAAAACAGGTAGGTCTTCGAACCAATTTACATCTATGGGCATTTTGTGTGGGAAACCAGGGATATGTTCTCTGCTCATCGGAGCATATCTCCTTTGTGTCCTTAGGTGTTGAACCATGTCTTCCTCCATCAGGATGATTGGGTTTACTTACTTCATTCATAGGAGTCTTTACAAGGACTAGTGGGGAAAAAGGCCTACTGGAGGCTAGTGGAGTCGCCAGGTGGAACTTGTTTGTTTTTCAAAAGATTCAGCTATGGTCCACCACCAGTAACTAAAGTAAAGCCAGTCTGGAAATATTTTGTATTTTCTGAGTTTTATATGCAGCCTATATTTTTAAAGTATTCTAAACTTTGTTTCAACACTTTGCTAGGGTGGTGACAACAAAAAGAGTTTTACTCTAAAATGATCTTATGGACTGCTTGCTTATTTATGGTATCTAAAGGACTAAGAGTCTATAAGAGTTTTCTAGACTGTCATGTACTCAATGTCCCGCCATATCCCGCTATGTTAGTGAGCGACGGGGTAGGTTGATCAGATAGTAATCTAGAGTTTGGTAAAATAGTAAGGCTTACTGGAGGCTAGTGGAGTCGCCAGGTGGATTTTTAGCTGTTTTGAGGTATATGTGTATGGTCCACCACCAATACTATCAAAAACCAATCTAAGGGAGTTTTTGTGGTTTTTTCTGAGTTTTATGTGCAGCCTAGGATGTAAGAGTGTCATAAACCTGATTCATCACTTTGCTAAGATGTTGACACAGAGAGTTTACACTAAATGATTCTAGAGGCTGATGGTTTAAGTTAAAAGTTGAAGGACTAAGGAGTCTATGAAAGTTTTCTAGACTGTCATGTACTCAATATGTCCCACCGTGATCGCCATTATGTTAGTGAGCGGTGGGATAAGTCAATCAGCTAGTATTCTTAAAGATTTCTAAAGATGAGGGAAACTAAGTTTTTTAATCACTCAGAGTCCCACCGTGATCGCCATTATGTTAGTGAGCGGTGGGATAAGTCAATCAGCTAGTATTCTTAAAGATATCTAAAGATGAGGGAAACTAAGTTTTTTAATCACTCAGAGTCCCACCCTGATTGCCATTATGTTAGGTTCCCGTGATTTGGCTGATTGGCAAGCCAAATGATAGTGTAACATCAAACCAAGCTTTGGAGCCCAAGGACCTAGCCTTCCTGGACTCAGAGAGGGCTCTCTCTATATGTGTAAGGGATATCTGTCTGTTTGCTTATTTGTGTTCTAATTTTAGGCTAGTTATGAAGTATTTTTTTTGGTTTTTTAGGTTGTGAGGGATGAAACTGATCAAAGATATAAAATAGATAACAATACGTTAGATTAACTGGGCTATGGGGTCAAAAAGTCAAGAAAGCTATTAGATGACGATACAAGGCTGTTGAAGGGCCGATTTTATTCAAGGTAGAAAGGATCTTAGGGCAAAATGGAGTAAATGGACATCAGGTTTGTGAAAAACAAAGAGTTTCAAGCATCACTAGTTCAATAGATAACATAAACATGGTAAGGAAAACCCTTAATCATGCAAAATGTAACTATAAACTAATCGACGCATAGAAACAAACATTCAAGCCATGCATAGAAGTATAAGACCCTCTAACTTTGGGAAATGGCTATCAGACTTTGGGGAAAACACATAAGATGGACTAACAACTCAAAACACTATGCCGGAATGCCTAAACACAGTACTTCAAGTTATTGGGCACTTTGAACAACAAGATTTGCATAGTTTTAGGCAAAGGGCTAGATCGGGACTAGGCCTCCTTGGTTCAAACAAAATGATAATATTAATCAGTCAAAGAGATAGTTTCATGGATGGAACTATGGACAGTCATAGGTAAGCAGGGCACACCATACATCCTACTCAACATGCATAGAACTATTAATGAAACTAGCAACAATATCCTCAAGTTATTAAAGAGCAGTTAAGAATTCTTTAATGCAACTAAGGAAAGAAGAAAACATAAAAGCTATGAAGATTCAGGAATTTTGAGGTGCCTCCATGGGCATATCTCAAATTTGTTCTCTACTGATCTATAGCAAGCAAGAAACATGTATCATGAATGAAAACTAGAAGACAACAACAAAGTAAGAGACACTATACCATTCTACCATGTCATGGAATCCATCAACAATCCTTCATCATCCATCCAAGAACATTCAAGAGGCAATCCAAAAGCATAACACAAGTATTTTCTCCAAAGCTCATATGACCATATATTGCTTCTCTTCTCAATTTCAGCCTCCTATTACAATGAATCCTCTTGGAATATATAGGCCAAGAAGGAGGAAAACCAACCAAGGCAACTAGCTAGCCATTGGTTCAAAATAAATATCTAAACTTGTCCTTGAGGCTTTGCAAATCCCAAGGCACAAAATATCCCATAAAATATCTAAAAATTGCTAAAAAATGGAATTTAATTGACTTTGTATCATTTTCCAAGTGCAAAAATAGCTAAACGCACATTTGGAAAAAGCAGATTTTAGAGGTTCAAAAATTACAAAAATATTTCAATTTTACATCAGAAAAAGGTCCCCTGACTTTCCGGAAACATTTGGCAGCCTTCCTATGTCGAAACGAAGCTCATGATAGCTCGTTGGAAAGCTCTGAGTGTCTACTTTCTGGCGTAACTGAAATTTCCCCAATCCGATGCACAAAAGTACTCCAAATATGCACCTGTGTGTAGAAAAGCCAGAAAATAACAGTTTGCTGATAGACCGGGCAGAGTGTGTAAAATGCGAGCCTTTTTCGCTGTTTTGAAGGGGAAAATGATCTCCAAATGCTCTGAAAATCGCTGAGGACATGCTCATGAAATTATGGCATCCGATGATACCATTCTCCTCCCTTGATGAATCCTCAAAATGAAATGGCGAATTTATGAGTTTTTGATCAAAAACTCAAAAATGCCAAAAAACCAAAAGTTGTCAAAATGGGACCAAAATTGGTGTGCATGACCCTCAAGAGTCCTTAGCAACATGCTCCGAAGCTAAAGCCAAAATGTTGAGTGCTGATGTGCCTTTCTTCACTTTCCGTGTCGGGCGCTCCCCTTTAGCCTCCTTGTTCATTACTTGTCATGCTGCTGCTCCTGCTCTGCTTCACCTTCACTATCCATCACTGTTTTAATCAAGGTAAAATGGTTTCAGATGCTGTGTGAGATGCCCTCCTTGCTATTAGGTTTTTATTTCCTCCCAGAACACTGTTTTTCCTTTCCTTTGTATATCACTCAAAAGGTAGAGTCAATAACCATCACATAGTCAGCAAAAGGAATAAACACAGTAAAAAAGGTCACTGTGTTATAGGGAGAGTCATCAAGCTCCTTGTGTTGATGTGAGCACAACAGTCCTGTGGCAGTCAGACAACAAAGCTCCTTTAACCAAAACACTGCTTTTGTATCCAATATTTCCTACCCACAGTCAAACAAGAGCAACCTCCAAATGCAATGGTAGCTCTATTTACTGAAATCAGCTTTATAGAATAAAGAGGTAATAGTGGTTATTTGCCCTTTTTTAACCCACAAAGATGCCTTTTGAATCAACAACACTTACATAGTGATTACTTTCATGGAATTAAACCCAATGTTTTGTTTATTTTAGATATTTTGTTCCTCTTCTTGGGCACTGTTCTGCACCTTTTAATGTTGTGTTGAGGGCAGTCTATAAGATCTTTCGGCATCCATCAAGATACACCACTTTTTCTAAGATAGTGTTGAGCAAACAAAGTCATTGGAGGCCCATACCTTTAAACAAGAACATCAACTCTCCTCAATATTGTCTTCACTGGTGCACACAGCTGACAGAGTTTGTGTTTTGTGCTACAACAGTTAGAATGTTCTTCATGTTTGACAAACTCATTAGAACAGGGGTATGATGTCTTAGCATTTTTACAGGAAATTTTGGGCTCCTTTTCAATATAAAACCCCTGTCTCCTTTAGAAAACTGCCTTTCCCTCCTCTGAATACCAACTTAACAAATAAAATTGAACACTACATCACAGTTTTTTAAACAAAGGATATCCCCACAGCAAAAAGCACTTGTTTATGGATATGGTGACAAATTTTGGAAAGATTTTATGCTGTGGTAACAAAACCTGTAGCAGTCCAATGCCGATAAGCTCCCCTTTGATCAAAACACTAACCCCTCACATGCAGCTCATCAATATGTAATGATATATAAACTCAGTCAAACAAGAGGCAAAACACAGTCCAAGGTTTCTTGTGTTTAAAGGACAATGTTTATTGCATTCAACTGGTCATCAACTTCACTCTAACAACACACTGCTTTTTTCATACTTTACTGCATCCTTGCACTAAAACTGAACTACACATCTTTTAATTGTTCATGACAGACTTTTTATAGTTTCAAACAATGCATCTGCTTGATAGTTTCAACCTTGTTTCACCATGGTAGTGGGGGCGATCTCATGGTTCTTTTAAAAATACAACTTGCAAGAATTTGAAGTTTCATTAGTCAACAGGAGAATATCATTCATTTTCACACCACAGTTTGAAACTGTGGCTTTTTAAACCTTTGCACCCCTTAATAGTTTCTTGAAAAACTAAAGGGGCACATGTAAATACCTTGATACTTCGATGGCAAACTTTAGTTGGGAGTTTGAGCAACCTTGAAAAACGTTTGGAGGTGTTTGGAGGCATAAAACCCTGCGCGGCACATTTGTTAATGAAAGCGCCGCGCTGTTGGGTCACTGTCGGGCCGACAGGACCGACGCGCACAGGCGCACCGCGCGCCACTACAGGCGCGCCACGCGCACGCTATAGCCCTTTCAAAATTCCGTTCCAGGCACACCGCGCAACCCTTTGACCCCAAAAACTTAGTTTTTTTCGATCATAACTTTTCTTTTATGGGTCCAGTTAGCAGCAAGTGAATTTGTCTAGGTTTTGAGATGTGAACCATGCGTGGGCAAAGGTCCCTATCCCCTTTTTTTGAAATATATAGCTCGGATTTTTGTTCAATCAAAACAGAAAGGTAATGATCATCTTTACAGGCCTGACCTTCCTTTTTGAAAAGAAAACGATCTGCGGATACTTTTTAACACTTTGACTGTTTCCTTTATGGAGAGAAGAATCTGCCCTTTAACCTTCTGTACTTGTACGAGGAAGATTTCTCTGAACTGTGTGATGATTATAAGTGTGCCTTTAACTCATGTTTTCTTTGATTTTGGAGGTGAAAAACCAGTTATAATCACCCGGGCTTTGTTATTATCTTTGACACATTGTTCATAGGAAAAAGGCCTTTCCTAGTGACAGTGGCATGTGGATTTTTCCTTTGATGATTTCCAGAACCTGAAGAACTATGCCAAAGTACTCTTGTACTTGATGAACTTGTAAACTTACTTGTAGGACCCTTTGCTACAGAAGAAATTGAACTGTTGCCTCAATATCTTTTATACTTTCTAATTCTTGAATGACATACTTGTCTCTGACATTTGAAAGGAGATGACTTACCTTTTTTAACTTGGTTTGACAAACTCTGCCTCCAAGCGCTTCATCAACCTTTTCCAACTGTAGGTTTCAAAAATTTTCTGCATTTATTTGGACTTTTCCATGGTCTTTTGATCAAGGAGGGCGATGCTTTCCAATACACTTTCTCTACTTAAACATACCAATATGGTGCCTCTTGATCTTTTAACTAATGAAAACCTGTATTTGTCTCAAGTTTTCCAAAAACTGACAGTATTTCACAGCATCTCTTTTTCATATTATGAACAATCATGTCAGTGGTGATGTCTCTTGATGACCTAAACCGAGATTGTCTGTGTCATCTGTTATAAGCATATTTGAAAAGCACCTGTTTATATCTTTGTGTTGAGGAGACAAACATACGAGGTGTGAAAAAGCAGCTAGAATTACTCACAGACACCAAGGCTTTTATCAGTCATTTTCTTTTCAATGGAGCTCTGAAATCACCAACCCTACTGCATCTGAAGGATACATTTGTCTTTGTGGTGGAGTGTAGATCGCAACACCTGAACTTGCATTGGCGCTTTGAATGGCATCAAGATGTCTCATGTCTGGGACTGTGTACTACTTGCCTGCCTTTTCTCTATGTTTATTCAGAAAGCATGGACTGTATTCCACAACTCAACAGGAATATGAGAGTACACAGAGGTCCCTTTCACTGAAATAATTTCCTGCTCAGCACTGATTTGGGCCATTCATACTAGCACCCCTGCAGAGATGTTTTGTTATGATAGCTTTGATCAATGGAGTCTCTTTTTGTTGCGCCATGATGATGATGCTTGAAACTTCAATTTATCTTCTTTCTTAGGACACAAGACCAAAAACTCTGCTTTATTTTGTCTTGCACATTTCAGATCTTAGCCCTGTTTTGATCATCACTTTCCATCAGAAAACTTGAGTCACTGTTTCACTGTCTAGTAAAAACAAACCTGTGTTTATAGTAAGTTTTGCAATTCTTCAAGTCAATTTTGGCGCCCTCTGCTTGTAGATGAAGGAGGCGCCTTAACCCTCTGCTTATAGATGAAGGAGGTTCTTGGCCATGTCAAATAACAAGTTTGTTTGACAGTGTTGTCTTTATTTTACCGTGCTATCAAAGCCGAATGAAGTCAGAAGAGTTGATGAGTAATTCCTTACCTCGCAGATGTATCTCAGCTCATGTTTACATTGGAGTAGCGCTTGTTTTCTAAATGTGGATTCAAGAATTTTCTCCCCGATCAGATGACATACAAGTGCCCGTCTTTGTAAAATCCATAAAACATCGTAAAACACCTAAAATCGCCTGATATCAAGGTGGTCTGTGCATTGCCGAGACTTAGGCAAGTGGCATCACTTAGAGCTGTGATCAATTTCATTTGCAGAGTGGGGAGGTATGTCATGATTGGTCCGTAGCAGATGGAGGTTTTCGCCTTTTCGATGTATCGCTGCCATGGTAAAATGCCTTAAAGCGCCACTTCCTAACTTAGGGAGGCTTTTAAATCGTACTTGTATTTTCCTTTTAGAACCGATGGGCGTAATTCGTTAGGGATAAATCTAAATAGGAGAGTGATAATGAGGTTTAACCTTGACATGGGCGGACTGAAAAGCAGGAGGGCGAAAAAAAGTTTTATGAGGGTTTTCTAGATGACAAATTGACATATGGAGATCAGCTTCTAGAAAACTCAGCTATGGATCTAGTCATCACTTAACAAGTGAAAAATACTGATGACTAACAAATCCTACCACTCACATCTATAAATATGGAAGTGTTGCTACTCCAAGACTTCCATAACCTATAGGGTTGACACCAAAAAAATTGGAAGAAAAAAGAGAAAAAGGGCTTTGCTACAGTTGTAATAGCAAATACACTAAAGGTCAGAAGTGTGTTGAGAAGAAATTATTTTACATAGATTGTGAAGAGGAGGAAGAAAATGAACAAGAAACTTAAAAAGAAGAGGATATATACCAGGAACCAACCCTAGAAGAAGAAGAAATGAGTCTGACCATATCGTGTAATGAATTGGCAGGTATTACCACTCCTCAAACTCTCAAGATAGAAAGGCATATCAAGAAGAAAAAGGTAATAGTGTTGATTGATTCAGGTAGTACCCATAATTTTATTCATTGTAAGGTAGCCAAGGAATTGAATTGTTTCCTATACCCAACACCAGAATGTCAAGTGATGGTTGCAAATGGAGGAACTATAAATTTATTTGGAAAATGCCATAATATCAAGCTAACCATGGGGGAATATGTATTGACTAGTCCAATGCTTTCCATTCCTATGGGAGGTGCTGATGTTGTACTAGGAATACAATGGTTACAATCTTTGGGGACGGTAGCTTTTAATTTTCAAGAACTTTTCTTGAAATTTTTTTCAGAAGGAAAGGAAGTCGAATTACGGGGTATTGAAGGGAAGCCGGGAAGGATAATAAGCTCTAATGTCATGACAAAGCTTCTCAAGAAAGAATAGCGAGGCGTAATTGCACAATTATGCTCACTAGAAGTTCCGACATCAAAATCATCTATTTCTGCAGATCTCCAACAAGTCTTGGACAATCATTCCAAGGTGTTTGAAACTCGCAAAGGACTCCCACCTATTCGTGATCATGATCATGCTATTCATTTGATTCCAGGAAGTGTTCCTCCAAACATCAGGCCTTATAGATATCCTTATGTCAAAAAGAGCGAAATTGAACGTATGATTGTAGAAATGTTAGAGGCAGGTATAATTCAACCTAGTCAAAGTTCTTTCTCTGCTCCTGTAGTATTGGTACACAAGAAGGATGGATCATGGCGAATGTGTCCAGATTATAAGGAGCTCAATAAGCTCACCATTAAAGACAAATTTCCCATTCCTGTGATTGATGAATTATTGGATGAATTACATGGAGCAATTTATTTTACCAAGTTGGATCTTCGTTCAGGATATCATCAAATTAGAATGAAGATTGAAGATATTCCAAAAACAACATTTCGAACTCATGAGGGTCATTATGAATTTTTGGTCATGCCTTTTGGCCTTACCAATGCACCTTCTACATTTCAAGGGTTGATGAATTCCATTTTCAAACCCTTCCTTAGAAAATTTGTGCAAGTATTTTTTGATGATATACTAATCTACAGCAGGTCTTGGAAGGATCATGTTGAACATGTTGACAGGGTGCTCAAACTATTGCAGGAGAAACAATTATATGCAAAAACAACCAAATGTTTCTTTGGAGTACAAGAGGTGGAATATCTGGGTCATATTATATCTCACGAGGGTGTTAAAGTAGACCCTAACAAAATTAAAGCTATTAAGGAATGGAAAGTCCCCAAGACAATAAAGCAGTTGCGAGGATTTCTCGGGTTAACAGGCTATTATCGCAAGTTTGTTAAGAATTATGGGAGAATAGCAGCACCACTAACAACATTATTGAAGAAAGATGCATTTTCATGGACTCCTGAAGCAACTAAGGCCTTTGAACATCTTAAAGAGGCAATGTGTCTAGCACCAGTCTTAGCTACGCCAGACTTCACAAAAACCTTTATTGTGGAATGTGATGCCTCAGGAAATGGAATTGGTGTTGTTTTAATGCAAGAAGGAAGAACCGTTTCTTTTGAAAGTCGTCCAATCAAAGGAAAGCTCTGCATATATATATATATATATAATACAGTTGATAGACTTAACAAGTATGCACACTTTTGTGCATTATCTCATCCATTTAAAGCAAGTACAGTTGCTATTGCATTTATGGAAAAAATTCAAAAGCTACATGGAAACCCAAATATTATTGTAAGTGACAGAGATCCCATTTTTATTGGAAATTTTTGGATGGAATTATTTTCTCGATTGGGTACTCAGCTAGCTCATAGCTAATCTTATCATCATCAATCTAATGGTCAAACTGAGATAGTGAGTCAATGTTTGGAAGGATATCTTCGTTGTTTTGTATCTGATAAGAAAACAAAATGGGTCAAGTGGTTACCTCTCACTGAATGGTGGTATAACTCTTCCATATTGCAGAAAAAATGACCCCATTTATGGCACTTTATGGATATCATCCACCATCCATCACATCTTCTTTAAGAGAAAATTATAAGGCTCAAGCAGTGAAGTTCACATCGAGCATCCACAAGAATTTCTCCAACTCTTAAAGGATAACCTAAATTTGGCACAAAATTGAATGAAACAACAGGAAGATCAACATCGCCGCGAGATAATTTTGATGTAGGAGACTGGATATTTTTATGGCTACAACCAAACAAACAAATATCCCTCAAGCAAGCTAAGAAGGATAATAAATTATCACCGAAGTATTATGGTCCTTACAAGGTGTTGCAAAAGATTGGTACTATGGCATACAAATTGGAGCTTATTTCTTCTTCACGAGTGCATCCAGTTTTCCATGTTTCATGCTTAAAGAACGTTATAAGGGAGAAAATTATAGTTCAAACAATATTGCGAAAACTTGATGAGGAGGGAAAAATCATATTGGAACCTGAAGCAGTCACAGAAACAAGAACTCAACAGCTACGAAATTGATCAATTTCCGAGTATCTCATTAAATGGAAGAACTTACTCACTGAAGATTCTACATTGGAGGATGAGAATTTTATACAGAAGCATCTGAAGCTACTCAAGAGTTGAGGACAACATTTTTTGAAGGAGAGGGGCATGTTAGGTCCCTATATTACTAGTATAGTCCCTTATTGTTGTTAGTGTAACCCCCTTATTGTTACTATTGTACTCCTGTAACCCCAATATTGTTATTATTGTGCCCTTACATTATTATTGTTAGGTCGGCTAGGATTATATTGTGACCCCATGGACTCCTATATATAGAAGGAGGTTTTTTCATTTGTATCATCCAAGAATTTTTCATTTATGTAATGTATTGAAGGTTTCCCCCTCGAAGTGGCTGATTTCTAAGGTGTTGATCTCTCTTTTCTTCTATTTTTGGAGCTAGTTTCATAACAGATATCCTCCTCCCACGTCTTTCTTTTCTTCTACCATGGGAGGTCATTGAGTTTTGTGAGGCTAATCTTGCAAAGCTTCAACGAGTTCGAGCCCTAACTCCTTATACCCTAACCTCATTGGGGACATGCAAAGAAAAATAGAGAAAGAGAAGACCGCTATAATACCATTGATCCAAACTTATGCAGGAACATAATAAAATATAGATATAATCATAAACATAGAGATGCAGCAAAAATAAAATTGCATTTCATTAATATCAAAGAACTGAAAATGCTTACATACAGAATGGAAATTAACTAGCTCGGACATTGGTATATTATCTGTAAGAAGAGATGTGGTGGCTACATGCCTCTAAACTATGTTAAAATGAGGCTCAAATTCCTATTTATTATTGAGAAACAATGGAAAACCCTAAACATCAAAAAACCTAACACTAGGAGATGAATCGCCAAAAATGTTGTCCTCGTCGGGGTAAATTGGTGAATCAACTTCTCGAGGTCGTAACTTTGGATAATGATATTTGTTTGATGTGGAAAATAACTCGTTAGAAATATATATCTAAGGAATAAAAATTTCAATTACAAACATTAATTAAAGTCACATGTTTGCCCATTTTCCAAAAAAAACATTGTTTAGGGCCTCAAAACGGCTCTAAAATTTTAAGACCCGAAAAACTGCCAAAAAGAGTAAATTGTGCTACAATTAAGGAAACTGAAAATTTGAAAGAAAAATGGTGGAGTTCCAAGTGGAACATTTGGTGGCCACCAATATCCACCTGGATCATACATGGTTTCAATTTTGTTTTATACAATAAAATCAAAATAAATCAATGTAGGTGCCAGCACATCTACGGATAAATTTGGAAACACCAAGATCCTCAATGCATACCACTGTTTCATCACCCAAAGAACTCTTAAAATATTTTCAACACAAAAGAAAAACAATTACTATCACAACCAAGAAAATTGTTTAATCGAAAATATGTTTTCTGCTTGATCATTTTCCAATGAATCCTAGACTAAACAACATGATTTCACCATCATATGCCTCCACTTTACGATAAAACTACCAAAACTTGATTTCACCATCATTTCCCATAGCTTCTAAAGGAAAATTATAATATCTTGCAGATAAGGGTTTCAGGCATCACACCTAGCACCTGGAATATTGCAGAACTCCAAGACACCGAAGTATTTCCTTAGTCGCGACCGTTGGAATAAAAGATCACAACTAAAATGCCACATATAAACTAGTTGTTTTGTTTTACCACTAAACAAGCATTAATAAAAACAAAATAACCCATTCCCATAACCAATTTCAATATTGTACTTCAATATCAAATTATAAATAAACTCCAATTATTAAATTGCATTCGATACCATGGTAATATCCAATAAGATTGCCACCATGAGTGCTTATTTAATGAAAATATGGGGCGAGATGGCACTCACTACAACCCCACATACCTGATAAACAATGCAACTCAATACCTTTTTCTTGGTAGTCTGAATAGAATTCGACCATTGAAATGGACCATTGGATCCTATTATCACTTATAAAATTTTCTCTTGCTTGTAGGAGAGAAACTTTCCAAGGTAACCCTTTTGCTTCAATTTATAGATTGGAGGCTAGCCCCTTCAATCTAGAGATGGCTCTCTCTGACCTTTAAAATTTAGCGAGATATTTAGATAGATTGTGTTGATGTATGGTTTGGTTGGGCCTGAAATAAATATTTCATTTCATGATGGATTCAAATAGCTAGTGTTTAGATTAATTTACCAAGATAACTGGTTGTCTGATCAGGATTGATAAAGGCAAGGTGGATAGTTGATCCTATACCTTTATTTCCTTTTTTGCTTCAATTGTTGCCACATATTTTGTCTCAGTTGTGGAATTTTTTGGAACTTATTTTTTGTGTTACCTCTAGAAGATAGCTCCTGATCCAAGACTCATAATATAGCCTGCAATAGATATCCCAATTTCTTTATCTCCATTGAAATCTGAATTAGAGTATCCAATCAAGCTAATTTCATCCACCTGTGTGTACTTGATTCCAAATTCTTGAGTTACCTTCAAGTACTTTATAATTATTTTTGCAACAGACCAGTGACCCTCACAAGGATTTTTCATAAACCTGGAGAGGATTCCAATAGCAAATGAAATGTCTAGTCTGGTAGTAGTCAGGTTGTTGATACTTCCTACGAGCTCTTTGTACTTTGTTGCATCCTCAAATTATTTTCCTTTAGTGGATGTGAGTTTTAAGTTCTATTCCTTTGGAGTAGTCAAATGATTTCACTCATCCATGCCAAACTTGTTCAACATATCTCCAATGTACTTCTTCTAAGAGAGTGTTGTAGCTGCTATAACCACCCTCCAAAAATTTTCCTATGTTTTGATTTTGGAGCCTTCTTTCTGTCCAAAAGGGCTTATCTTTTCCTCTCATCAAGTATTCATGATTTGATAAATACTTATTCAATATTTTGAATCACAAGTTGACCTTCCGACTTGGCCTTACAACAGTTCTGGGCTTGCCTCCAGAAATTGTGCAATCCATGAGGGCAAGATAGCCTTGATGATGGAAACTGTGTAATATAGAATGGAAACTCAACATTGAGCTTGAGAACTGCGCAATCATGGATGGTAGCCCAACACAAAGCTCAGAAACTGTGCAATCCATTCCTTGAGCTCATAAATTGTTTAATGTACTTAGCCAGGGAGTTGCTCAATTCCCTATAATTGCACAATATTCTCTGGTAGTGTGCATGGAAATTTTCTCGAAAGAAAAAAATAAAAAATAAATAAATAAATATCAAAAAATCATCCCTATAAAATAGGGATTCAATATGATTTTTGCGAAGGTGGCACAATTGTTATGTTTAGAAATTTCTTCGAAGTGTCACTTTTCCTTTGATTTTAGGCATGCACATTATAAACCCTAATTTCATCAAATATATTTAATTAACAACTCTAGTGATCATTTATACATTGGATCTTGGAGCTCTAGCATTCCCATGGAGATCAAGGAACCTTCGGTGGTGTTTATGTCGCTTTTCCGGCTGAGTTTTTCTTTTTTCATCTATTATCAATTTTTTTGTCACTTTTTGTTGTTTCGCTTCTATGAGTTTTGTTTTGCTTTTTTCTATTCATGGTTACTGGAATTTGAGCTTTCATTATCTTGTAGAAGTGTTGATTTAGGTTTATTTTCACCTTTCATAAGTGTCACATTAGTTTTCTTGTTTTTGCACCATGATGATCATTGTTTCGGTGACTCTCCTCACATCTTTTATTTTCCTTCCATCTATTGAGCTTCTACACTTGATTCACACTGATCCATCCATACCTAGTCAGATATTAACTTGAAATTTCATTATCACTTAGATCTTCTTGTTTCCCACACCTTCATCGGGCATATATACACTGCACTTGGCCAGTTTTTACCTTCCCAGCCGGGCATTGCGCAAGTTTGAGGCTCATGCCAAGAGTTTGTCCTCTAAGACTACACAATGCAAAGTACAGGATAGCCTAACTACACAATGCACAGTTCTAAGGCTCATTTTTCCACCTTGGCCACTGACACTGCACAATCTGTAGTCTCTCCTAGTTACTGCCCAAGTTGAACTGTGTATTGCAAAGTGTTAAGCCCCAAGTTGCATCGTTAGTTGTTAGGACTGTGCAATGCATAGTTTCCACAACCAGTCTCACTCACTTGATCATGAAAATTGTACAATATTTCTCATCATTTTGTGTGTTTGTTTCTTGATATTGCTTTGAACGTAGATTTGCAAAAGCTAATGTTTTCCTGCCATGATTACATTTTCCTCCCGTAGGTACCATAGTTGTTGAGCACTCCTATTTAGTATTCATTTTTACCATGGCACCAAAGAGAGATGATTCAAAATATACCACAAAAATAAGTACCGAGTAGTTATTTGAGAAAACTACAGTAAACTTGCCATTATATGCGGACATCATAATTGTTTGTGGAAAAGGATTCAGATCTAACATGGCAGAAAGTGAACAAATATTTTTTTAGCAAAGAGCTTTAAGGAAAATCTAGAGGACCGGAAAGTATATGTCAATGTTCACTAGTCATGATTACACAGTGTTTCATGCATATATCCAGCCTTCCCATGTGCATATGTCATTAGCTCGATTGTTTCACATATTGATGTGAAGACCATGACATTGAACTATCCCAGTGGACAGAAGCTTGCTACATTTCTTGCAGAAGATTATAGTCTGATGTACCATTTTATCGAGCCAAAAACACTCATGGATTCATATATCTATGCCAACAAAAAATATTTGAGCATGAAATATATTATTAAGGGCTGGGTAAAAGATCCATCAAATTTTCTGCAGAAACCCTCCAAAACATACAAGATAAAGTCTTTCAGAAGTTCCTACCAGCTGTTATCACCTTTAAAAAAAAAAAATCTAAACTCTAAAATTTTGCCTTGTTCTAGTCATGGTGTCAAATAGGTCTTGAGTCATTGCATTCTTTAAGGGGTAAGTGATAGGGTTAGAGTCTCAAAAGTGTCATTTTCATATCCAAATAAAGTTTAACAACCTTATTCCATGTCCTAAAGGTCTCACATCCTCTTTAGAAGTCATATCTTAAACCATTTGAAAAAAAATTGGAATTAGCCACGAAACCACTTTTTTGTAGCGCAGATAGTGTAAAAAGCATGTTTTGCGCTACGAAAACGCTGCTATTTTCGTAGCACAAACCCCTGAAAATGAACTAAGCGTGCTACGAAAGCACGGATTCGTAGGCAGTCTTGTCAAATCATCAATTCATTCAAATTCCGTTAATTTTTCATTATTAGGTGTCAGTTAGGGGTCATTTCTAAGGCATGCAACCATCCAAATCCATCATTTCAATTGTAGAGGTCATCATGATAGGTGAGTTCAAATTCGAAAGGTTTGGCCTTTTGTTCCATTTCTCATTCAAAAACATTACTGCATGCCTTTTTCGAATGATAAGCTTGTGGTAATCTCATACCCAAGCTTCCCTCATCTATTTTCAAGCTAGGCTAAATAACATGAACAAGAAAGGCTGAATACGATAATCAAGTGAGGTTGATTATCACAGTTTTATAGGAAATACACAGAAATTTAAAAGAGTCAAAGTGCAAAAGAAAAGGATAAAGCAGTGTTTTCAAAAACAACTGACAGTCCAGGTTTAAATGGAAACCTAAATGACATCTTGCAGGCCATTGATATAGAATAATCACCATTCGTACAAGATGATTTCATAAAAATTGATCAAGGAAAATAGAAGAAGATGAAATCATCCAAGAAACTAGAATTTAATGATGAGGTTGCAGCATTTATCTTAAAAGCTAGGAAGTCTTCCACTAGACATTCAAAAAGGCTACAAGAACTTAATGCAGAAGTTGAAGATTTAGAGATCCAGTTGAGGAAGGTCATGTTTTTGAGGTCATATTACTATGTTTTTTAGATAATATCAGCCCTTTTAAGGTTTAAACATCTATAAATTATAAACTTTGAAGAGAATTTCAACAAAACTGCTGAAGCAACCTTTTTCATCAAAAAAATCTGTTTTTTGGGTTTAGTAGTAACTTTCCAAGGAGGTTTCAGAGAAACTAAAAACGAATTTTGAAAACTGAAAGAGGTTTTTCTTCCTAACATATTTAACTACAGAAACCTCTTTCATTTCCTTCCAATTCATTACGAGGTGGGATAAATTGATGACTTAACTTGCGCTACGAATGTAATGTTCCAAAATTTTCATTAAGTTAATTGGAACATTAATTTTGCTTTCCTTTTAATAAAAAGAATAAAATGGGTAAGGGGGCCCAGGAAGAAGCATAATAAGCACTCCAAATGTGCCAAGGGGTCACTTAAGTGGCTTATTTTTCATATCCTAGTGCGAAAAGGGGAAAATACAAGAAGACTAGGCTCAGTTTGACCAAGTCAAACAGCACTGCATGGAGGGAGTGAATCACCAAGTGGGACAGCGCAGTTTTCATAGGAGGGATATTATTGGATGAGAGAAACCCTAATGGGTGGGGTACATGTCAAGGAAGTCTCCTCTTGACATAAAAGGGGAAAGAAGAGCCATTGCTCATTATGTTGAAGAATTCGATTTTGCTCTGCTCTCTCCAGTTGTGCAACTGGGATAGCTTGTGCTGCTTAGCACAAGGGAGACTTTTGTTTATAAGTTTCATCTCCTTCATTGGGAAGATTTATAGGACCTGTTCTTCATTCTCCTCACATTCATGCTTGAGGCCAAGGTGACCATCTTCAGCTACATCATTTTCCATCTTTGGAGAAATGTTGAGTTGATGGGGGTTGTAGTGAGGATTCATTATCACCTACTTCCGGAGCTAGTTTTGCAGAGGAGGAGCTCATTATTTCTCTGGGAGGTCAGTGAGGAAGATCCTGGAGCTTATTTTCAGATTTTTTCATTGGGTCACATGTTTCATCTCATTCACAGCACAGTCTCTTCCCTATATTGTGTTATTTCCAGGGGGCACTTGTAGGAGGGGTTCACACTGTGGATTTGAGGGAGTAATCTTCAGTGAAGGGAGCAGCCTTTCACTTTGGAGATCAGTGGAGGAGGTTTCTACACCATTTGCAGAATTTCCATCCTTTTCCCTTTTTTTATTGTATTTGAGTTGCTGCTACTACCCAACAACTCCGGCATTTTTTCATTTAGTGTATTTTGGTGAATCCCTTGGAGGATTGTGGTAGTATTGTTTTCTAGGTTTGAGATCTTGCTCCCCCACTTTATTTGAGCATATTATTGTCATATCATTGTATACATATCAGTTTTAAATCATTTTCCCTTATGGATTGCACAGTCATAGCTTGTTGCTGGGTTGTGTAGCTGGGTGCTTACATTTCTGCACGTACATTTGTCTTGGGGCTGATTTGGCCTAGCTTGAGAGGTTTTTCCTCAAGCTCTTGTATATCTATTGATAGTTGCACATAATATAATAGCTATGCACTCTTCTTGCACCATATGTATTGATATTTCACTTCTGCTGCTTATAGAAGTTTATGTATTGTTGTAGCTCTCCCTTTTGAGCATTTTTTGGGATACACAGGTTTGGAGGATTTGAATAACCTTCCTAAGGTTATTTCTTTGAGCTCATCTTCTGGAAGAGTAATATATGAAGGGTGAATAAAGGGATCCAAGTCTAGGTTCAGCTTATTTTCACATTTTCTTCCTTATACAGCGTCCTAGAGGACCATTTTCCCGAAAATTCCAAAAAAAAATATTACAACGAAACTGCTGAAAATCATTGAGAGAAAAACTTTGTTTTCTAGTTTTAGTTGTCAACTTCATGATCAGTTTCTGGCCACAAGAAAAAGTATTTTGGAATTATAAAAGCGGTTTCTCTTCATAAAATATCCAACTACAATAACCTCTTTCACTTTTTTCACAAGTGCTACCAATTGGGAGATACAAGGCTTTCTTTGAAGCCATGTTTTCAGAAATCAGAATTTTCCAGTTTTACACATGTTGTTCAAAGATAGTTTCGGGACAGTAGAAGAGGTATTGCAAAACACCAAGATAGGTTTTTTTTCAAAACATAATGGTCTCCAAAAGGCTCCTTCAGTTTCTCAAAATACATCATGGATGAGAAGATAAAGGCTCTATACCAAGACCTAATTTCAGGGAAAAAACAGGAATAACTTGCAACTAAAGCAGCCTTTCATCATTTTTTTTATAGCAAATCTTGAGGGAATTTTGGTGAATTTTGTCTTGAAATTTTTGGTGGAGGTGTGTTAATGACTTATGAAATATTCCTTGAATAAAACAAGTCAAAGGGATGGATTGGAAAAAAATTTAAACATTGCGCTGCGAAACTGATCTACTTTCGTAGCGTAGGTTTATCCTTAATTTTCTTTGCATCATTCGAATTATATTTTCTGCACAACTGGAGGATTGAACATATATGGTGAATTTTTGGCAACATGATACATGTAAACATGATATATTAATAATCAAAGTGCTCAAAGAATTTAAGGAAATCAAAGGGGCTAAAAAACAGGAAATCTGTCTCCTAATTTTTAGGACAACTTGGGTCATCATCAACAGGATTACATCAAAGGTGGAGGCAGCATCAAAATTAGAATTCATGAGATAGAAGGTGTCAAAGGATGAATTAAATACTAGATAATTTTGTTTCCTCTTTGTTAGAAGCATATTTAGGATTTTCAGTCCTATTAGAATTAGGACTTTTCAAAAGCAGTTTGGTTGTCATTTTGCAAGTAATAACATTTTTTATGGTTAGAATAGGTGTCAAAGCATAGGAATTTGAATTCTCTAGTAGAGGATCAAATAATCCTATATTGAAAATGTTATATATATACCATGAGGTCGAATTAGCAAAGGGTGGGATACTTTTTGGAAAAACTGGTGCATATTGTAAAAAGACTGTTTCCGTTAATGCAGAGAGCTTCTATTTAACCAACTTGAGATTCAGAAGGGTTGTTTAGTGTTTTCCTACACTATCAGTACTTCTTATATATCTTATTTGTAGTGGTTTTCATCTATATTACTTAGAACTCATCTTCAATATGCTCTGACTTCCTTTATAAATGGACTGACCGTGTTTTTACATGTTTCAAGTGTGTGTCTCATGACTAAAAACCCTGATATGCCTCAACTTCCATGTCAATTAGATTCACTGATTTTTTGAGACTAATTTGACTCCATAATACCCAATGTATACATGTTGATGTTAGCTTCAACCTACAGCCTGTAAAATTTTATCTAAGCATACCACTTTGTAAAGCTTTGGATTGACTAATATATACAGTAACAATACCACTTTCCTTTCACCTGAGATTCTTAGTGTATTTCAATGAGTTTATGTCCTATCATTTGAAATTTTTTTCTTCCATAGTTTAAGTGCTTATTACTCAGAATTCATGATTGATCATGCTCTGACTTCCTTTAAGTATTTAGCTATGGTGAAATCCCTTTCAGTAGTTTTGCTTTCAATACCTTGATGTCTCATTACTCAGAATTCGTGTGCTACATGCTCTGACTTCCTTTGAACCTAAATTTATTGGGATTTTCCTAAATGAGTTATTCTTTCATTGAATTATATTTAAGCCTCAGCTTCCACAAGGAAATCCTTTGTCATCTTTATCCCTATCATTGACTCCATATCCCAATGGTAGCAAGCATTCATCTTCTCAACCTGAACCAAAACACAAATAATAGAGTTAGCCATCTATCTATATCCCATATCATTAACCCTTGAGAGAGCCCTCTTAGGCTGAGGAGGTTAAGCCTCAGCCAAAATATTGATTTGAAATATTTACACTGAATTGGTCTATTCAGCAGCCTATCAGGTCCTATTTTGGTGATAACACCAGCTCTCGGTTATCCTAGCTTGCAGAATCTACGCACAAAGACCTTTCCTAAAGGGTGGGAAGTCTTATTGAACTAGGCTGTGAATGATGGGAATTCATTCAAATTTTTAGATTTATTGGCTCAACAATTGAGAATCAATGTAGAAAATTCCCGAAATCCTCTCAAGGGTAGGAAATAAATATTTTACATGTATGCATATTTACTGGATGCAATCTATGCATAGAATGCATTCCCTGGCATGAGCTGAACTTGGACACCATGAGACCCTGTTGTGCACATCTATTGAAAAATTCTTTCGGATTGCACCCATCGAGGAGTAATGGAGAATCTAATTGGCTGCTTCCTCATTCCTCTATACAAAATGATATTTCAAGAAGAACCACCTTACATGTAACATGGAGCAATGGAAGCAATAGCGGAGATCGCATATTGGTTTACCTCACCGGATGACACCTACCATAGAGTGTTCGACAGTCAGAAGTCACCACATATTTTTCCAAGGTATGCCACTGAAAATATTGTCATACAAGAATTTTCATATCACCTCTCCACAGGGCTGTTACTATCTTTGAATAGGAAGAAGAAAGCACCACGTCCAACTCTTCCTATGAAAATTGCATTCTACGTGATCAAGAACCTAAAATTCAAGGATACCAAATGAAACGTGATAAAGAAGTTTGCATTCGGTACTCAAGACTTTTATATGTACAATTCTCATGGTATTTGCAAAGATCGTTGTGCAAGAATGCACTTACAGTGGCTTAGTGGGACATTTCATTGGCCGGAGGAGGATCCATGGAAGAATTTTTACAATCCCTCTAGGACCCACAAGTTGGTCAGTTTTACAGGAAATTAACCAATGACTCTGTAGAAGGAAGCAACACTGGAAGCAGTGCCAGCAGAAGGGAGCAACCCCATGCAAGATAAGAGAAAGAGAAAGGTTTCTTATAGTACAGGGGGCAGAGAATCCACAAGATGAAAGTGGATCTAGTTATTATGGAAGTGGCTTTATTAGTAGAGGCTAAGAGGAAACATAGGATGCAGAGAGAAGAATAGAGGAAAACAGAAGAGAATAGGAGATTGAAGGAATAAAAGCATAAGAAAGAACAAGAATAGAAGCAGAAGAAATAATAAGAAGAGATTTGAAGTGTAATATCTGAAGAAACATCGCAAAATTAATTTGAAGAGCAAGAACAAAACTGAAAACCAATAGAGGAGGAGAGTGGATAGTTGCAGGACCAAGAGCTTTCTCAACAGATTTAAGAATTGATAGAGATCATGGACATGGAAAAGGTACCGGAGCCACAAAATCAAGATGTCAACCTGATGCCAAGTACACAACAGGTTATCGTTCAGTCTCCACCACCTCTAGTAGCAGAGTTAGCTCCGAGTGAGGAAGAGGTGTGATGAACTTTAGAGGAAGATTGTACAAGCGCATAAGAATTATTTTTTGGATGACCTTTGTTACACTGAAAATTGTCATCCTGACATTCTGCTATGTGTATGAGCTCATTATTACTCATACTTCCTTCTTTGCAAGTCTAACACATCATTTTCTCATGTCAAGCCTTGAAAATAAGAGAAAAGTTCCTAAAAATCTCCTTAACTCTGGTATCGCACTTTCTCTGTATCTTGCCTGCGGTCCCACACCTAATGTTCATTACTCCAGTGTACCTAAACACATTTTTCCCTTGTAATTCCTGCGTACCCTTCTCAAAGTCAAAATAACGAGAAAATAAAGTCAAAAAGTTGATTTTAGGTCAATTCTAGAAGGTTCTAGATGAGATTTTTTGGGGATGAGTACGCTTTAGTAATGTTCATGCATCCCTCACCTTAAGGAGCTAATCCCTTGATGTGAGGAGCCTATCCCTTTGAAGTAGGATTCTATCCCTTCAAAGGTGGAACCCTAACCTCCTCATCTACTCTATAAAAAGAGGCGTTGGGTAGCCTCAAAGGGAGTTCAAGCTTTATGGGTGATTGAGTTGAAGTGTTGTTGAGATTTAGACTTCTTTCTACTAAGCTTTTGAGAGGAAAGATCACATACCTCTATGTGCTCTTGGAGGAAGAGTGAAAGACTTATCAAAGTAGAGGAGACTCCTGCTTTGGACCCCGGGAAGGCCTGTTCAACATCAAGGCTAAGGTTGTAAGGTTCTTCTGTTATTTTAAGATTAATACAATCAAGTTTTTTTTTTCTCAATAAATTGTCGTTCGATTTTTTATTTCAATAAATTGTCGTTTGATCGTTTATTTCATAGATTCCTTGATCACTATGATAGGTATGTTTTACGATTATTTTTTATACAGGTGCTATTTAATATTTTCTTGTTTGTGATTGCAGGTTGACAAAAGGCGACACTTTCTTGCGACGAAAGAACTCTTGTTGAGATGGAAGGATTATTGTTGCAATGAAATAACTCTTGTTGTGACGGAAGAACTCTTGTTGCGACGGAAGGATTATTGATGCGACGGAAGCACTACGACCGCAAATAAGCATTTGGATCTAAGGTAGGATCGGCACCTTTATAGAATTTATTTTTAAAACGAATATATTTAGAGAAATACAAACTTAGTTGTTCGTTTGTTGCTAGATTGTCTTCTGAAACTAGGGAGATCGATATTGTCTGCGAGATCGATTTATCCGGCCAACAACCTTGCATCACTTGCATTCATTAGAGAAAGGGTGATAGTCATGGACAACAAGAAGAATCTCAATGCCAGTGTTGAAACCAACTTGGCCTTCGCCAGTGCAGTAAGATCAAACACTCAGTATTTGATGGCCAGGAATAAGCAATTGGCACATAACTTACAGGATGTCAGGAAAGAGGTAGAACAGCTCTATGCAACAACTCAAAACACAAGTTTCATAAAGTTCTACCTGGAGGAAACTAGATCAGCGATACTTGGTTAAGTATCGACACTTGGAGAGACCATGTGTTAGCTCTATAATGAGATTTTTACCATACATAAGGCAGTTTTCCACTTGCATGGCTTACAACACAAATGAAAATACTTTTTCAAAACTCTTGGGAATATACAAGATGTCATCGTCCTCATTAATGAATGGTCAATGTGATACAAAGGGGCATCGTTTGAGTTGGGAAATAAAGAAAAAAACAATAGGCAGAGTTGGAGAAAGAAATAGTTCGGATTCTAATCTAGAAAAACAAAAAACTCACCTCATACATTGGTAGCATTCAAGACTCATATGTACGGTTATACAACACTCTGGATTTCTTGGTGAACACAGACAGGATCCCATCATTTGGCTCGCTCATCAAAGCCAAACACAAGAACCAAGTCATGCAGAAGATCAAAGTATACATGGAGAATCTTAGACAGATTTCCACCAAGGAAGATTTGGAGTTGAACAGACAAAACATGCACAACTACATCAGTGGCCTTGTCCAAGTGAGTAAAATGTTTCTCTTGCTATAGAAGGAAGTTCCAACTGGTTCCAAATCATTGTACCCCAATTCCATGGAGGCTAGAGCCCACTTCCAACCATACACCATTGCATAGTACCAATATTGGCACTAATATGTGACCAAAAAACATCAAGTGGAAGTTATTGAGCTATAGTTTCCCCAAATTCAAGCATGATAGTGTTTTGTCTTATCAAGTTGTTAATTTTCCTCTACCCTATTTTTTCTTATATGGGTATGAGTGAAAAATTTAATATTCTTTGTAAATAAATTGTAAGTGAAATTCCAAGTGTCCATTTTGGAATGTGAAAAGTCCTAATGTAATGTAACTGAATATTCATTTGTAAAGAAGTTGAAGATTCATGAGGGGGTTCCAAGAGTCACAAGGGGAATGTGAAGAATCACCCCCTTTTATTATAAATATATCCTCATAACTCATGTAAATGGATTTTGGATAGTCTTAGGCTTAGAATCAGGAGCTTGGGAGTTTTGTGAGATCATTGGCTTCTCTGTAGCATAGAGGGAGTATCTTTATTTGGAGGAGAAGGTGATGTTGAATTCACATTCCACTATTGGGGCTAGTGGTCCATCAATGGTATATATATGATTGGAACTTTCACCTTAATAAAAGCTCAGAGTTAGCATGTTTTCATGCATAAGTTGTGAATATAGTAGGACTATTCTTGTTGTAATTTCAATGTATGTTATTTAACTTACTCTTATGTTTATGAAATATTTTTTTTCATTGGTATGAATTTTGTTTAATGTGTATTGTTGTATTATTTCATTACTGTTAACTTGTGAACTATTTCACATATTACCTTGTGATGATTAGATCCCACTAGTAAAAATTGTCCGGTCAACTGATTCCTCCAATTTTTCCACTCTAAAAGAATCAAGATGAATGAAAAAAAATATAATGATCCAATTTGGATCAAGTGATGACCCTTCTTTCTGCAGGTGGTGCACCACACCTCCTCTTGTTTCTCCTTCCCTTTTTCTAGATCTTGCAATTACAAGGTTAATGCAGCTAGATGTGATTGTACCTGCACTATATCCACATTTATTTCTTCTCCTTCAGGCGTAGCTCCCAATGCCATGGTTATATCTAGAGCTTAAGGTTTGGATTTTATCCTTTGTAAATTTTAAGGAATATTGATGTGTGGAAACAACCCAAATATTAACCATTCTTGATGCTATGTGTCAGGAATCTGAAAGGTTAATATGTCCATTAGTACTTAAAATGTTGATCAAAGTCCCAAACATACTCACCAACATTCTTATTAATATCATTTATCTTGGTAATGCACTACAACTCTGACTTAGGCTTTTGAAACCCCTTCAATAGCACCTGCTTGATGTTTGCCAAATTCCTTGAATGTCCAAGAAGTGTATAGGCCTTATACTTCATGTTGGCTTTAGGGGTCATGACCGAGGTTCAAAGTTATCGTGAAACCAAAAAAACCCTCCAACTGCTAGCCCTTTTGGTAGTGATCTACTTGCGCAGATCAAAGTCTCACCCGAAGCAATATGGCGGGGTGCTGGAACCAATTTTCCACACCCTCGGGAAGCTTTTGATGTAGTGGCCCTAATCAGGCTTAATGAAGAAAATATAACATATTCATGCATGCACATTCAACAGATCTAATCCTTCCGCAGATTATCACAGAATACTCTAATATACTTTGCACACAGTATACTTCATTCATATCTACTCATCAACTAATATTCACACAGATGTAATTAACCATTAACAAAAGTAAATATTTAATAATAGAATAGATCAACAGCAAATAACAGATAAGAAAATCACATAAGAATCCAAGTTCGCCAAAATTTCTTATTTATTAAGAGATCTTTCAATTCAGTACCATTCCTTCTGTGCACACAACCAGTAGAGTCCGCACACAGTGAGAACTTAGGTCTCCACACACACAGCCAGCAGGAGCCTTTCTACCCAGACAAACCCAGACTTAGATCAAAACATTAACAACACTTTCATATCTGATATGATGAAATATTTACCCGACTCAATCATTACATATTTATACTATCATAGACGCGCACATACCATGGTCTCAAACCATGGTTTGAGACTCATGGTTTTTCCCTGTAAACCCATTACAATGATTAAGGGACTTTTACCCGCCCCAAAGCCCCTTTGACTATTTGCATGTAGTGCCTATAACAAAACGTATAAAAAACTAACCCAAAAATGCACCCTAGGGGACCCCGCTCTAACAGGTCCCCAACACAATCTTGTGACTCGTCCTGAGTCACTATGGGGTGGTCGCCTTCATCTTCACTTTCAATGCTTCAACAAAGCTCCAAAGTGGCATGACGACTTCGACACTCTGCGCGGCAGCACTTTGTGCTTCATCAACCAGTTTTGCTGTTGTCAGCCCCTAAGCTGCCAAATTGATGCTACATTATGTTTTTTGTAGGCTTTTGAGGGCACTATCAATATTCTACAACAATTTCAGGGCTTCCTCAGCCAAAAGTTGTATCCTTGATTCCAATAGTAGCTCTCGGCGGTGTAGGTCCGCAATCTCTGTCTGAATTTCCTTGCCTTCATGCAATCTGGAAAGTCTCTGCATTGTTACCATAGTGGGCACCGCCATCATAATCTCTGTAAATTTTTGTTCCTTAATTCGAAGCTGATTTCTCCACTGTTGGACCATCGGGTCATTCTGAACAGATGTCTTGAATCCCATGGCTTCATCCAATAATGTTCCACATTTGGCCACTACTTCTGCTACAATGTTTGTGGTTGCCTTTACCTGTGTTGCGTGTTGGGCTTTAACCTCTGGGGGTGTCTCAGGTTGGAGCTTCATCTATAGCTCAGCGATATGTTGCTTGAACACAGCCCAGACGATCTGGATCTCTATGCGCGATGCCTTTAGCACAAAATCCAATCTTTCCAGATTTTTTCTTGGCATGGCTGAGGTAGGGATAGTGACATATGGCAGGTCACTGCACACTTGATCAATCATAGCTTCCAATGTTGTGTGGCATACCTCTTGCATTGTCTGTTGCTTCTGGTGCAACGTTGTTTCTTGTTGTTGAGGCTCATTGGTAGAATGGAAGGCAAGGTCCTCCCTGTTATCACTCTGTAATTTGTAATATTGGCAAGAAAAAATGATAGAGGGCAACATCAAACCACTTTGGAGTCCATGACCTAGCCTTCCTAGACTTAGAGAGGCTCTATGTTCTTATGATTTATCTTGATAATTCTAACTGTTGATATTAAGCTAGTTACAGTGATGGGGGTTGTTTGCTTTATTGATGGTGTGGTTGGACAGATAGGGCTACAGGGACTAATACATTGGGCTATGGAGTCAAAAGGCTGGAATGGCACATCAACATCAAGAGCATCACAGGGCAAGATAACTGTGTTAAATGGATCTTAAGAGCTATATGAATTATGAGGTGAAATAAAGAGTGAGGTTTAGTAGTGACTAAAGAGTAGTTAATAATTCTTTAATCAAACTTCAGCAAAAAACATTCAGATTGTAAATGAAGATAGAATTAAGGCATTCCGACAGCAAATCTTAATCTAAAATTTCTGATTTACAATTAGATGAATAGATGCACAGCGAAGTAGACAACAAGAACATTTAAAACAGAGAAATAGCACATCACCATTTTCACATAGCTCAAGAAACATGTAAACAATATTTGATTATTGATGTCCAACACCAAAATTACAGTGCTCCAATATAGTAGTTCTTACAATGTAGGGGCTAACAATATTGTTAGTATGAATCTTAATCGCAAGCGTACGAAAAATGCTCACTTTTGCCACGCATAAAAAATAACCCTAATAGAAAATATGGCTGCCAATATCTTTAGATCTGCAATTAGTTGACCAAGATAAATGATGCCAAAATATAGATCTATGCATTAAAATACATTATGAAGTAAATAAAAGAAAGATTTGCTCCATCATCCAATAGACAAGACAAGATTTGTTAGTATGAATCTTTTGTCGAAGTGTACGAAAAAATACCACTTTAGCTACGCATAACTTATAGCCCTAACATCAAATATGGCTGCCAATATCTTTAGATTTGCAGTTAGTTGATCAAGACAAGTGCTGCAAAAAACTAGATCTATGCATAGAGAGACATTAAGCAGTAAAAATAAGGTTTTTCTCCATACATCCAATAGACAAGACAAGAACAATATTTTTTGAAAGAATTTTTGTATTAAGGGCACCTGGGAGGAAAACAAGAAGGTGTTTCCAATTCTCCTCAATGGAATGGGTTCTTGGAAGTCCTCAGCACTTCAGATCTAGCATTTCTCTCTCCTGTTGGTGTAGAAAACCCAGACAAAGATAGAACTCAAAGGGAGCTCACACAGCAAATAATGAAAATATGACAATGATAATGGCTCAAAGTCAAACCAAGAGTTTAGATCCAGAGTGATCTAATAGGCAACAAAAGGTGAAGAATGGTAGGAGAAACCCTCCTATTTATAACAAAATATTGGGTCATTCTAGATCTTGGTGCATGATAACCAAATCTAGATCCACCTTTTATGGAATATTTTATTATATTTGTTGGAGGGAAAAAGTATTTGACTTGGGTCAAATCCCTTTATTTGTGAATAATAAATAAATAAATGATTTATTTATCATTTTAAGGAAGTGGCTGAAAGATAATCAAATAAATAATGATTTATTTAATTATTTATGGGTGATTTAGTCATATTTAACAAGGAATATTACTTAAATAAGATTTAAATAATTATTCCTAGAAAATAATAAGATAAATAAAGATTTATCTAATTAATTTCTTTGTTTTGGGTTAAACATGACCAGGAATAATAATTGAATTATTGTTTAATTAATTATTCCTTGAGGAAAATCAAACAAATATAGGTTTGTTTAATATTTCCTTGAGGAAAATCAAACAAATATAGGTTTGTTTAATATTTCCTTTTGGGGTTCCCTGTTTAGACCATAAAAAACCTAATAAATGTGTTTTATTAAGTTATTTTACATAGTGAAAGCAATTTTACTTAGGTTAAAATTGGTCTTACATGGTGTACTTGGGTCCATCTAATGATAGTAGGTTAGATGACCAAAAAATGGTATAACAGATTTCCCCCCAGCATGCGAGTGTTAGGAGCACATCGTATGACCAAAGTACGTTGTAAGAACTCAATCACCAGACATCAAAAGGGAAGTCAGAGAGAGAAATGTGAGGTAGACTAATGTGCTGAAGAACGAGACCCTGAGGAGACGAGACTTACAGGTGCAACAAGTCTCTTTTTATGAGAGGGTACCTGTGTGAAAGGCGGCGGGGGAGGCATACCTATGCCCGCCGAGACAAAGTATAAAAGAATAGTGTGTCCAGTAAACAAGGGACCGAACTATAAAGTACAGCCGGCATAAACATGAGCCAAATAAAAATACAATGAGGGATCCCATATACATGCTGTGCCTGGGATAACAGCTAGGACTTGTACAATAATATCTGAGTACATGAGATAAAAATACAACCCAAATGCCCCCTATAAGCGGGGAAGGGCTCAGAAAATATGACTGATATATGTAAATCAAAGAAGCACTGCAAGCGGCTAAGGCCGACATCATCAAATATATGGAGCTGCATCGAAGGCTGCAATGAAGAGGTCATCCGGGCATGTGGGGGGCTACCTGCAGGGCCGCCCCCTCATGAGGGCTGAGACATCTCACACACACCCGGGAATCACCAAAAGCGACTACTGCATCACTCAACCATCAAGCATACGGATCTCGATCATGTTGAAAGGAGCTGGAGTGGATAAACAATCAAGTCAAAGGGAAATGAGAGATCCCTTTGCCTGATCCGAGGCACCGAACAAGAGTGGAAGCTGGAACCAAGGTACACCACACTCTAGACCTGTCTTCTGGAATGAAGGAGCTGATGTCGAGAAGGAGGTCCGCCATAGGTGAGGCAATGAGAGATCCTCAACTAAGGCATGAGAGAAAATAGTAGAGCGACTGAAAGACTAATACCAATGATGATGATGGAATGGAGGGGACTGAGTAGCAAATGGACGACTTCCCTTGCTAGAGCATAAAGGACATGAATGACATGGTAGCGACTAACACAGTATCATAAGCGATAGGGGACAGTGGGACTGACGGCCATAATGTGCGACACAAGAGAGAGACCAAGCAATGAAGGATGGACTATAGCGGGGTACAAAGGGACTCGGGATAGACTCCATGAATGCGATGATGACTCAGATTGGATGCTCTAAACAAGGGCGACTCGATGGTGCTGCCACACAGAAAAGGTCCCATGGGGGACCATGAAAACATGAGTACAAGATGGTATCTCGTGACGAAAATCAACACGAACAAGGACAAGTATGGAGGCAGAGTGGTGCCCCAAGTACAAGTGTTGTAAGTGAGGAGATTCGATTTTGAGGAGGGTTATGGTTGAGGGGCATAGGTGCCCCCAAGCATGGTGTGGTCATGCCAAAATGTATTTAGAAAAATGGGAATCTAAACACATTTTAATGATGTGGTGCGTCATTTGTTTTCGTTATGGTTATGCAGTTTGAGAAAGGGAATGGAGGATTACCAATCTCTTTTGGTACTGCATATAGGAATCAAATGGACTTTAAGTTGTCGGGTTGGCATACCTGGTGTCACTATCCCAAAGAGAGGATTTGGAGATAATGAACTGATGCTCTCGTGGAAAATCTATAGGTTGGTCAACAACAATGTCAAAGAGATTGGGTTGCTGATGGAAGATGAGGGAACGATAAGGGGTATCATCCCTAGAGTGATCTGAAGTGATATGGGACTCTAGAGGTTCTTTGAAATGTGGAAGAATAATGGTACTAAAGTCAACAGGACCAGATACACTACGAGAGTTTTGGAAAATTTCTTCTCCTGGTCTCTCGAATATGGGTGCCCCCTTACCCAAATATTAGGTTTCAATGTAATGGCCACAAGGTGCATATGGTTCGAACGCATGGGTTCGATGTAAGGGGGAATAGATAAAGTCAGGGGTGGGGATTTCATCCATAATGTCATCATCGTGATAGAAGATGGGGTGACTGGTGGAAGAAAGACCACCTGACGTGGCGAAGCTACCTGACTCATCATCATGAGAAGAGAGGTTCACATGCTCATCATCACAAGGAGTGACGGAAAAGTGTTGAGGAGGTAAATCCCCTCTGCGGACAGAGGCGATCCCTACTAGCCCAGCAGGGGTCTAGCAACAATCAAACAATGTTATGACGCAAGTTCCTAGTTACGAATGAAAAGGCTGGAGATAGAAGCCTACCTGGATTCCAACGCTAGGATCTGAAGAAGAAGCGTCCCCGTTCCTCAGCCTTGGCAGATCACAATCCCTCCACGATCTCCGCAGATGAACACCTGCACATGGAAGAAACGAATAGATACAAGCATAGAAACCAACATACGTAACTAAACATCAGTCAGAAAGGACGTTACTCACATTAACATGATGGAAAACAGAGTGGAACCATAATCATAATCATCTATTAAATAACCAGTGAAGAGAGATTACAACCAAGTTCTGACGTCGCGGTCTCCTTCGGACGGGTCTCCAGTCGTCCACGTCTCGCAAAGCTCGCCAAAGAAAGGGAAAACCTCTCCAGAGTCTCGTGACAATGGTCTCCTTACTTGAGTCAGCCTTAAGGGAAAAAGAGGATTCTTTACAACACAAAGGCTCTTGGGAATATGGAGATTCAGAGCTTAGGCACTTCAAGACTAGCTTGCCATGGATTTGAGCAGGCTTTTATAGATGGGGAAGGAGGGAGTTGGGATCCTTATTATTATGGGATTGGCCCTATCAACAAGGAAGGTTCCATGGGAGGTGGCAAAACCACTTCCCTTCCATAGAACTCCCGCAGCCAAACCTCCCAACTCAAGATAGGCAATGGTTTGTGAGTTTGTTGGAACTCAACTTCCGCCATCTTTATTTAAAAAACAATCCCTAAAATGGGTGGCGCGACTGCTGCTCTATGACAGAGCACCAGGTGGCGCGACCTCTTTGCAGGATTTTCCCCATTGGCGCGAGTACTGAACTGCCTGCCCGCGCCAATGCCAAAAGGGATGTTTTTCATGATTTTTGCAAGGAGATGTCTCAAGGGCAAATGAGGCTCATGCTTAGAGGAATGCATTGATGATTTTTTCAAGGCATGACAATGTTCACAGGTCACAAAATGGGTCCTCCATTGTGCGGGACGGGGAATGGTAGGGACGGTGACAAATTACTGTGTAACAGATGCCCCCTAAAGTATGAGGCCCGAGAGAGAGGGGTGAAATGCTTTACGAGAACATGTTCAACTGAAGGCCCGCCGTCGGAAAACCTGCGCAGAAAGATACAACTGATATCTCAAGTACATGATGTATATGTGGCATGGACGCAGCCATCCGAAACAGAGTATGCTATAATTCGGATCCAAGGCATGGACGCAGCCATCCAACTAAGATCAAACAAATAGACTCAGGTATGGTCGCAGCCATCCAATCAGTGAGTCATGTACATAATGATAATAATCCACAATCGCAGCCTGGATTACAACAGACACAATCCAGGGTCTTGCGCTCCATCTCGACCCAAACAAAGTACAAGTTCAAGCATGTGAATATGTGAGCTAAAGTCGAACATGCAAGAACATCGTCTGATTACCAGCCAATGATGAAAGTTGTTAACAGACGCGAGAGAAACCACCAATAATGACAATGGTCCTCAAGGTACTACAGGTACAATCTACGGCGTGCGAATGAATGAGTTGACGTCGAACACCCGTAGAATCACTCGATCGGAGGTCAATGATGTAAACCTCACGTCGAATGCGACGAACCTGCCATTGAGGCATGCAGGTTCCAAGGTACCATAAGGAGTCTCTAGATCAGCTTCCTGGATAATGAGCTGATGTCGACAAGAAGTGACCTTGATCGAAGGTGGGCCATAATGTTTCCCACATCATCAACACGAGACAGAGGAACATGATGTTTTGTTGTGAATCAAGATCGTATGAGAAACAGAGGAAGGTTGATATTTGCAGAGGCCAACTTCTCTTGAACATATAAACGGCATGACAGTGGACTTGGCAGTATTTGACATTAAACGGATCAGAGGTCATGGTGACGAGGCAATGAGCAGATGAGAGGTCAAAAAGGATTATCCAAACCCACGGAGGCAAAGTGAAGCAACGAGATGAGATGTCCCCAACCCGACACGAATGCAGACAAGTGCCATGTTCAAGAGCGACATACTGCCGATGACAATGACGATGGTTCCATTTTCCCCCCACCATTTCTGGCGAGTACCCCAATTATTTTTAATAACAAGCTTGAAGGGGATAGCATATGCTTGCGATATAAGTCCGCCCTTCGGGCGAATCCATCCTAGTGCATTTAACGAGTCCTAGGAAGGAGAAACTCGGAGAACGTCATTTCGACGGAATCCAATGTCATCAGGGTTTAACGAGTCAGACAAAGGAAGAACTCGGCGTCTTTTCATGTTTAGAGAGTTTGAAAAGACAGCGGAAAAGAAAACTCCACAGGTCCCTTTTCGTAAATAGTTCCCTAGATCCGAAAAGGTAGAAAACAATATCCGGGAAAACCTCCTAGTCGCGATAGGCTAGGGTATTCCTTTTTCGTAATCAATCCATCCCAGCCCGAAAAAGGGTTAAACTTATACCGGGTGGATGTCGATTCGCGTCCATTTTAACGAGATCGAAACGACAAGGGCCTCGGCAATCTTTTCATGTTTAGAGAGTCAGAAAAGAGCTGAAAGATGACTCCAGAGTGACTTTTTCGTGTATTTACCGAGTCCGAAAAAGTATAAAATACAACTCGTTTCCATTGTTTAAGTCGCAAAAACCTGCTGCTGCACATACCAAGCAAGCGTAAAATCCATTTTCGACATAATATATGCAAATATTTAATAAAAATAACTTTTTAAAACTCATTTAACGTCGAAAAAGTTATAAATATGTCCAATTGGTAAAAATAAAATTACTTTTACTATTTACCTTGGTGAAAAGCAACAGTGGTCCTTTTGGAGCAGAAACTTCTGACGGTGATTGCGACAAATCCAGTTAACCATTCAGCTTCTCGTCTGTCACAGGTAAGAGGCGCTCTTTTGCTCTTCATTTCCATTCATTTTTTAATAGCTTTCCCTTAAAAATCAATTCTGTGTGGTCATTTTTAGAATTTTTAGGGTTGCGCCCATTGGCGCGGGTATCGGGCACGGACCCGCGCCAATGAGCCCTTTTTTATAAAGGGCTCGCGCCACGTGGTGCGACTGTTCGCAAAACAGCCGCGCCAGCGGCCGAACCTTAGATTTCACCCAAAATTTCGACATTTAGACCAAATTACATGGAATTTGAAGCTCATCAAAGATCTAACTAAGGGTTTTTGACCATGTGAATGCAGATAATCACTCAAAATGGCAATCGAATGGAAGGAACGAGAGCACGGAGAAGAGGATGAACAGGCCATGCAAAGCCAAGCTTGCATGAATGCACTTAGAAACTGTGGATTGAAGAAGTTCTTCCTCACGCCATGTTTACGAGCTCAGCCCGAGCTCCTCCAGTATTTAATCAGTATCTGGGACGAACAGGAACAGGTGTTCAGGTTACGAGACCAGGTGTTAGAACTGGAGGTCACCGATGTTTATTTCATCACTGGATTGTCCCGCAGAGGTCCAATCCCTGTATTGACTGGAAGCAGACCATCTGGGGAAAATATGGAAGAAGTAATGGCACGGGTGTGCCAAGGGGCACAAATAGGATCAGGAAGCAAGAAGGTGGATATCCACACCATCCCTGATCTAGCACTGAGAGTAGTTCTCCATACCATTACGCGGGTTGCTGGGTCGTAGGCTCCGCACGAGGCCACGAAGACCCAACTCCTGCTGGCCTCAGAATGCATGGGTCCCTTACTGTTCAACTGGGCAGAAGCAGTAACTATCAACATGAAAAGGCAGCTCACAAAGTGCAAACAGGGGAAACTGAAACAGTTCGGTTATGGTTCCATCTTGGTATCGTTCATTCTGGAACGCTTACCAATCTTCCAGGGCCAAGGGGCCGCAGTGGCGAATCCGATACCACGAGAGCTAAGAATGGCTCGCTGGGCAGCATTGATGCCCAGATCTGGAGGTGGCCAACAGATGTCTTGGAGGTCAGAGTTCTTTAGGTGGTTACGGCGCCAGCTGATCGTCGTGGAAGACTGGCCCTATTCAGGAACTGACTTTACTGGGGACCCAGATCTCCCACTACCAGAAGGAGATGACTGGGACGAGGAGCTGGGTAAGACCTCATATTTTTGATTTTATGTTTATGTGTTTTTTGTGTTAATACACATTCGTCTTAACACAATTATATATGCATGCAGATGTAGGACCTGAGAGACCAGCCGGGATGTCTCCAATTTCCGGGAGGACACAACCCGCCCCTGAGATTCAGGGAGAGGGTACTGGAGGAGATGAACTGATCCAGAACCTCGAGGGGATTGCCCACGGGATTCCAGACTATGCCCGGCTAGCAGACGTACCGATGGCATACCAGCGCCACACGGTGGGAGTTCCGAGTCAGATCCACCGAATCCTGAGGCGCTTAGTGCGTGCAGTCACGTGCTATCATGAGCACCATGCGGATTAGTCCTTAGGATTTATACCACACCTATTTTTGAGAGACATAGCATCTCCGGATGTACTAAGACGACTATGTATATTTTTTGAGTTTTATGTGACACACTCTATGTAAACATTTCGATATCTATATATATACATATCTATTCCTGGATGAGTCTTTCTTTACATGTGATGATGTTTTATGAATTGCGCAAATGTCTGTCTAATACCAAATTTGCTACTGCTTCTGTTAATGTATTCAAATGCCTGGGTATATGATGATATGTAATGTAGTCAAAATTTCTTTCCAGTAATTGAATACGCAAATACAGATGTAATATGGACGGGTTTCTTACCGAATAGTGTCCGTTCAGCTGTAAGACTACAAGTTGTGAATCTAGATACACGAGCAATTCACGGATACCAAGGTTTACTGCCTCGGTTAATAATTCCAACACGGCACTATATTCCGCGATGTTGTTCGTGGTACGTCCTAGACACACACCTTGCAGGTCAATCAACTCACCAGCAGGATCGTAGATTACCCAGGCTGCGGAAGACAGATTCCTAGTACTGCGGGAGGCACCATCCGTGAAACCAACAAATGGATGAATAGACATCTGCACAACCAGGAAGACCCGATCAGCAGAAAGATGTTTACAAAGCACACCACACTATGCACACAAATGACAATCACACACCTATGTACACACACCACACCATGAAATCACTTCAGGCATAGTACTTTTTAAGGTACAGCCCATTTCTGGGCTGCGCCAGTGGGACCCCTTCGTAATCTATAAGCTCATAGGCCCCATTTTTCAAAACGCGCTTTACTATATAGGGCCCGTGCCACATAGGCTGGAGTTTACCGGCTCCAAGCTTATCATGTGCCTGATCGTACAAGAGGACGAGGTCTCCTTCGATGAAAGAACGGGGAGAAACAGATTGATCAAAATGAGTTTTGACCCTCTTCTTTTGTGCTTCGATGATCAAAGCAGCTAGACGACGGGTTTCATCCAACCGTTCGAGATATAGAAGACGTTCTTCCTCAGGAGAAGTATCCGGTAAGAGCTCCACAGCTAATTTAAGCGAAGGAATTTCACATTCAACCGGCAGGGTAGCTTCTAGACCGTACACCAATTGGAATGGCGTGAATCCGGTTGCACTCTTAGCAGATGTTCGGTATTCTCAGAGAGCTGAGAAGAGTTGGAGATGCCAATTGGATTTATGAATCCCAACTATTCGCTGAAGCATAGTGACCAAAACCTTGTTCACCGCCTCAACCTGACCATTCACTTGAGGGTAGTATGGTGTTGAGCTGTCGTGACGCAAACCCAACGTTGAGGTCAGCTCCGCCATCATGTAATCGCGGAAATGAGTACCGTGATCAGTGACGATGGCTTGAGGAACCCCGAACCGTGCAATAACGTGGTTGAATATAAATGAAGCAACCGTTTTCCCGTCAGCAGCTAGTGTAGGCATCGCCTCGGCCCACTTAGTGAAGTAGTCGACGGCGACAATGATATACGCATGCCCCCCGGTCGAGTGAGGGTTACACGTCATAAAATCCACGCCCCATTTCGCAAAAGGGCCGACGGTAATAACGGGATGCAATGGCAACGGCGGCGCGCGCATCTTGCGCTGAAAAATCTGGCATGGATGACATTTACGGACCGCAGTGATACAATCCTTGAATATGGAAGGCCAGAAATAACCTGCCCGCAGAATCTTCTGGGTAGTAGCATACCCGGACATATGCCCGCCACAGGCGCCACTGTGACAGTCATTTAAGACTTTCTCAGCCTCTTCTAAGGTAAGGCATCGTCGGAGCACCGAATCTACTCCGATGCGATATAAGGTATCTCCTACTATACGGTAGGGTTGGGACTGGTGCCGAATCCGACGGCGGGCAGTTTTATCCAACTCAGACCGAAAAGTCGCGGTCCGAAGATACACTATGATGTCACCGTACCAAGGATCACGAGTACTGATAAGAAAAAGTGTTTCGTCCGGTATATGGTCTTCAGAGTGTGAGGGAACAGAGTCTGTAGGGAGAGAACATATCAAATCCGTGAAGACCAGTGATTTAGTTGACTTGGCAGTGGTGAACTCCAAGTCAAACTCCTGTAGGATCACGATCCATTTGGAGTACTTGCCCCCTAGTAATTGTCTAGAAAGAATATACGTCATAGGGTTGCAGTCTGAAACCACTGTTATAGTGCGCAAAAGGATGTAATGGCGAAAGCGTTGTATGGCGTGTACTGCTGCTAAGGCCAACTTCTCGACATGTGCATAACGCGTTTCCGGGTCGAGAAGGTTCCGAGACAGGTAATAAACGACATGTTCATCACCGTTATCGTCATCCTGCACCAAGACCATGGCGATGGTGCTAAATGCGGCGGCTAGATACAAAGTGAAGTCGCGGTGGTAGTCCGGAGGACGAAGCAACGGAGCATTGACTAGCAATGTCTTCAGCTTCTCAAAGGATTCCCGAGCAATTTCGTCCCAGTGAAAGGGAACATTCTACTTTAAAAAACGAGTGAATCCTTTGGCTACCTCGGCATAATTCGGGATAAAGCGCCTAAGAAAATTTGCTTTCCCTTGCAGACTCTGTAACTGATACAGGGAGGAGGGTGATGGGAGATTTATGATGGCCTCAACCTTTAGAGGGTCAAGGCGAATTCCGTCTTTCGAGACTATAAAGCCTAAGAGACGGCCAGAATAAACGCAGAAGACGCACTTATGAGGATTGAGCCTGCTGTTGTAGCGTCTGCAACGAAGAAATATCTGGCGAAGATGCTCGGGATGGTCCTCTCGCTTACCCGAATGGGCTGGCAAGTCGTCCGGATAAGGCTGGACAATATGGCGAATATCATGAAAAGCATAGGACATCGCACGCTGAAACGTGGCGCCAGCGTTTTTTAAGCCGAACGGGAGTTTTTTGTACGCGAAAGTGCCCCACGGACAGATGAATGTGGTCTTATGTTGATCCTCAGGTGCAATATTGATCTGGTTGTAACCTGAGAAACCGTCCATTAAGGAATAGATCTCACTCCCGGCACAATCGTCGATGATCTGGTCGATAAACCGAGTGGGATAATTATCCTTAGGGACAAAGGCGCGATTGATATGTAATCCATCAATTTCTTATTTATTATTGGACAACTAATTTAAGGATAGGATAAATAAACTCCGCGTTCAGAAGTTTAACTTCGCCTTGGATGCGCCGCTTTTCCGAGGATGCATGGGACGTAGCGTTGGCGCACGGTTTCGCACCTGATAGGTTGGAATCTCGTGTACTACGATACTGGGATCAATCCCCAACATTTCCTCGTAAGACCATGTAAAAACATCTCTGAATTCTTTGAAAAGCTCAGTATAGACTTGAATCTCATCGGGAGAACAAGTCACACCCACATGAATATTCTCAACAATCCCCGGTTTAACGGAGATGTTGATTGGAACAGTTTGAGTAATGTTACTCAGATTACCCTCCGAAAAGACCTCGTGCATTAAGATCGGTGTTTGAAGAGGAGGGGAAGGAACCTGAGTAGCATAACGCTCCAGACAATCAGTCATTGCCCCCAAGATGGGCATAAACGAGGAGCGATGATGTCCATCGCCCCAGGGCAGCTCCTCAAGAGACATAGTTTCAATGATAGCCTCATCTGAAGGAAAAGTCTCTCTAAGAGGATCAGGTGAATCAGCCTGACCAAGCCAGGGGGATTGCGAGTAGGCGTCGAGAGCCATGCTTATCGGAGCATGCTGAGGAGGTGGAGGGTCCGATGCGGCAACAACCTCACAGTAGCTGATTTCTACTGGCGTTAAAGGCATGGATTCTCCAAACTCATATACCTGCTCAGGTGTAGGAATAAGCCAGGGGTCATCAGTCCTGGACAACATGTTGACATGAGCGGTATTCGGTGGCGGTGCGGGGAATATACCCATGAGGGCTAGGTCTTTGAAAAGACCAGGTCCTATGTTGTCTGGGGGATTCGGAATTTGATCCACGTATGGCACGTTGTTCTCAGAGCTAGAGGTGAAAAATGACAACTGATCCACCGTGACAATATTGCCCTCGTGAGGGAACTTAATGAATCGAAAGACGGTAGATGGCACGCAGAGCATGGCATGGGTCCAGCTGCAGCCAAGAAGTATATTGTAGTTGAGTTTAGCATCAACCACTTCTACTTCCACGTTGACAGTTTTTCCCTGTAATGTGATCGCAAGACTCTCGAGAACTCCCAGGGGTTTAGACTCCCGACCATCAAATGCCTCAAGGGCATTGGGAGATGACGACAAGGCTGGAGAGCCGATGGCCTTCCAGCAAGCGGAGGACATAACGCAGGTAGATGCACCCTCATCTACGACGGCCCTATGAATGTTTAGACCGTTAATCCAGACTTGAATGACCAAAGCGATTTGATGTGGAAGTCGGGGAGTAAAATTCTCCAGATCAAAGGTGAGAAGGCTCGAGTCGGCGGGATCGATACCACCGATGGCAGACAATAAATCCTTCCGTTGTGAAGGAAAACTTTGAAGAACCTCAAGTGCAGACATGGCACATGGCGCCTGTGCCAGATCCTCAACGATATTGTAATGTTGAGCGGCACGAGCATTTGGATTGTAAGAGGATCTTCGAAGAACACCCTTGGGAGGTGGTTTCACAACGGGTTCGGGAGTCGGCTTCTCGATTTCCAATGGACCGGAGGCAGGTGGGGGAGGCGGCCCTTCCGCAACTGCCTTCCCGGGTGCCTGCCGTGGTTCATTGTAATCCTTCGACCACGTAGCGATAGTGATAGGCGCATTAGTCTTCATCATGAAAACCTGAGACCCAAACGGTGCAGATGGTGATGCATGTTCGACCATCTGGGTCTGCTGAGATGGAAATGGCTCTTTTAAAACAGCCGGAGTCCCTTTTGAGCCTTTAAGAAGTTGACTAACTTCGGACCGTCGTGGACAATCCTTAGTATAATGGTCACCTTCACAGATGAGGCAAGGGAATTTCGGCTTCCGTTGGGAGCCATCCTCAGTTCGAGATTTGGATTCCGGTTTCGGGGCATCAGATTTTGATTTTCCTTTGCCCTTCTTTTTCCCCTTGGAGGATTTGTCCGCAGGATTGGCCTGGACGGCATTCACCTCTGCGGTTTTACCAGAATCGGATGAGGCGGGATTAGCAGAGGTATTGTTGGAAGAATTAGCCTTCTGCTTCCCATTCGAAGACTTCTTCGAATTTTGAGAGACGGAACCAATGACACCATCCACCAAAGGGGTAGGCAGAGCCTTAGTGGTTCCGGGCCGTGGAGCATCAGTCAAGATGTCATAAAGCGTGCCAGACTGCGAATAGACAAGATCCAGGTACTGGGCACGCGCGATAGCTTGTTCCTCCGTCACACACGCTCCCATCGCGATATCCTGAGAGATTTTATTCACAAAGGAGGTGGTGAACCAGTGAGTCAAAATCTGATCAGGTATGTGAAACTTGATCAATCGACGGCGGCGCTGCCACTCATGGATGTGATCCGAGATGTGAGTGGTCGTGTCCTGCTTCAGAGAAGTCAGGAGGTGTGTCCCGGCCTCATACCGGACCGGTAACTAGAAATGTGTGAGGAAAGCCATGGCTAACGAGTTGAAATCTTGAAAAATACCACGGGATAGTTCTATGTACCACTTAGCAGCAGCTCCTGTTAAAGTACGCTGGAAAAGACGCAGACGAATCGAATCGTCGACCCAAGAGCTAGACGAACACCAGAGGTGATACGTCATCACATGCGCCTGGGGGTCTTCGCCAGCTTTGCCCTCAAACTTGGGACAATCACCTGGTATCTTGGTGGGAACTGGAGGCCAATATGGATTATGTGAAATCGGATCATTGGTCAACTTTGAAACGTCCGGCAGTTCCAAGGTAGCCAGGAACGGAAATGGAGGGTTAACTGCCATGCCAGTCCCAGGATGAGGTCCGGTACCCATGCTCCACGATGGTTGTGAATATCCCTGCCCCCACGGGTTCTGTCCCGCAGGATTCTGACCGTAGGGGGCATAGTTCGTATAACCAGACTGATTTGGATTCTGGTAACCATAGTGTGGGGCTTGATAACCAGGGTTCGGGCCCTGATTAGGCGTCTGCCCTGTATAAGCAGCGTTTGGGTTTGGCTGTTGAGCGTAGGTAGAACCGGGTGGAGGAGGATAATACCGAGAGCCTCCAGGGTGGTTATAGTTCGGTTGAGACTGACCATGAGGATAATAACCACTCTGAGGATGAGTAGGCTGCTGATAAGTGGAACCCTGCGGAGCCTGGTACGTAGGGCGCAGCTGTTGATTTGGCTGCGGCATTGAATGAACAGGCTGTTGAGCAGAGTGAACGGAATGAGAGGGCTGCCCTGAATGAACAGCTTGACCCGAGTGAGGGGGCTGGCCTGAATGACTAGGTTGGCCCGGAGAAACAGGCGGCGCTGGTTGTGCAGGTTGACCTGGTTGTAAGTGGGCCCCAGGTTGTACCGGATGGGCCGGCTGGCCTGGAGGCAGGACACCAGGTTGAACCGGATGAGCCGGTTGGCTTGGTGGTGGAACAGGACCAAGTGCTTACTGGAAACCAGTTTGACCTGAAGCAGAACCATAGGGTGGTCCTGGCTGATATGCAACGTTAGAAACAACAGGATACTGCGGTTGCATAGGTAAAGAAGGCTGGATTTGCCCCCCAGGACCATAGACCGGTCCCGGTTGATACCCCGGCTGAGGCTGGGCAGGTTGACCAGCAGGGCTATAATATGGTCCTTGCGGATTGTACAATGGCCCTTGCTGGCCCGCAGGGTAGCCTTGGATGGGCTGTCCCTGTGGATCGTACAAATAGCCAGGTTGACCCGCAGGTTGGCCTTGGAAGGGCTGTCCCTGCGGGTTATAAGCCTGGTTTTACGGTAAACCTTGAGCATACAGATAAGCCTCAGGAGCAGGGAGGCGCAAAACCTCCCCGTGCTCGTCAAACTGACCTGGGAACGCATACACAGGAGTGCCATCCTGTGCATAGTGCGAAAAGAAAGATCGGTAAGGATCTTGAGGAAACTGTCCAACTCCGGCGTTCGGCTGTTGCAAAAACAACCGATACTCCTCCGGAGAGATATTCTCCGGTATAGCAGTAGCTAGGTAAACGTCTTCAGGAGTTGGCCCAGCCCTGGTAGCAGATGCTGAGACAACAGAAGAAGAGGCAGCCACACAAACAGTGGGCCGAACGGGAACAGAAGTGACGGGCGTCGAAGGGGACACCCCGGGTGTAGTGACAGCCGGCCTCGAAGCAGGAGATGATATCCCCATAGAGGCTGCAGCTGAAATGATCTGACCCAGAGATCTGTATCCCTGTGGTAAAGAAGGACTGGCTGACGACATGGTAGCCAGCTCAGAGTCGTCTCCCTCAAACAATCTACGAGGGATGCGCTGATAGTCATCAGACACCGGAATTTCCTCACCAGAATCACTCATGGTTGATCCTGCCGTTAAATCACGCAAAAGACGGCGAGGACTAGGAGGAAAAACAGCAGCAACAAACGGTGAACCCGATGTAAGAGAAAGGAAATCAGCTCCTAATCTCAATTCAGACACAGGGTCTGAAAAGGGCCAATTGAACTCAACTGGTCCTCCAAAGGGTTGCTCGGCAAGAACCGGTCCCCCGTCAGGAAACTCGGAAACAACAGCCTGCTGTGGTTCAACAGAAGGCTGAGAAGCTTCTGAAGAATCGTCCGTGTAAGGACTACCAGTAGACGAAACCGATGGTTCCACCACTGTGGAAAAAGACTAGACGAAAAGAGAAAACACACACACGGGCTGAAAACGAGTTAAGACACACGATCAAACGGTCAACAAGCAATGTCTAAATGGGTGTGTAATCGTGGGCGATTAATTTTACCACATTGGAAAGTAAGAAATTCTACCGTTTCATATTTTAAGAGTCGAGAAACGATAAAAATATGACTCTATCTCTTTCAGAGTTGACACAAGCATGAAAGGACAAGCGCTTGACGGTCTTTTCAAGTTTAGGGAGTCAGAAAAGACCAAATGACTGCTCAGGAAAAACTAGGCACAAAGGGTGTACCAAATATCCATGAACTGCAATATACACCTTGGTTTCAATAATGAAACATAAATCGACCAAGGACTTTCCGTACGTGCAGGTAGTCTCCCCGAATGCTGTGTTCGGTGTATCACGGGTATAGGGCGGCAGACTCGGCTTCCTGTGGATAAAGGATTGAAAACCTATAGGGGTCTCCCTTTATATACGCGACGGTACTGGGAGCACAAGTCCGTACTAGCGCTGTCTAAAGCCAACAGGCGAACGACAGCTGCTAGGTTTAACGACGCCGGAACACGTCTCTAGCCTAGACCTTCTAAATATGTTTCGTTAAGTTCCAATGATGCCTTAGGTTAATTGAATAAATTTTACGGTTGATCTTTCAATTAAGTTTCAATTTTCAGGCCCTATCGTATGTAGTGTCTCGAAAGACCCCTAAATGCAAAGCTATATGCCACAGTGCAACATTTCGTTCGATGAAAACTAGTTAGAGAAGAGTTGAGAGCTTTTACACAAACGAAATGAACGGAAGACAAACAATGATATCTCTAATGCAACTAATGCAATTGAAAACTTTTCATTCAAAACACTAATCACTAGCGATATGGAAAAGATCACAATTTGCACTAATTAACAAAAGCAAAAGAGATTTTTTTTTTTTTTTTTCAATGTTTAAGAGCCAATATGCACTAAACAATCTTGAAAACAAACGGAACAACTTGAGAAACGATTTTCAAGAGAGCGAAACAAACAAATTTCACTCAACAATACAAGCAATCAGATCCCCAAATCGACCAAAGCCTCTCAAAGCAAAGAAAAGACTCGAAAGCTTCCAATGGACCGTGTGATCTAGGTCCAAGGCAAGACCAAATGAATTTCGAATGAAGGAATAAACAATCACCCAAAAATCGCAACAAAACAATAAACAACTACTTAGAGGGTGTGGAGGATCAATCAGATGGTTGACAGGACAATCAAAACACCAAAACTTCCAAGGAGGGCTCGATACACTAAGCCACTAGATGCCCTAGGGCTTAAAACGTGAAATCGGTAGATAAAAGCAAACAACCAAAGAACAGAGGTGAATTCCCAGCCAAACAGGACTCCAACACACTCAGGAAGTCAGAAAATCAAGAAGAAAAACACTGATCAAATCCAGAGAGCTCAAAAATGAGGAAAGTCAAAAATCTTACAGGGGTGGCGCGACTGTAAGAATGAAACTAGCGCCAGAAAGAAATTGGCGCGGGCTGGACAAAGGCAACGTGCGCCAATGGGCGCGACTGTCGGGTTAAAAACCGCGCCAGCCGAGTTTCTCAACCAAAATTAAAAAACAAGCTACTCCAGAAGCAGACCAATGCAGGCTAAGCAAACCAAAAGCAAAAACAGTGAAAGAACCCGACCCAGAAGGTTCATCAAGCAAGGAAAATCAAGAGACAAACGGCAAGGCAAGACAAAGACTCCAAGTTGTTCAGTCCGTAAACCAAACCGGAGATTGACTGAAGTAGCGTTGATCTACTCCGCTAATGCAGAGCAAAAGCGTTTCGAAGGCTATCTGGCTGTACTTCAGGCTCCATCTATAGTTTACAAATCAAACAACAAGCTGGATCCCCAGTGGAGTTGCCAAATTTTTGAGGAGGTAAATCCCCTCTGCGGACAGAGGCGATCCCTACTAGCCCAGCAAGGGTCTAGCAACAATCAAACAATGTTATGATGCAAGTTCCTAGTTACGAATGAAAAGGCTGGAGATAGAAGCCTACCTGGATTCCAACACTAGGATCTGAAGAAGAAGCGTCCCCGTTCCTCAGCCTTGGCAGATCACAATCCCTCCACGATCTCCGCGGATGAACACCTGTACATGGAAGAAACGAACAGATACAAGCATAGAAACCAGCATACGTAACTAAACATCAGTCAGAAAGGACGTTACTCACATTAACATGATGGAAAACAGAGTGGAACCATAATCATAATCATATATTAAATAACCAGCGAAGAAAGATTACAACCAAGTTCTGACGTCGTAGCCTCCTTCGGACGGGTCTCCAGTCGTCCACGTCTCGCAAAGCTCGCCAAGGAAAGGGAAAACCTCTCCAGAGTCTCGTGACAATGGTCTCCTTACTTGAGTCAGCCTTAAGGGAAAGAGAGGATTCTTTACAACACAAAGGCTCTTGGGAATATGGAGATTCAGAGCTTAAGCACTTCAAGACTAGCTTGCCATGGATTTGAGCAGGCTTTTATAGATGGGGAAGGAGGGAGTTGGGATCCCTACTATTATGGGATTGGCCCTATCAACAAGGAAGGTTCCATGGGAGGTGGCAAAACCACTTCCCTTCCATAGAACTCCCGCAGCCAAACCTCCCAACTCAAGATAGGCAATGGTTTGTGAGTTTGTTGGAACTCAACTTCCGCCATCTTTATTTAAAAAACAGTCCCTAAATTGGGTGGCGCGACTACCGCTCTATGACAGAGCGCCAGTTGGCGCGACCTCTTTGCAGGATTTTCCCCATTGGCGCGAGTACTGAACTGCCTGCCCGCGCCAATGCCAAAAGGGATGTTTTTCATGATTTTTGCAAGGAGATGTCTCAAGGGCAAATGAGGCTCATGCTTAGAGGAATGCATTGATGATGTTTTCAAGGCACGACAATGTTCACAGGTCACAAAATGGGTCCTCCATTGTGCGGGGCGGGGAATGGTAACGACGGTGACAAATTACTATGTAACAAAAAGTAAGCAGATAAAGGATCTACCGATGTTGTTGGATCTACAGATAATAAGATTTAAATAATTATTCCTAGAAAATAATAAGATAAATAAAGATTTATCTAATTAATTTCTTTGTTTTGGGTTAAACATGACCAGGAATAATAATTGAATTATTGTTTAATTAATTATTCCTTGAGAAAAATCAAACAAATATAGGTTTGTTTAATATTTCCTTTTGGGGTTTTCTGTTTTGGACCATAAACAACCTAATAAATGTGTTTTATTAAGTTATTTTACATAGTGAAAGCAATTTTACTTAGGGTAAAATTGGTCTTACATGGTGTACTTGGGTCCATCTAATGATAGTAGGTTAGATGACCAAAAAATGGTATAACAAAATTTTTTAAAGAATTTTTTGTATTTATGACACCTGGGAGGAGAACATAGAAAGATGTTACTAGTCCTCCTCAATGGGATGGGTTCTTGTAAGTCCTCGGCACTTCAGATCTAAAATCCCTCTCTCTTGATGGTGTAGAAAACCCAGACAAAAATGGAACTTAAAGGGAGCTCACAAGAAAAATGGTAGCAAAATATGATAATGATGGTGGATCAAAGTCAGACCAAAAGTATAGATCCAGAGTGATATTTAGGCAACAAAAGGTAGTGAATGAATGGAAAAACCCTTCTATTTATAAGAAAATATTGAGTTAGTCTAGATATTGGTGCATAATTAAAATATTCTTAACCAATTCTAGATCCAACTTTTATGGAATATTTTATTATATTTGTTGGAGGGAAAAAGAATTTGACTTGGGTCAAATCCCTTTATTTGTAAATAATAAATAAATGAATGATTTATTTATTATTTTAAGGATGTGGTTGAGTAATAATCAAATAAATAATGATTTATTTAATTATTTATGAGTGATTTAGTCAAATTTAACAAGGAATATTATTTAAATAAGGTTTAAATAATTATTCCTAGAAAATAATAAGATAAATAATAATTTATCTAATTAATTTTCCTGTTTTGGGTTAAATATGACTAGGAATGTTAATTAAACTGCTATTTAACTAATTATTCCTTGAGGAAAATCAAACAAATGTAGATTTATTTAATGTTTCCTCATGGGGTTTCCTGTTTAGACCATAAACAACTTAATAAATGTGGTTTACTAAGTTAATTTTCATAGTGAAAGCAATTTTACTTAGGGTAAAATTGGTCTTACATGGTGTACTTAGGTCCATCTAATAGTAACAAGTTAGATGACCAAAAAATGGTGTAACAAATATCCAGCCCTTTATTATGAAAATTCAAGCAGTATTTAACCAAAACTTGAGTCGATTTCCCTAATCTACTTTAGAAAACTTCATTTATTACAAACAACTGAAAATTAAACAGGCATGGCCATGCAAGGCCCAAAAAAAGAAAATCTTTGACAAAACACAACCTATGGAATTAATTTTGGTAACTCTTCAAGAATGCAAAACTCAGGTGGCTCTTCGTAAATCAAAAGTAGGCTTAAAGGTGGCATGTGATGATCTCGAAGAGGCATCGAATGATGGCTCTGAAATCTGGCCCTGCTTTTCAAAAGATCGGTGTTGGGTAATTAATTCTGATGCGGGGCTAGCCACTTTACATGGATTAGTGACTCTGTTGAAGTGCTTTGCTGCCTTTTTCATTTCTCCTGTTATAACATAACAACCTTTGTAAAAACGCTTTGCCTGAATCGATCCTTGGTGTCTTATGATACCCAAATACTTTTTTTGTGTTTTAACCCTTTTTCTAAGAAAAACAGCATAAAAATAAATATACTGGATCTGAAAACCTTTCGATTTTAACTTGGAACTGCATCGCATCCATGACAGCATCGCATTTCGCAAGTTTTGAAATTTACAATATAAAAAAAGGACTCGGAGATGCGATGCGAAGTGGGAGGTGACATGGAGGGAAGGTGGCACCGACCGCATCGCAATCATAAATCTTAAGGTTTAGCTATAAGCGCGGGGGAGTAAACTCTAAAATATGTGAAGTGCGAAGCGTGGGGAGAAAGGAGGTGACATGGAAGGAAGGTGGGACCCGACTACAGCCCGCAGATCACAACTTTAAGTTTTTGTTATAAGCGTCGGATGTTAACTACTAAAACATGTGAAATGTGATTTTTGTTGTTGGAGGATGATGTTGCAAGGAGGATGGAGCCCACTGCATTGGCGGAGTTATAAAGCGGCGAATGATTTCAATGGTATGGTAAAGTTTATGACGTTTCATATCATATTTCAATGTATTTCAATGTATGTCAAATGGCTGTGAAGCAGGGGGCGGAGCTTCTATGGTGGTTCCAACTGCATCGCAAGTTAAACCAAATACATTGTGGGCATTTCAAAGGTAAGTTAAAAAATGTGTGATGCAATATATCACAAATTGGTGATCGCAAGTGTTAAGGCATTGTTTCGATGCGAAAAGTTATAATCTAGGAAATGCAATGGATGGTGGGGGAAAAGGTGATGTGTCAGGCAGAATGGCCCCACTTTAATCGAAATCAAGGAAATGGGAAGGCGAAGGAAAAATGATGATATAGTGATGAAAAGGTAAAGTATAAATATAAATCGGAAAAGCAAAAAAGGGTTAAGGTTTAATGATTTTAAGGGAAATGAATTGCAAAGGAAATTTGATGGGTGAATGGGTCCCACTTCATCACATATCGCATTTTTCCATATTTGACATTTACCCTTGCGCCCATCCTGAAAAACTTGCGATCCGCGATTGCGATTGAATCTCCGTCGTTAATCGTTGCTCAGATTCAATAGTCCTCACTGCTCCCTTGGTGTGGTTTTCCGACCTTGTTTCCTTGGTTATGCCTATTTGTTTCTTAGTTGTTCGTAGAATACTTTCCCCGCATTCACGACTTTTCCCACGTTCACTACCCGACCCAAACGTGCACGATTTGACCCAATCATGTTCACGACTCTGCCTTTGTTGTTTTTCTACCTTAACTGCTTCTCTGATGCTTTTTCTTCCTTTGATTCTTTCTTTGATTCTTTCTTTCTTTCTTTCTTTCTTTCTTTTGAATATTGACATCTATGTATAGTATGAAAAAATTGTAAAGAGAAAGTACATATTCACCTTATGATACTGTAAATTACAGGGTTCTAACAGTGGCTCCAGTTGGGGATGGCATCTCCTTCAGCAGGTTTCAAGAACACTGTAGACTAGTAGCCTGATCTATTGGGTTGATCCCACAACTTGTATCTTGATATGTCAGGACTTTGTGACTGGAAACTAGCTAATTATTTCTCTTGACTTTGACTGATAAAAATAGACCACATGTTTGACCAGTCAGCTTATTTGCATACTGTAAATCTGAATTGAAGCTGAAATTGAACTTATCCACTGCAATACATCAAGATGAACATACTGTTGCACCTTGAAAACTTGAATGGTGAAACCAGAATTGAGCTTAAACTAAAGTCTAAAACATACTAATCTGAAAATGAAAGCAATCTAAAACTAAAATTTGAAAGTTTCTCAGAGTGCTGAGATTATTTTCACACCTACCTACCCTAATATAACTTGTAGATAATATATACACTAAGTGAACTCCTTTCTCGAATGCAACCAATCAAGTAAATGACTACATGATTGATTCTTGTTCACCTTTTTTAGTAGGTTGAAAAAACAAAAGGGCCACTCCCATTTTACTTTCCTTTGAGCAGCAGTGCTCAAACGTGTCCTTAAAATCTGCAACAAACCATTCCTAGCATAGCATACTCCTTCTTTAGATGATTCTAAGAAACTAGAAAAAGGATCTTGGAAAAATACTGGCCCTCAAGATTTAAATAACAAACTTCATCTAGGGTTGCTCATTGCTCCACTTTGTCATGCTCGGGATCCTTCTGAAAGAGAATATCTATATATTCTTCATGGTCATTTGACATGGCATCCTCATTATAACCATTAGGTTGTCCTCAAGAAAACCTAATATGTCTTGACTGAGTTAGCTGAATTTTGTTGGAAGGCCATCATTCTGATGAATAGGAGCGCTTTCTGGCAATAGGCCTTCTTGAGAAGGTAGAACAACATCAGTATCAATATTTTCTTCTGTTTCATCATGAGGAAATGCTTCAGTACATAAATCAGCAGTAGAAAAAATAGACATAATCTCTTCATTACAGATGCATGCTTAGAATCTGATTGATTTATTCTTCAATTAAAGGAGGATGGAATCTTTGTTTTCTTTGGATTGAAAAAAAATTGCTTTCTTTCTCTTGCGAAGACTGATCATGAGGTTGAATGTCTTCATTAGCCTCACACAAAAGAGCATATGAATTATCATTTTTCCCCATAGAGATATATTGTGTATCTTCTTTCATTTCCTGATTGCTTTCATTTTAAACTAAATTATCTTGGTTGTCATGATAGTTAACTTGAGAATGAAATTCATGAATTGATTCTAAGAGATCCCCAGGATGCCAATTTCCTAAATCTTCATCAATATTTACGAGGTATTGTATGAGATCATCATATTGATCACAACAATTTTCAACTAATGATAACGATGGATAATATTCTTTATAATGCTCATAAAACACCTTGTGGAAATATTTTAGAGAAAACAAACTACCATGATTCAAACCTTCATACTATTCCCTCGCTTTCCTTTCTAATGTTTCCATGAACATCTTCATGAGGCAATCCTCATGCCATTCGACCTTCAACTTCCATGAATGTATATGAAATTTAATGAGATGTAACGAAGCATCATCAACATTCTCATCTTGAAAAATAGGAAGATTTATTTTCCAATCTACCTAAGACATTTTGTGTGGGAATCTAGGAATGTGATCTATGTTCATTGGAACATACCTGCATTGTATTAATGGGTTCAGCTTGTTAATCAGTCAGAGAATGGGGTCACTGTATATTCACAACCAATCTGGATTCTTCTAGCAATGGAGCCTTTAGGTCAACTGAAAACTGTGGAGTCTCTAGGTGGATGATTTCAACCTTCTTGTGTCTGGTTGTTGTCCACCATCAACAACCAGATACCAATCTTGGAACATAATTGAATCATACAATGTTTTTACTGGGGTTTCTAAGTTCTGATGAAATACTAATCTTTCAATAAGTCCCCAGTATGGTTGCCATTATGTTATCACTTTGTAATTTGTAATATTGGCAACAAAAAACAATAGAGGGAAACATCAAACCACTTTGGAGTCCAGGACCTAGCCTTCCTAGACTCAGAGAGGGATCTTTCTGTTCTTATGATTTAGCTTGATAATTCTAACTACTGATATTAGGCTAGTTACAGTGATGGGGGTTGCTTGTTTGATTGATGGTGTGGTTGGACAGATAGGGTTGCAGGGACTAATCCATTGAGCTATGGAGTCAAAATTTTAGAATGGCACATCAACATCAAGAGCATCATAGGGCAAGCTAACTATGTTAAATGGATCTTAAGAGCTATATGAATTATGAGGTGAAAGAAAGAGTGAGGTTCAGTAGTGACTAAAGAGCAGTTAAGAACTCTTTAATCAGACTTCAACATAAAACATTCAAATTGTAAATGTAGACAAAATTAGGTTCTCTGACGGAAAATATTAATCTAAAATTTCTGATTTACAATTAGATGAACAGATGCACAACGAAGAAGACAACAAGAACATTTAAAACAGAGAAATAACACATCACCATTTTTACACAACTCAAGAATCCTATAAACAGTCTTTGATTATTGATGTCCAAATCCAAAATTAGAGTGCTCCAATATAGTAGTCCTTACAATGCAGGGGCTAACAATATCCAACCCTTGATTATGAAAATTAAAGCATTACTTAACCAAAACTTTAGTCGGTTGCCCTAATCTACTTTGGAAAACTTCATTTATTACAAACAACTGAAAATTAAACAGGTATGGCCATGCAAAGCTTGAAAAAATAAAATTTCTGACAAAATACCACCTATGGAATTAATTTTGGTAACTCTTCAAGAATGCAAAACTCAGGTGGCTCTTCGTAAATCAAAAGTAGGCATGAAGGTGGCATGTGATGATCCCGAAGAGGCAATGAATGATGGCTCTGACATCTGGCCTTACTTTTCAAAATATCGACATTGGGTTATTAAGTCTGGTGCAGGGCTAGCCAATTTACATTGATTAGTGACTTGGTTGATGTGCTTTGCTGCCTTTTCCGTTTATGTCGTTATAACATAACAATATTTGTAAAAATGTTTTTCTCGACTCAACCCTTGGTGTATTTTGATACTCGAATCCTTTTTGCTGTGTTTTAACCCTTTTTCTAAGAAAAATAGCATAAAAACTCAATATAACGTATCTAAAAACCTTTAGATTTTAACTTGGAGCCTCATCGCATCTGTGACAGCATCGCATTTCGCAAGTTTTCAATTTACGATATAAGAAAATGAATTGGCGATGTGATGCGAAGTGGGAGGTGACGTGGAGGAAAATTGGGAGACCGACCACATTGCAATCACAAATCTAAAGGTTTAGCTATAAGCACGGGGGAGTAAACTCTAAAAGATGTGAAGTGTGAAGCGCGAGGAGAAAGGATGTGATGCGGAGTGAAGGTGGGACCCGACCATAGCCCGCAGATCGCAACTTTAAGTTTTTGTTATAAGCACCAAAGGTTAACTACTAAAACATGTGAAATGCGATTTGCGCTGTCAGAGGATGATGTGGCAAGGAAGATTGAGCCCACTGCATTGGCAGAGTTATAAAGCGGTGAATGCTTTCAATGGTAAGGTAAAGTTTATGATGTTTCATATGATATGTCAATGTATTTCAATGTATGTCAAACGGTTGTGAAGTGGGGGATGGAGCTGTTGTGGTGGGGCCAACTGCATCGCTAGTTAAACGAAATACATTGGGGGCATTTCAAAGGTAAGTTAACAAATATGCAATGTGATATTTCGCAAATTGGTGATTGCAAGTGTTAAGGATTTTTTGCGATGCGAAAAATTTTAATCTGCAAAATGCGATGGATGGTGGGGGAAAAGGTGACGTGTCAGGGAGAATGACCCCACTTTAATCACAATCGGGGAAATGGGAAGGCGGAGGCAAAAGAATTATATAGCAATGAAAAGGTAGGGTAGAAATGTAAAGCGGAAAGGCAAAAAAAGGGTAAGGTTTAATGATTTTAAGGGAAATGAAATGGAAAGGAAGTGTGGCGAGTGAATGGGTCCCACTTCATCACATATCGCATTTCACCACCTTTAACATTTACCCTTGCTCCCATCCTGAAAAACTTGCGATCCATGATTGCGATTGAATCTCCATCGTTGATCGTTGCTCAGATCCAATGGTCCTCACTTCTCCCTTGTTGTGGTTTTCTAACCTTGTTTCCTTGGTTGTGCCCATTCATTTCTTAGTTGTTCGTAGAATACTTGCCCTGTGTTCACGACTTTGCCCACGTTCAAGACCTGATCCAAACGTGCACGACTTGACCCAATCACGTTCACGACTCTACCTTTGTTGTTTTTCTACCTTAACTACTTCACTATTTCCTTTGCTTCCTTTGATTCTTTCTTTAGAAAATATTTTTGAATATTGACATCTATGTACACTATGAAAATTTTGTAAAGAGAAAGTACATAGTCACCTTGTGATACTGTAAATTACAGGGTTCTAACACTTCTGGTACTGTAACTCATCCATGATCATGTTGTGGATAGCATGGAGCTTTCTGCCCTATAACACCGCCAAGTCGATGCTAAACTCCCTGCATGCTCACAGGGAATCGCGTAAGTTAGGTGGCTCAACTATAATGGTTGGCATGAGGATCTAAATCAAGTGAGACAGCTACAAGTGAGCATGACAACCTCCAGCCTTGGATAGACAAGTGCGCATCCAATCAACACGATGTTTCTATCTCGACACAATTTGTTGGCTTGAGGGGTCTTGACCGAGGTTCGGAGTTATCACGCAACCAAGAAAACCCTCCAACTATTGGCCCTTTCGGCAGTGATATTCTTGCACAAATCAAAGTATCACCCGAAGCAGTATGGGGGGTGTTGGAACTAGGTTTCTGCACCCTAAGGAAGCTTTTGATGTAGTGGCCCTAATCACACTTAATGCAGATAATAGAACATATTCATGCATGCACAATCAATAGATCCAATCCTTCCATAGATTATCACAAAATACTCTAATATATTTTGTGCACATTATACTTCATTCAGATCTACTCATCAATTAATGTTCGTGCAGATGCAATTAACCATTAACAAAATTAAATATGCAATAACATAACAGATCGACAATGAATAACAATTAAGAAAATCACATAAGAATCTAGGTTCGCCAAAATGTCTTCTTTATTAATAGATCTTTCAATTCAGCACATTCATTCCTTATGTGCACACAGCTAGTAGAGTCTACACACATCCAGCACTTAGGTCCCCACGCACATAACCAGAAGAAGCCTTTCTACCCAGACAAACCTAGACTTAGATCAAAACATTAACACATTCATATCTGATATGATGATATATTTATCCAACTTAATCCTTACATATTTATACTATCATAGATGTGCACATACCATGGTCTCAAACCATGGTTTGAGACTTGTGGTTTTTCCCTTTAAACCCATTACAATGATTAAGGGACTTTGACCTGCCCCAAAGCCCCTTTTACTATTTTCATGCAGTGCATATAACAAAACTTAGACAAAACTAACCCAAAAATGCACCCCAAGGTACCCCACTCCAACACTTCATATACCATGTTAGTGTGTGATACCAAAAGGTTGTCTCCAACTACCGAATATTGTTTTCAATATTTTGAACCTGCTTCACCATCCATACTTTGTCACATAAAAACCAATGTTGCTTGAGATCCTTTGTCATGATTCCATTAAATACTGGACCTCCTAACCCAAAATTCATTTTCTCCTTCAATAGTGAGTGATCCTCCTAATTATCTACATCATTCTTCTTCTTTAACCTCTTATTCCTCCCTACTACTACTTCTGCTTCCACTAATCACAACATTATTGAACTACCTCATATGCACTGACTTTGGTGACTACGATGAACTAGTAATCAATTGAAATTTTCCCTCTGTTTTGGAAAATGCACATGAAGTGTGGTTTTGGCCCTGAGGATGGCCCAAACTTGGAAAATGGGATGCATATAATATTCCTATTTGATTTTATGTTCTTCCCCCACATTTCCTTCTTCGTCGAGTCTTCGACTACTTGCTTTGCTAACTTCTCCTTCATTGTTGTCACTCTTTCCTCTTTTTAGCATGGATGGACCTCTCTGTGGCACTAGACTCCACTAATGGTGTAGGTATTCCTCTCCTCTGTTCTCTACACCACTCTATGCTTTCCTTCATTCTATATAATCCCAGCAATTCAAATCCCCATTATTATGCCTCCTTTGGTTCTATGATGCAAACTTCTTCCAAGGTCTTTAGTCAACAACAAGCTCTGACATAGGTCTCTTTTTTATGCTAGAACTATGCAAATACCTAGTTCCACTACATAGTATTACATCTGTGTTTCTCATCGCACTCCTCCTCTATGTTGATGCATGCGTCTCTACCACCTTGGAAACTCCTGCACATTTTTTCCCTTGAAGTTTCTTGGGAGATATTTTCTCCCTCCGTAAATCTTGTTCTTGCATAGAATGAGCTAAATATTTCATTGAATTCCTCTTTCTTGGAATATTTATTGATGTTCACTCCATAAACTTAGCTTCCCAATAATCCTAGTTCTCCTTATTTATGCTATACTATATCCCCTATCCCTTCCCCAAGTTAGGTCATCCTTCAACCAACACCTAATTTCCTCGCGTCACACAAAATTTTACTTGCTCATTTCATCAAATTCCAACATCATACCCTTGTTGTAGATTATATCCTTGATCCATGTAGTAAATGACTTCAGTTATGAGCCATGTGGTCCCTGAAAAATTTCTCAAAGGTTCACCAAAGTGGATTTTAGTGTGGTGTTTAATGTTGGTAGCCTAAGTTGCTCAGGTACCTATGCCTCAAATTGTTTTACAAATGTACAAACATCTATAATACTATCAAACTTGGGTGGTTCCCATACCTCTATACTGATCTATCTTACTGTGTAGGTGACATACACACATATTCAAGTAGGCGCCCCATGGAATCATTGCTTCTAGTTCTCCAAGGCCTCATCTAAATCCAATGAATACGAATTAATACTTCACCAACATATAATGGAATCCACTATAGGGTTGACATATTCATCATGCCACATTATAACATTATATAAATTTTCAAGGTATGTTACATCAAGGTCCCATTTCACAGGTTTCACATAGTGTTCCCCTTCTTTTAGGATCTAAGAGCACAACCACCTATAATCCCCTTGATTCAAATGTTATTTGTCTCTTCTTCAAATTAATGGTGGCTTGGTTATCAAAGGCCCAGTCTATGCCAAGTAACACTGAATACAAGTTTGTATCATTCACTATCTTAATCATCTCAAAGTTAGTTAAGCTTTCGACCCTGTAAATTTTAACTTCGACATCTAACCAATGATCCAAATAGGAAGATTTTATACTAGTTTCCAATCAAATTTGAATAGGTGATCATTAAAATTTTGACTTACCCATTTTCTCCCGGGCCTTCTTCAGCAATATGTTTACATCAAAGCTCAAATCCAGTATAACATTGTCCATATCATAATTGATGAGTTGAGCATTCAACCAAAATTCCCGATTGATGTGCTTCCTACAATGTACCGAGTTCACCATTCTTTGTCATGTTTGAACGATATCCACTTCCTTCTTCTACACATAGTGATCTATTATCCTACTTAACTTCTCCAATGTGCATCCATATTGCATTAATTCTAAGAAAATTTTGAGGAAATTTTGAATGGGACTTACTTACATAATAGTCTCTTTTTTCATAGGTTGATCATAAAGTGGTGTCATCTCCGTCTGCAATGTCGATATTGAGGGTCCCCATTCTATTATCAAAAGATCCTTCCTCGCCTCCTAGTATGTTTGCTTCTCCTTTACTAGATCAAATTTCTAAGGGGGGTCATTAGGAGAATTTTGAGGTCTAAAATGAGCCTCCTAAGGAAATAATAAAATAATAGTGGAAATAATAAAATAAGATTATATTACATCATCAAAATTTAGAGGGAAAAAAGAAAAAACTATTTTTTCAACACGTATTTTCAACTTATCTCCCTATGGGTTTACTCAAATTTTGAGCAGCAACACCCGTTGGATGAAAAATTTGATTCCTCATCCAAGGAGTACCCATGTTGCATACTTTTGATGTACCCTGCTACACGAAAAATGAGAAATACATGAAAACCCTTCTATTGCAATCATATTTTTTCATGTATTTCTCATTTTTAGTGTAGTAGGGTCCATAAAAATTATGCAACATGGGTAATCCTTGGATGAGGAATTAAATTTTGCATCCAACTAGTACTCCCACTCAAAATTTGAGGAAAAACTTAGGGAGATAAGTTGAAAATACGAGTTGAAAAAGTAGTTTTATTATTTTATTATTTTTTAATCTTTTTACATTTTTACTCCAAAGTGAATAATCCCCTATGTTTGATATAATCATATTGAATCCTATTGGTTATTATAAAATTTATTTTGGTTGTGCATTTTTCTTAGGAGGCCCATTTTAGACCTCAAAATTTCTCTAATGTGACATCCTTTCATACCCATGGGTGGGGATTCTCATTCTGATTTATGGCATCCATCCCCATTCTTATCCCACCTCTGGTGACTATGCATATCTGAGGGGAGTCTCATCAAGCTTATATTTTTACCATTTTCACATTAGGTCCTTATTTCTCCTACCACTTGGCTATCAGTTGTGGACAATCCTTCGTAGCATAATCCAGTTACATGTTGTATGTACAAGTAGTACAAGGATTCTGGTAATTTCGATCAAGGTGTCTATATTTTCCACAATTATAGCATATGAGAGGTCCTCTACCATGCACATAACCTCCTCATCCTCTTTCTAGTGGGCCTTGTCCTCTCCTAGGCATGCATACTCCTCTAACTGGTGGGTAGTAGTTCCTTGGTTGATAATTTTGTGTACCACCATCATTCCCTTCTACTTCATGTATACAGAATAATTTAGAAATTCTCTTGTGCATTAAGTCCAATGCACAACAAGTATGGATATCATGTCCGACAGACTTGAAAATTTCAAATAAAGGGGTTCATGTGAAACTTTGATACTTCTACATCATGGGGCATGTGGTAGGGAAATGAACCCAAGCCCAACAGATCTCACATAATGATACTCTTCCTTGGGCCAAGGGATTTTATTCCCCTATAACCATATAATATGTGTATGGGAAATTCATTTTGGTGATCACCCTCTTTCTTGTAGATGGTACACCACACCTCCTCTCATTTCTCCTTCCCTTTTTCCAGGTCTTTCAATTTCAGGGTTAACTCATCCAACTATGACTTTACCTATTCCATACTTGAACTTCTTGCACCTTTTTCTAGCATAGCTTCCTGTCTCATGGCTATCTCTAGAGCAAAAATTTATATGTTATCCTTTATTTAGTCAAAGGACCCCTGATGTGTGATATCAACCTAAATATGAACCATTCCTTATGTTTAAAAGTCGGGAACTTGAAAGTTCAATCTATCCATTAGTACATTAACTCATTGATCGAATTCCCACATGGACTCACCAACATTCTTCTTAATCTCCTTTAGCTAGATAATGAACTACAACTCTGAATTAGGCTTCTAAAAACTCTTTTAATATCATTTTCTTGATTTCTATGAAAGTCCTCAACTACCTAAGAAGTGGAGTGGCCTTATACTTCATATATCATGTTAGTGCACAATCTTAGAAGGTTGTCTCCAACTATGTGATATTGGTTCGATCATTAGGAACCTACTTCACCATCTAGATCGCCTCATATACGAACCAATGTTGCTCAAGATCCCTGATCTGAAATAGGTGGCTGACTTGTTTTTTTATGCAATCACCTTCTATTCCATTTAAACAACCTAAGGATCATGCTCCTACATCCATTTGTGCAATTGAATTCTTGTGTCAATTTTATGTGTTTTTTTCATGCTTTATGTGTGAGAAATTAACAATTGTTTTTAGCTGATTAAATGCATAAACAACAAACATAATTTGCAGAAAAATAACCAGCAACACATGACATCAAAATAATAAAGGAGTTCACCCTCAACACTTGGGCTACGTCTCCTTGAGCCTCCATCAATGGACTAGGCTCTCTGGGATTAAAATGGTAAAATTATTTTACAAGATTATGCTCAACTCCATTAGTTTTTCAGACTTTACCAATGGGCTCAAAATACTAAAATACCCTTATATTGACTATTCAATCACTATAAATGGACCATGGCTCCCTTGGGCATCATCTCTTCTGCTGGTGGCCTTAAGCTTCCCTGAGTTATCCTGTGGAAAAAACACATGTAGAAGTATTCATCTACTCCTGAAACTTGTCTCATTGTTTCTGAAACATGTCAATCATCCAAAATGCATTGTTCATGCACTCAGAATGACCACTGGCTCCCCTGGATATGCCTCTAACACTTGGTGGCCCTAGGCTCCATGAAACTTCCCTATAGAAATTTCGCACTTAGAAGTCTCCCAATGCTTCTGAAAGCTACACCATTGGCTTCAGAAGGTCCAATTTAGTAAAAAATGACTATTCATTTTTCGAAATTTGGCTTAGTGATGCTCAAGATAGAGCACAATCAATTTTTCCCCAATTTCCTCCACTAAATTTGGGAGACTGCTAGTTAAAAATCCAAAAATAGCAATTCTGCCATCTTTGGCGTGCTCTGCTAAATTTCTGCCAAATTAAATGTAGTTTAATTAGCAATTAATTGCACTAATTGGATAAGATAAGCGTGATTTCGTTTTAAGCACTCTTAGCGCTAATGACCAGTTAATTGTGTCTTAACCACATTTATGTGTTAATTAAATAGGTTTAAGTTTTCCGTCGGTTCATTCATAGAAGCACCTAGTTCTCGAAACTTGGGCGCATGGGGAGAGGGCTGGCCCCCTCTGGACCTCCATTGGACGGTGTATTAAACTTTAAATGCAGGCGCAAAGGAAAGGCATTCAAGTTTTAATGCATTGGTGTATTGGCATAGCAGCGGCTTTGTGGGGCAGATGTCTTGGGTTCAAAACCCGACCCCACCCTATTATTTTTCCATAAAATTATATTAATGGACCATAGCATATATGCTATCCATCGAATCTAGCATATAATTCGGAACCTTCGGTGTAATATGTATGCAAACTTTGTAAATTGTTAACCATCGAACCATATAATCATTCAAACTTTGGTAATGTGGAATTTGCACCATAGCCTTTGTATAATTCAAACCTGCTAACCTTCAAGGCCATGGGGTGGGGGCACGTGGCAATCCTAGGCTATGCCACGTGCCTTGCTCTTATTGGCCCTAAATAAAAAATACCAATAATATAAAATTACACAAATATCATATAATTTGATTTAGACTTAGGATAGGAGAACATTTCCCTCATAGTCCACATTGGCGAATATGAAGGTGCCACTTGGCGCGATGTCATTGGATGTTGCTGGAGGACTTTCCTCGTGAGAAAACTAGGCTGCCACATCATCCCTGTACCTGCTCTACCCATTTTTTTCCTGTTTCTAAAAGCGAACAACAGACCATAACTCAGTCATACTAACCTGGATTTTGATGAAATGAGTTGCATCAGAATCCTGGCGATGAACTCTATCTAATCGTTTAGGTTTGAAACAATTTTGATCAGTACCCTATCTAGGTTCCATGAAAGACCATTAGCCTCAATTTCTTTTCGATAATAGTCATTGGTTTTCGTGTTGGACTTCATGATCTAAAATTCATTTTCTCCTTCGATGGCGATGTACCTTCTAGTAATATGCCTAGTGATATCCTTGGCTCTTCTTCTTTAACCTATTCTTCATCCCTACTACTACTTCTTCCACTAATCACAACATTATCAAACCACCTCGTATGAATTGGCTCTGGTGACTGTGACAAACTAGTAATCAATAGAAAGTTTTCCTTTGTTTTGGAAAACATGCATAGGGTTGTGGGTTCAACCCAGGGGATGGATAAAACTTAGAAAATAGGATGAGAAAAATATTCCTAACTAATTTGATGTTATTCTTCCTCATTTCCTTCTTCGCCAAGTTTCGAACTACCTTCTTATCTAACTTCTCCTTCGTCATTGTTACTCCTTCCTCTTTCTAGCATGGAGGGACCTCTCCACTACACTAGAATCCACTCCCGATGTAGGTCTTCCTCTCCTCTCTTCTCTACACCACTCTCTACTTCCCTTCCTTCTCTATACTCACAACGATCCAAATTCCCACTACTCTGTCTCCTCCAATTCCATGCAGTAAACTTATTTTGAGGTCTTCAATATGTTAGGGTCCTATAATAATAGGGTTCATAAAATTTTGAATTGACTTTGATAAGTCTTGTAAATATGTACATACCTTGCTTTCTGCAAGTTTTTTTCCCATATTTTGAAAAAATGAAAAATAATAAAAAATCAAAAAGAGGGTAAAATTCCTAAAAGAAAGATCAAAGCACTGAGAAAAATATAGACCCCAAAAGAAAAAGAAAAATAAGACTTGAAAGTGAGCAAGATCAAATGCCACTACTTTTACTTTTACTGCAAGAAATAGTGATTATGTGCAAAGTGTCAATAAATTCCATAATCCATGATCAGTTAAACAGTTTAATCTTAACTTTTTATGTTTTCAATTTCATGTTTTAGATAGTGAATAAAGATTTGTCAAACAGTTTAAACTTGAAAAATCAGTAGATAGGTATAGAATAATGAGGAGCTCAATAGTTGAATCTGAGCCCTTGGATGAAATAAGGTAGATTTAGATAGTTTTATGCTTTTGAAAGAAAAATGTTTTAAGGTTGCAAACCTAAATGCACCTGCAAAATGAAGAAAAAATGTTAGAAATACAAGATCGGGTAGGTAGAAACCAGTGGAGCAATCATGTAAATAATACATCATCGGGAAAAATCACTAATTTCCCCTCCCCTTATGAGTATTCAATATTATAAGCTATCAATCAAACAGGCTCAAAGCATTTCTTTGACTTTTGTTGGGACCGGACCCAAGGCTCTATGACTGGTTAGTTAAAAATATTGAGTTCTTATGCTAAAATCTCATTTACCCTTCATTCATGTATTAAAGCCCCTTTTTCCTAAGTAAGCACACATTCTTGCTTAGTAAAAATGTAACCCTAGAATAATTAATTTCATCTCTTCATAAGCATTCATAAAAACCTACAAAATCACATTTATCCTAAGTATTATCGAAAGAAATATAAAGATGAGCAAATGCTTGATTATTATGTTATACTAGGTGATAATGTGTATTTTGTTTTACATTTCACTCCCCTCTCATATTAACTTTTGACATATTTTATTAAATCCCTAAGAAATAGCGTTTCCTAGTTATTAAATCCCTTATATTCTAATTAACCCCCCAAAACCCATTATTTACGTTTAGACCAAAGTTTATTATCCCCACATGTGCATAATAAAAACCCCGCCCTAACAAATCCCTTGGTCTAAACCTATCTCTATTGAAATACCCTGCCACTATAGTTTGAAAAATATTCAACAATTGAAAAATATATAATATAATTAAACGCGCCCTCATAATTTAAACATTTTTCAAATGTTTTAAAATAAAAAAGTCCTAACCTACCATATATATATATATATCAATGGATAAGGCTTAAAAAACCTTGTTTAAAGATCTCCTTTGCAATAAACATTTATCCTGCCACTATACATAAATGAAGCCATATATATATGTTTAAACCTATATTCCTCGATTTTATTATAAAAGGTTTAAACACATATTAAACCCTTCTGCTGCATTTGATTAAACCTGGTCCCACCTTTCCGCTCCATGCACCTCCCAAACAAATCCTCACCGTTCGCATTAACATTTTAGATCCGACGGTTGAGAAGCGATATCGCATAGAAAAGAGCACGACTACTCCAAGGCAAAAGGCACGTGAAATGGTCAATTTTCGCTGACCCCTCCCCTCCACGTGCCCTCATTTGATTTGATCGTGTGAGTTTGGCTCAAAACTACTTACCACTAAAAAGCAACGCGATAAACTGTCGATTTTATGCGCCTTTGTAAAACGTGAAAACCACTTTCCCGCCCGATGTGACCGTCATTCATTACTTGTAAACTAAACCTAATTTTCCCATTAAACCTTTGGAATCCACTATTTATCCCTCTTTCTGGAACTATTCATTATATGTTCTTTCCCAACTCAGAAAAAAAGAAGTTTTCACTGTTTTATTTCTAAGAACCTGAAGAAAACCCGCCATTTATCATTGAAGATTGCTGGAAGTCCTGAATTACTTCCAGAAGACACCAGGAAACTATCAAATGCCTCAGAGCCATTTTTAAATACCCATACCTCTGTAAACAAGTATTTTTCAAGAAATCGAGCCTGTTATCAATTTGAAAAGAACCAATTTTCTGAGAAATTAAGCCTTGTAAAGCCTATTTTTCCCACAAAAAGACCTGTATCTACCCCCAAAAGAACACATTCAATGCTAAACCATGATAGAATTATGATTTTAAAACTGCAATCTGTATTTAAATCAAAATTGAAGAAATTTAGCCTTTTCCACACCTTTAGAAACCCTTTGAAAGATTCAAACTCTTTTACCAATGTTCAGAATCCCTAACTATTACACTCAATTACTCAGTGCCAATAGAATTAAACCTCCAAAGTCAAAATTCATTCCACAGGTTTTCCCAATTCATCAAAGCCATAATCCATCCTTGCAGACCTGGATTTCATTACTGAATTGTTTGATTTTTCCAAGTCATTAGAAAAAGGAGAATTTGGATTAAAAAAAATATAAATACTAGTTAAAGATCATTTTTACTCCAAGAATTCACAAGGAAATGAGTTTGAATAGGTTTTCCTAGAACAAGAAGATTTCACACAATAAACAGAGCAGTAACAGTTTGCAGTGAAAACAGAGACAGTTAAAGTGTATCAGATGAAAGTCACAGTAAAGGTTAAAACAAAGTTATAGAGCAGTCAAGGTAAAATAGTAAAAGTAAATACAGAGGCAGTAAATGGTAAATAAAGATGAAAATACTTTCAACAACAATGAATTTTATCCAAAGTGAAAGTAAAAACGGTTAAAAGAACAGTAAGGTTAAAAGATGAAAATAGAGCAAGAAGGGACATTTTTGCAGAAATTTCCTATTTAAAGTCATTGTTTTGCAGAAACTATTGTGACCAATCCAAGATAAATTTTGCAAAACTGAAGGAGTTTTACATTCCTAATATGTCTGAATACAAAAACCTCTCTCACTTTTCTAACAGATGTTATGGATTTGGAAATATTAAACAATATTTGAAAGCACTTTTTGCAGAAAATTCCTGTTAAGTCATCAGTTTGCAGAGAAGACTGTGGCCAATCAGAAATACATATTACAAAATGGAAGGAGTTTTTTGTTCCTAAGAGACCCATCCACAAAAAAATATCTCACTTTTGGCACAGGTATTGCAGAATGAGAGATACATGCACATATTTACAGCCTATTTTTCATACTGTGAAAAACTTTGTTTTACACATCTTTTGGCAGAGCCTATTGTGAACATCTGGAGAAGAATTTTATGGAACGGAGAGAGGTTTATCTCAAAAACATATTTAGCTACAATAACCTCTTTCACTTTTTACATATCTAATTTGGATTGATAAATACAAAGGTATCATTGGACCCCAAGTTTGCAGAATTGCTAGAGCAGAATGCACAAAGAAAGGAAACAGTTAGTGACTTAGATGCCTCATCATCAACTAAGAGTTGAGATCAATTCAAATTCTCCTATTTTTAATCACCTATCCATAAAATATAGTGCCAAATAGATGCATTATTTTTAAGTGTCCTTTACTTAAGTTCTATTTATGTAAAACAGTTGGAGATATTTGTAAACCAACCTTGATATTTTTTCAAGATATTCTAGTTTAGAATTTGTATAAATACTTCACTCTTTGAAGTATTTTGTGTGGAATAAAATTGCTGGAATTATTATAGACATTTTGTTGGACATTGGAGGCTTTTGTGTGTTTGAATTTGAGTAGCAGACTGGAACAAGCTGACTGGCATCATACTTCAGGATCCCTGTGATAAGCTAATGGAGTGAAGTACTTCCTACTTGTCATTGTTTTTCCTTTTCTAAGTTACATGCATCCATTTATGTGTGTTCTAAATCTGAATGGGTAACTAGGAGTATTACTACAGGATTAGTTAAGAGCTCCCTGTTTTTAACTAGTTGCCATTTTCATGTTTTCTTCTGATTTCTGGTGTAAGGAACCCTTAATTGCTCCTTCTCCCATTTGACCTCTGCCTACTACTTCCCTTTTCTAGATCAAAGGATTCTTAATTTCCCTTTATCCCGATCATACCACCTCACTAAAACCACTTTCCAAGATCTCCAAGGGTTATATATCTTGCCCTGAATACATTTGACCTTTTTGGCCTTGATTCCCAGTGCTACTAGCTTGACTTTGACTCCATAGCCCAATGGAAAAATATATTTCCCTCTATCCTTACCTTCAAGTGATTTTTCCCACCAAAACAATCAATCAAAACCAAAATTTCCCATTCATAACTAGCATAACATTTATAAGTCAAACAAAGATAAATCTTAAAGAGAGAGCCCTCTTTGAATCCTAGGAAGGCTAGTCCTAGAGTTTGAAGTAGGTTTGTGGTTACCTCTAGAGTTATTTGACTTAAATCCAAAATCCCACAACTTAAGAATTTACTAGAGTGATAACACAGTAAATAGTAACTTTCGACGTATGCCTCTTTGTTATGCCATAACTACACAAATACCTACTTCCACTACACAATACTCCATCTGTGTTTCTCGTCACACTATATTCTGGCACACATGTCTCTACCATCTTGGAAATTTATACACCGTTTTCGCCTCGATGCTTCTTGGAGGACCTGTAATCCCTCCACAAATCTCCTTCTTACACATAACTAGATAAATCTTCCATCGTAGGCATCTTTCCCAACATATTTCTTGATTTTTCTCCCTGGAGACTCATCTCCACAATAGTCACATCTCTCCTTCTTTAAGCCTCCCTGCATCCCTTGTCCCTTTTCCAACTTAGGTCATCCCCCCATTTCCTTATGTTACAAAAAAATTTACTCACTCATTTCATCAGATTCTAATAGCATCACACCCTTGTCATAGAGTAGCATCTTGATCCATGTAGGTAATGACTTTAGATATCGGCCATGTAGTCCCTAGAAAATTTCTCTTTCAGGTGCACTATAGGATTAAGTAGCTTCCATCATGAATTCAATAATGTATCTCCTAGAACACTATCCAACCTAAAATCAATAGCCTTGAATTCCTTGTTCTTCACAAGATTTACCCTCCCGATCAGATGTGGCATCCACACACGTGGCTCTGGCGGATTCCATCTTCCTTGTTGCTTTGCATAGCTTTGTAATGAACTCACAAAAGAATAGGAAACCCAATGAAAAAAAAATCATGAAATTTAGTATAAAGATACCTTTATAGTCACTTCTTTGAATTGATATGTTGATTCTTTGATTTTTCTATTGCAAAAGCATGCTTCTTGTTGCTCAACTACTTCTCTATCTCTTCTTTTGTTAGTCTCCACATTCCCCCTCAATGTAAAATTCAAGGTCCCAATAATGTATCCATTTGTTGGCATGCACAGGGGTGGCCCAGGTTTTAGTAATTGGCCAAAAAAAATCCCCTCATACATCCACATATTCAACACCTGCATGCAGGTGAAGCCTCACCTAAGGCATCATGATGGGATTGCAAGAACCTTTGAAGGTTTTTCATGAAAACATGATACAAAGGTGATCTAACTTAAAGTATTTCCTTCGATGACCAAGATTCAAAATATGAATTAGATATAACCAATTACACAGTAAAAATATCCATATTTTTCACAATGCAAATATATTATTTCAAATAACTTTAGATACCTACACATTATACACCACAACAGAGAAATACATTTCAACATTTTTCAATAGCATTCCATTACACAAAAATAGATGCAAAGAAAAATATTTCAGAGAAACCAATCACTTCATATTGTATTCATCATAGCAAGATCTTCATTACACAACACCATGTTGATCCTTCATCTTCGACTCTACAACAATACATTCTTCTCATACATGCATCCTCTCTTTCTCATTAATATATCGTCCTCTCTTACAATGAATTACAATTCATCCCTTCCATTGGAAGAATAACGATCTTCATTCTCAATATTCATACCAACTTCTACAACAACCTATCAATAACAACAATAACTACTCATCTATTGCAACTTAATTGAAAAAAACCTCCTAAATAGCTTTCTACTAATAGCATGGATCTACATGTAACAGAAAAATATCAACAACTAACTTTGTCGAGAGGACATAACAACAATTTGACAAACTATAACTAACTACTTCGTAGTTGTTTTTTGTTGTTTACATCATGGTACTTCCTGCCTCCATAGCACATATGTGTGGTATCTCTTCTTACCAATATATTGTGCATGGTGTGTGTCATCTTTTGTAGTGCACGGTTTCCCATGTGATCTTAACCAAAATTCCAAAAAAACTTAGAACTTTTCCTTTGGTTACCCTATGCTCTAACACTTGGAGAGGGGAAGTTTGAATAAGTGTGCATAATTACATGACAACCAGTCAAACATTATTTTAGTGGGAAGACAATGTGGAAGCCCTCATTAGCATAAAGATCTTGGTATATTGGTGCTTATATGTAGTTTCATAGTAATCTTCACAACTAAATATGGGATAACAATAAGGAGATATATGATCATATAAGCCATCATTCATGGCATAGTTGACATGTAGAGGGAAAAGGTTGAACAAGGAAGCATAGTCACCCTACAACTAACCTACCATTATGTTATTATGAGCCCACTGCCTCTATGGACATCTCCATTAGTATATGCATTATGGTATAGTGGGGCTTATATGTTGCCATAGAAAAATTTTGGAAACAATGCTTGATAACAAGTAGAGATGGAATACAATATTTTATAGTTATTACAAACCATTTTCAGGATGTCATTCATGGCATATTATTCTTTATTACTCACACACACACACACACACACACCTAACAATAGACAATGTGGTGCATAAAGGAGGAGATGCTAAGGCCAAGAAAGTAAGCATAATTAACTTGTAACTATATAATCATTATCTTAATAAGAGGGATAAAAAGACACTACCACTATGAATGTACCTATTAACATAAATATCATAATTTTGGAGCTTATATGTTATCACATACTAGTGTTTAAAATCAATGTAATATAACAAAAAATATTAGTAAATTTATTGTCATAAAAACATTTCCAACATACCATTCATAGCGTATATTTAATTTTATTATTCACACACTTATACACCAAACTACATAGTGTATTTAATTGTATTATTCCTTTTCAGAGAGAAAAAACATTGTATATATATTATATAAACAATACATCAATAATTTTACATATATGACAATATTCGCTCATGAAAACAAGATCTATAGTCGCATGCCATGCGAGATCGCAGAGAGGAAAGCAGGCATCTTCTATATTGTATATGTATAAATATTCAACAGCATATGTTCCTACTTCATTTATAACAATCATCACTTCATAGGATATCAACATGTATATACATATAAAAGGATAAAAGGAAACAAACGAAAAGTATGCCAAGTTGCCATGACAAAAAGACAATTTCTCTAATTGTCGTTGTAAAACAAAAACTGCCAAATATAAAAAGGTTAGAAAGTGCAGTCCATGAGGATAGACCCGGCTCACTTGCAGCAGTTCAAAAAATTATATAGTATTTTCCACGCTCACTTGCAGCAGTTTCAAAAAAAAAGTACATAGCATTTTCCACGCTCGCCTGATATTCAGGCTCGCTTGCAGCAGTTCAAAATATGTCATGGTACAGGGATCTCGAAAGTCCGGACACACAGTGAAGCTCTGAAATGGGAAATGTGAAGACAGTCGATAGGAAGATTGAGGCCCTTCTTAGATAAAGTATCGGCTCTAGTATTATTCTCCTTAAAAATATGGTGCCATGTTAGCTCATGAAACTTTGGTAATAAATGGTTCACCCGGTCAAACCATCCCTGTGCACCCTGCAAATATAAGCGAGTTTCACCTGAGAACCCATCAATAATGATCCTAGAATCACCATACACATGAGCAGATCATAGATTCAAATTTATAGCCATCCAAAGCCGACTCCAAAGGGCCATTAATTCTGCCCTATTTTTAGATCCATTCCCACCATTCTAGCAAATATGATATCTATCCTCATCACTAAGCTTTACCCACGCTCCACATCCACAGGACTGTCTTTGGCAAGCACCATAAAAAAAGATCATCGGAAGGGTAATGGGATGAGGCATGATACGCACCGAAAAGTATTTAATAGAAGGAATATTCGGAGTAAAACCATTCAGCCATTTCATAATAAAACCATGGAGCAGAGGAACATTGGCTAGACATATTCTCAAAAATCATTCGATTCCTGGCACACCATATCTCCCAGAATAAATAAAATGGAAGAGTTTTATACATACCTTTATGTGCACCCCATACCTGAATGGTGTAAATAAAATGTACAGGTTGCCAATCCGATCTCACTAAGAAGTTGGATAATAATGCCTAAATATTTATTGTAAAAGAAAAAGTAAAAAAGAGATGAGAAGTAGTCTCCTCCCCCGAGAGGCAGAAGGGACATCTCCCCGGACCATAAAATCCTCGTTTTTTAAGACCCTCCTAGGTCATAATTTTATTGCGCCACATCAACCAACCGAATAGGAGAATATTCATGGGAATGTTCCAATCCCATGCATGTCTAAAGGGGGAAGGAGTACAATCATATATTTGATTGGTGATGGAGAAATGGTATATGTCTTTTACCAGTAATTCCCCACCCTTTAAAATGTCATCCCATATGATTTGGTCTCCTTCACCATGATAGCACAGCCCCGCCGACTGAAGGGCCTTTAAAATTTTATCCCATTCCGTCGCTTCCCTATTTTGTAGGCCAATTTGTTCTGCATTCTTCCATATCGGAGAGCCCAAATTGCAGCGTGTAATAACCTGAGACAAATAGAATACCCTCCTGTGGGCTAAAAGATGAACAAATCTCAAATCAGCGATTAGCAGTACTTCCACTCCTTGAACCCGATCACCACCAAGAGTAATGTCTAGACCATTACCGAAACATCATATTAAATGATCAGTTACCAATGGCATTATTTTATGGAAACTTTGCCATATTTGAGATGCTGAAACCGGTTGTTGAATGTTGCCATGGTATAAATCTTGCATGGAAATCCCTTCAATATACTTAATCTGGATGATGGAAGACCACGTTCCCCGCCCATTTAGAACATGCCAAAAGGATTTTGTAAGCAATGCTTTCGTGAATGTTCGAATGTTTAGCAGACCCCATCCCCCATAGATTTTTGGGATAGTCAAACTCTCCAGTCTACACAGATGGATATTTTCCCTATCAAACGTGCCAGACCATATGAATTGGGTAATGATGGAGTTTATTTTGCCAACATTGTGCTCAGGAATGTAATGGAGGTGTGCCCAGTATACCACAAACTGAGTTAAGACCGCTTGAACCATTATATATCTTCCTCCAAGAGATAGCCATTTGTTTGTCCATTTTATAATTCGGTTCCTGAATTTATCAACCAGCCACGTCCAATCCATCACCCTGTATGTAGTAGATTTTAGTCTGAAACCTAAATAGGTGAAACCATCCCCCAGATTTCTTGATTTCACCCCCATAAATCCAACAGTAAATTTGATTTCTTTAGGATCCCCATTTTCATGTATCAGAAGAGGTTTTTCTTTATTTGTACGAAGACCTGTTGCTGCTCCAAAGTGTATGAGTATAAAGTGTAGATAGAACCAGAACTTTCTGAGGAGCCTGCCAAATACCAATGAATCATCTACGAACAAAGAGTGAGTAATACAAACAGAAGGAGAGAAAGACAGTCTTGCAAAATAACCCGCTTCGTTAGCTATCTTCAACATTCTGTTGAAATTGTCCATTATTAGAATAAATATGAGAGGGGAGAGTGCACATCCCTGCCTAAGACCTCATTCAACAACAAAAAAATTAATGGGAAGCCCATTTATAATTACAACATATCTTACTGAAGTGATGCATGCCATGATCCATCTGATATTTTCCGGAGATAAACCCACTTTTAGGAGAATGAGTCTGATGAAAGATTAATCAACAATATCGTATGCCTTGAAAATATCAATCTTCATAATAAGTGCCTCCTTTTCTTTTTTGAATAGTGTGCATCACTTCTTGCGCTATTGCAACAACATCATGAATCGATCGACCCTTTATGAAACCAAATTGCTCCTCCAATATGAAGGAAGCCAAAATCCCTTTTGATCCTGTTTGCTATGATTTTTGAGAAAATCTTGTAAATAACATTTCATAATGAAATCAGGCGGTAGTCAAAGAAAAAATTAGACGTCGATACTTTTGAAATGAAGGCCAAGAAATTTGAATTCATGTCACAAGGGATACATTATTCACACATATATATACACCAAACTACAAACAAAGGAAGAGAGAGTAAGACCAAATGAACATAAATACTTTACAACCAAATAACCATTATACTTGAAAAAAAAATTACATACCCTTTCAAAAAAAATTAATACTATCTTATCATTTTTATTTTTAAAATAACAATATTATTAATTAAGATTAAATTTAGTTACTAGTTAACATTGTAATTCTTTTAAGGTCTTACAAAGATAGATAATTCACTACAACGTCAGTTTTGGGAGATGGTGTTAGATAAAAATTATTATAGCAATGATGGTTGTAACAAATTTAACAACTTAAAAGTCAATACGCGCATTCAAGAGGGAGCAAATGATGTAGACAACCCAATGAAAATTGAAAGTAATATCAATTCCAATTATCGCACTATTATTTATTATGCTGATCTAGGTGTATACGACAATGGACCGTTACAAAAGTTATACTGACTAAATCATATTTCTTTGGGAAGATATTTCTATGGTATATAAATTCAGAGAGGACTGATTTTGTTTTCCTTCTATGGGAAGATAAAGTGCGTGGTTGGGAACATTTCACTTCAACCACTCAACCAGAATCAATTTGTCTTTTATTTTCTTTTTATGCGAATGTTATATATATATATATATATATATATATATATATATTAAAAAATATGATATTTTGTGTTATAAGATTGAGATGAAAGATAATTGAATTATTAATTATAATTATGGATAATTTGATTAAATCAAATGAATTTTTAATTTATAACATTTTTCTTAACAACATATCTTGAGTAAATGATTTAATCAATTAAACTAATTCTTAAAAAAAAAATATTGATATATAAATAAATAAAAATTAGATATTATATTTTGGGATTCTACTATGTTAAGTAAGTCATTTATCTATGACCATTTCCATGACAGGTAATCGTAACAAGCTAATTTCTCGTGATTTTTTAATAGTCTATTTAGCACTCTTCACCCTTGTGAGTATTACCCGATGAAATGAGTGTTAAGTGGACTATTCAAAAATCATGAGAAATTAGTCAGTTACAACTACCTCTCATGGAAATGGTCATAGATGAATGACTTGACACAATTGAATCCCAAAATATGATATCTAATATAATGCACTACGGAAACCCCTCAATACTTAAAAAAAAAAATTTAATTAATTTAATTTTAAAGTTTTATTATATGCATATATTAAATTAGTTTATGTTATCCTATAAATGTTTATAGTATAGTATATATATTATTTTTTTAGTTCAAATTTATAATTTATAGCAACATAGCTTTGCTAGGGTTTTTGGTTCATCCGCTCTCTGTTCTATGAAATTGGCAACAATAGACATTTTCGACTTCTCCCATTTGTAGTAGCATAATATTATTCATCCCATATATTGATCCTTGATAATGGAAACCCCTAGATGAAGGGGTGTGAGCCCCTCCTACTAAAACATTGTTTCTAGTGGTAGCAACACTGGATCAGATTCACGCAGTAGGTTTCATGAGCAAGGCACTGTTGGGGGGGAATGGAAAACACACTACTTGGCGGCACAATGGAAATCTTGATTCAAGAATAAATGTCTTTTGAAAGCTGAGAAATTCCCTAAATATGAGGTAAGATCCACCAAACTTGATGTCTATATACAATATATGAAAGACCATGCTCTTATCTGCAAATTTATCATATTTTGGCCCATGGAAAAGGACATAGTAAGTTGGATACAACATAAATGCCAAACTAAATGACATGTGAATCTAGAATTAGGAGACAAAGGCTTCTTCATAGTCATTTTCAAGAATTTGGAGGACAGAGCGATAGTTTTTTAAAATTATCCATATTTCTTCAACAATGTTTGGTTGTTTATGAGATTCTGGGAAGAGAGGTATTGCATGGAAACGGAACATTTCATAGCAGCCCTGGTATAGGTTCAAATGTTTTCTCTACCTAAAGAATTTTGGGACTCATAAATCCTTGAGGGAATTGGAAATACTATTGGCTCCTTTATGAAAATATCAAAAGTAGCAAGGAGAGGGTGTTATACTTCATACACTATATTTTGTGTGTATACGAATATTTCACAACCATTGCTAGAATCCATTGAGATCTTGTACCAAGATTAAATTTGGAATCAAAGCCTAGAATAGGAACATGAGCCCTTCCTCTACCATCATTGTCATGAATATGGTCACCTATTTCGGGACTACCCACTTCTTCAGGTAGATCATAAGAAAGACCTCCAAACAATAGATACAAATGGATTCAAAAGAACTATGAACAAACAAAGAAATCAAACATAAAAAAAATCCACTTGTTAAATAAAAAAAAGGAACCTCTTCAATCCAAAAATAAATGATCGGTTCTCACTAATCAAGAGGAAGAGTCTTTTACTCCAAAAGATATTATGATACTTTATCCAAAATAAGAGGGCATAAAACAAAAGGTAGTATCATAGAAAAGAAAAACCCTCGAAGGTAATTAAGAAACTACATCCTAGGATGACGAACTTTTTCTTGATGCTTCAATAGTGGAACTGGATGAGGAAATAAAGATACTAGAAAAGGATGAACGGACTTTGATGAAATATATTGAATAATGGAGAACTAAGTATCCAAGCACAATGATGAAAAGATATCCTGGGGTATCACCAAAATCCCTTTTCATGTAAAGATTTCGACCCTCGACCTGTGGGTTATGGCCCACTAAGTCCCATCGGAAGCGTTTTAGGCTTTTAAGCCTTTTAATTTTTCAACGTGGATCTATATTAAAAATCGACTATCCACATACAAATACATGGGAAACTATATAAAATTCCGCTCTAACTCACATATACGGATCTCAAATATAATACAGTCGTTTCTATAAATATCGGCGATCACACTCCACACAACTCTGATTCAAAGCAAAACTCCATTGCTCCGATCCGATCCACTTGCCACAGCTCCGATGCAAACAATCGGAATCGCTAATCACCAAATTTGAATGTCACAACTGTCAACAGGTCCAATGCTCCGATCCGATTCAATCGGATCTTCGGAAATCGGCAATTTTGCAATGCGCTCTCACCTTTTCATTTCAGAGTTCCGATGCGATTCCAATCGGAAATCGGAATCACTGTAATTTCAACATCACCTTCTGTAGTCTTTGACTACCCGATCCTCCAACCTATATACTCTCTTTTTTTTAAAACATTCAAACCTGTAAACAACAGTTCGACCTCTATATATATTCAATCAGTTAAGGCGCATAATTCAATTCTCAATTACAAATCTAACAAACACATCAATCCTCACGAACAGCTAAACGATGATTTAGATCGCCATCGATCCTTTAAGTGATCGATGTCGATCAACAAACTCACAATACGGGATTTAACTCATTTATAAAATACACACAAGCGTACACAACACTTGAACACGCTTTTATATATTATACAGAACAGTACAAGCTAAGGCATTCCAGCCTTAGAAACAAGCTCACTCTCGATTACATCTCACTCAGTTTTTCTTTTCAAACGTCAATATGTCCTTTCTATATCACACTCTCTATCTCTGTTACATATATATATATATATAAGAAATGTTAGATCGGAAGGATCCGATCAGATCCGATCCTTGTTTTTCTCCAACAGAACTCTCCATAATGCGTGTATGGCAGATAACAAATCCATCAAATCCTCTTTAAATCTGTTTTCAAACAGATTTCCCCTATTTTCTGCTTCAATTCAGCTTCTTTGATCCACGTACTCTTCGCCCTTCTTTGGATTCATTTTTAATTAAGGGGGGGTTTATATGCTCCTGCATCAGACTCCCGAGGTAAAAAATAAAATTATGACCTCCTGGTCATATACTTCTCCTGGTCCTAAGCAATTCTACCCACTGCATTTCTTCAGTGGAACTCCCTTCATGATCTTCTGTGAGCTGCAACCAACCTCTGCAGTAACAGTCTCCTCTGTTACATGATACCTCTCCAAGCCCTCCTCACTCGGTCTTTTGGCATCCTTCTGTTTCTCTTCTCTGGAACCAATTGAGCACACCTTGCTCTAGGTTGCTGCAAATCTTCTCACCTTCCGCTGCCGCCATCTGCACGACAGTAAGACCATAAACTCTCCAGCTTTAACACAACTGTACCTCTTTCCCCTTCTGCTTGCATTATTCTTCCTTCTCACAGGAAATCCTTTCCCTGCTCTGATACCACTTGATGAAAAGAGATCCTGGGGTATCACCAAAATCCCTTTTCATGTAAAGATGTCGATCCTCGACCTGTGGGTTATGGCCCACTAAGTCCCATCGGAAGCGTTTTAGGCTTTTAAGCCTTTTAATTTTTCAACGTGGATCTATATTAAAAATCGACCATCCATATACAAATACATGGGAAACTATATAAAATTCCGCTCTAACTCACATATACGGATCTCAAATATAATACAGATGTTTCTATAAATATCGGCGATCACACTCCACACAACTCCGATTCAAAGCAAAACTCCATTGCTCTGATCTGATCCACTTGCCACAGCTTCGATGCAAACAATTGGAATCGCTAATCACCGAATTTGAATGTCACAACTGTCAGCAGGTCCAATGCTCCGATCCGATTCAATCGGATCTTCGGAAATCGGCAATTTTGCAATGCGCTCTCACCTTTTCATTTCAGAGTTCCGATGCGATTCCAATCGGAAATCGGAATCACTGTAATTTCAACATCACCTTTTGTAGTCTTTGACTACCCGATCCTTCGACCTATATACTCTTTCTTTTTAAAAACATTCAAACCTGTAAACAATAGTTCGACCTCTATATATATTCAATCAGTTAAGGCGCATAATTCAATTCTAAATTACAAATCTAACAAACACATCAATCCTCACAAACAGCTAAACAATGATTTATATTGCCATCGATCCTTTAAGTGATCGATGTCGATCAACAAACTCACAATACGGGATTTAACTCATTTATAAAATACACACAGGCGTACACAACACTTGAACACGCTTTTATATATTATACAGAACAGTACAAGCTAAGGCATTCCAGCCTTAGAAACAAGCTCACTCTCGATTACATCTCACTCAATTTTTCTTTTCAAACGTCAATTTTTCCTTTCTATATCACACTCTCTATCTCTGTTACATATATATATATATATAAGAAATGTTAGATCGGAAGGATCCGATCAGATCCGATCCTTGTTTTTCTCCAACAGAACTCTCCATAATGCGTGTATGGCAGATAACATATCCATCAAATCCTCTTTAAATCTGTTTTCAAACAGATTTCCCCTATTTTCTGCTTCGATTCAGCTTCTTTGATCCACGTACTCTTCGCCCTTCTTTGGATTCCTTTTTAATTAAGGGGGGGTTTAGATGCTCCTACATCACACAATTCCAAAACACTAAAAACACTAGTACCATCAAATCTACCTTAGGGTAAAAGACTAGTCTTAGGACTCAATGAAATAATTGGGCTCTACTAATAGAGGACTTGGGGTTCAAAATTTCTCTAACAAAGAACAACCTATGTAGAACAAAGAATGGAAAAGGTGGGGATGAAGGACCAATAAAGCCTTGATCAAATTAGTTGGAGATAACCTAGTTAATACAAGCCAATCATGATTCTATTGGAGGTGTTTTCCTCCTCTAAATACTCTTCCCAATGAAAATAATCTCATGGAATATTAGTCTCAACAACAAGGGAAAGAAGAGACTTCTTAAGGAAAGAATTCAAATTGAATGTCCAATATTCATTATAATACAAGAAACAAAGATCTTTAGTGACAAAATTAATGAAATAGTTCCCCATTGTTGTCAAGGTTGTGAGTCGATAGCACTCAATGTTTTCAAAAGTGCCAATGGCCTAGAAATCCTATGGAAACCCCACGAAGTAGCCTTTATAGACTAGATCGCTATGCCTCACATTATATCATGAAGACTTCAATATGCAAGAGCTAAGGAGATTGTATTTCTTACTGTGGTCTATGGCCCCCATCTCCCTGCAGAAAAATTCAGTTTCCTCAAACACCTAGTAGCCATCAAAGTCATTTGTCAGGAAAGATCTAGATCTAGGTTGGGGACTTCAATCTAATAAAATTCTTGGAGGAGTAAAAAGGCAGTGTCCAAATATTAGACTTTAAGTCCCAACAGTTTAAGGCCCTATTCCTTCAACTCTAGGCAACATATCTAGACACCATAAATGGAACATTCACCTACAATAAAAAATGCGGAGGTAAACGTCAGATTACCTATAGACTAGATAGATTCATGGTATTCAATTCACTTTTTGAAAAGGATAATTTTGTGGAAGTTGTGATTATACCATGTACATGGTCATACCATTGGCCCATATGTCTGGAATTAGACCTTAAAGCCACTCCTGATAATCAACCCTTTCACTATGAAAGTTTCTAGCTGCAAATCCCATCCTTCATAAATAAGGCCAAAGAATGGTGGCCAAAAATAGACAACATTGAGTAAAATAACATGCATACTTTCCAATTGTAATTAAAGGCTTTTAAAGAAAATCTAAAATTTTGGAATACAATCGATTTTGGAAATATATTCATAGAAAAGAAAGATCTATAATCCAAAATGCAGGAAGTTCAAGTAAAAATAATCATAGAGGGCCAAACAGAAGATCTAGCCAAGTATGAAGGATAGATACTCATGAAGATCGATGAGCATCACAAGAAATAAGAAGTGTTATGGACGTGAAATTCTAGAATAAGTTGGTTAAGAGAAGGCAAAAATAATACCAAATTATTCCTTAAGGAAATGATCAAACATCAACACACACACACACACACAAAAAAAAAATCTCTTTAATGAATACAAATGGGAACCAACTCATTGCTCATGTATATTTAGAATAGCAAGTAGTAGCTTATTATCACTCTCTTCTTTTGGAACCATCTCCCAACCATCATTCTTCAATATAGAAGATAAATTTAACTATTCAAACCCTAATAGAGTTAGCCTAAAATGATGCTATGATGAGGGAAATCACTTTTACAGAAGTGGAGGAATCCATAATTTCTATGCCTAATAATAAGGCTCTTAGGCCAGAAAGATTCACAAAAGACTTCTTTCAAACATGTTGGCCCTTTTTAGGCCCATAAATTCACCCACTTGTTGAAGAATCACAAAACTCTTATTTTTTATGGCCAGACCTTAATTACGCCCTCCTCACTTTAATTACCAAAACTGAAAAAGTCAGTGCAACTAGCGATTTTTTCCTGATTTCCCTTTGCAATGTCATCTATAAAGTCATCTCTATATTCATTGCTAATCATCTCAAACCCATATTTAGTTCTATTATCTCTCTCGAAAAAACAAAATTTGTGGAAGGTTGTCAGATCTTGGATGGTATCACGGTAGCCCATGAAACAATACCCTCTTCGAAAAAAACAAATAAGGTTGGGATGATGATCAAGCTTGATCTATTAAAGGCTTGTGATAGATTAAGTTGGGATTAATTACTTCAAGTATTCTTGGATTTTGGCATCTTTTAACAATGGATCAAATGGATTGGATACTTGATCTAAACCCATTTTTTTCAGATCCTTCTGATTGGAATTCTTACATCCATCTTCAACCCCTCGAGGGGGATCCGCAAGGGAGACCCTCTATTCATGTTTCTATTTATTCTAATAGTAGAGGGCCTTAAGACATCTATTAAAGAAATTGTGGGCCAAGATCAACTCAAAGGGTCACACCTATATGGGGATTATATTTCAATTAAAAATCAACAATTTGTAGATGAAATTGTGTTGTTTGGATTACCAATGGCTATAGAGTCTAATGTTTTAAAATAAAACCTCAGTGATTTAATGGCTACGTCGGGTACCTCCATTAATTCTAAAAAAACTCAAATGTATTTCTTTAATACTAACTTGGCTTTGCAACATCACCCGGCTTAATTAATGTGGGTTTAGATAAGATCTCTACCTGCCAAATATATTGGTGCCCCATTAGTAGGAATTTCATTATGAACCAAGAATTGGTAGAGCACCCTACAATGCATCTCACACAAGTTAGATAGCTAAAATTTTCAGCCATTAAACCTTGTTAGCCAACTGGTGATTATGAAATCAATTTTACAAGCTCTCCTTTTGTATTCCCTCTCTATTATGGCATTCCCCAAATAAATTCTTAGATCCATCATAAATCTTTATATAACCTTTATATGGGGTGGGGCCACCAAGGAAAGAAAATGGTCATTAGTTTTGTGTCAAAAAACTATGCCTTCCGAAATTAGCAGGTGGTTTGGGCCTACTAGATCTTGAAACAATCAATAATGTTATTGGAGAAAAGTTATAGTGGAAATGGATTCAAGGTGGACAAGAACGATGGAAATAGATATGGAAATGATTTTATAGTCCACAAGATTCATAATTGAATCAATTACATACTCCAAATTTCCCTCCAGACTCTTCAATTTGGAATCTAGCAAAATAAAACAAGCAACTAATATAGGAATACTCAATTCTCAGAAATTAGAAATGGCTAGATTACTCTATTTTGGAATTATGCATGGAAAAAACTACCTAAGCTAAAATCCCAAGAATAATTCACGAAGATAACAAACCTCATCCTTACTCAAAATTGTTAGATTGTATCATGTTTTTGGAAACCATATGTTAAATCTTTAAGAGTGGAGAAACTGGAGATCAAGGGAGGGTTGACCAACCATATTAGTTGTAGAAGACTAGACCAAGCTTAATTAGGAATCGCAAAATAGGAAAATCCCCTTAATAAATAGATTGGATAAGCTCCATTGGGGATACCAAATGAAAGGAATGTTCATAATAAAGGAGGCCTTTTCTCTATTGATTGGACATAACTCTCTTCCTAAACTATTTATCTGGTGAAAATTTTGGCTTCAAGGTCTTTGGCCCAAATTTTCACAATTCCTTTGGCCAGTCGCCAAACTTTTTGCTCTCTCCTAGGACAAAATTAGAAGAAAAGTATTTCAGGGTCCTTGAATCTACTTACTTTGTAGAGATCGTGAGGAAGACATGGAGTACCTCCTTACTTATTGCTCCTCGAAAAATTTATGGGATCAATTTTTGGTACTCTTTGGACATTCAAATTGAAAATATACCAATCTCATAGAAACTATTGATTAATGACGACCCATAATCTTCAACAACTCCCTTGTTAATAGAGAATGGGTTCTAATGCCAAGATTTGTACTCTAACTCATATGGAAATAGTGGAACAACAAGATCTTCAAATAAGCTAATTATACGAAGAATGTGGCGTGGAAAATCATATTGCAATACATTTAGGAAACAATTATATCCTCATCTTGGACTCAATTAGATTAGGAAGAAAAGCCACGTGAGTCAGTTATTCTATCCAAGCTTGAGCTGTAGAAATTATAAAAAATACATGTATGTCCTTGATTCTCCTGATCTAACAATATGCTATTGTTAAATACATAATCCCTTCTACAAATATTTGCGGAATTTAAAACACAATCGCCAATTACAATATCATGAAGAAAGATTAATCACACACAACATAGATAACTTTCCCAGGGAAAGCTTACTACTCAAAACCCCTCTATCATATATTGTATATTCCACAAGGAATCATGAAACAATTACATACAAAACTCTAATCACAAGAACTCTCAGTACATCAGCTAATTGTCTCACACTATCATACAAAAATTGGGCCAATACACAGCCAATTTTCTGCCTCTAGATAGCCTTCCTTGCTCATGCAGTTCCTAATGAATGCAATCCTTAATCACAAATAATTTCAGCCTTCCTCAACTATGTTGAGTATCATGGGAATCCTGTGATGTTATAACTACACCTGGGTAGCCTGCTAATATCACAACTGATAGTTACACTTCCCTTTCACCTAGATCTCAACTGGGTCTCCACTAGAACTGACATGCATGCAGTTAATAATAGTAAAAACATCAGTTCCATGTGAGATCACTACATGTGAATTTATTAATGTTTAATTCACTTGATCTCTCGCTAGTGTATCTGCAGTTACAACTAGCACAAGTGACTTTAACTCACTTAACTGAGTTAAACTGATTTACAACTTGCACAACTCATGCACCACTGCATTTCCAACTCTATTACAACTAGAATCACTCAGTTAAAACTAAATTCAACCTGCATGTCCCACCAACCAACCACTTAATTCGAAATTCACTTAGCTAACTGATTTTCCACTTGAGTTAACTATTTTCGAGTTCTCATTGAGAATAGATTATAGTTTAACGTCCATTTAATATTAAGGAATAATAAAAATAGACATGCATCTATAAATAGACATGCACATACATCTATAAATAGACCTCATATATAAATAGAATTTTCTCATGCATCTATAAATAAACATCCACCTAAAAATAACCTATGTGGGCCCCGCCTAGTGTAGGTGCTTAATTTTCACTAGGATCAAGGATGTTGTTTATGGATGCCAATTTCACTGTTTCTTGTTGCAAACTTCAACACTCCCTCTCAACAAGAAAGGAATTTCTTTGCATGCAACATGCAACTCCATGCATGCGAAGTGAAACTCCATGCATGTGTCATGCAACTCCATGCATGCGCCATGAAACTCCATGCATGCGCCATGCAACCTTTACATGCAACATTTCTCTAGTGTTTCTCGCACATGCCACCTTTGCATGCAACATTTCCAAAACTGAATAGCATTCAAACAACTGAATCAGTATAATGCATCTGTCATCAAATTCTTCTAACTTATGCTTAGCTACTGCACATGTCTTCAAGGACCACTACGTTATTGACACCTGCATCCATGCACTCTGCACTTGCTGCCAACTCTAATCTGTGCTCCAGTATCTGACACTGTCACTTTGATTTCATGTCCTCACGACATCTAACCACATCAATCCAAATGATCCTACTACTGCTGCTATATGGGCTCCTAGTAGCAAGGCTCGATTCATGAGATCCACACCATCTCAATGAATCCTACCTAGAAATTTTTTCTTGGGATTATTCATGCATGTCGCCCCACCTCTCACTTAGTGGTATAGATGCATGCACTCCCTCTACCCATCTGGCTCAAAATTTCTCTGCATGAGTGGTTTCTCCCACTCCATGATCCTCATATTGTGGATGCTCCACATCCTGAGGTTCGCTCTTACCTGCATGAAAATCTAGCTCGCTCTCAAGGGTCAATTGCATGGCTTTGTCACACTTCCCCATGGTTGGAATTTCTATAGAAATAAAATCTACATCAAGTCTATAGAGATTCTTCACACGAATCCCAATCTTCTTGACTTGCTTTGTGGCTTTATGCCGAATGAAGGATTTACCTTCACTAAAGACAACATCATAGCCTTTATCTTCCAACATTGAAACTGAAACTAATTTTTTCGTTAAGCCTGGTACATGCATTACATATTTTAAAAAGAAGGTTTTACCTGACTTCCTTTGGAAAGCAATAGTACCGATCCCGGTAGCGTTACGCCTTTTGTCATCACCCATTTTGAAATGCATCTGGAAGTCCTTCTCCTCCAAGCTGCTGAAAATTTCTTTGTATCATGTCATGTGGAAAGATGCACCACTATCCAAGTACCACATCAAAATCATTGCACTTGACACCATGCATGCAATAAGTGATAAGTCAAGCTCAAATTGCGAGGCAAGGGCCTCACCAGCTGCAGCTCCAGCAACCATCTTTTTCTTCTTCCTTTGTCGACAATTTGTGGCAATATGTGATCTAAATGTGAGAACTTCTTATTTCTAATACAGAGATGGACTATAAGGGAATTTACAAGATATGTCACCTTTCAAAGAAAGGATGAGCTCTCGAAGCTACCTGGCCCTTTATAAACTCTGCCTAAAGAAATAATAGAAGTAATCACTAATGATCTGGAAATGAAACTACTTGTTTTCTGGTGCAAGGTATTCATTATCCATTAACATATGTACACAAGCTTTTTAATGTGTTTTGCAATTGGAACAAAGTGACTTTGACGATTTTATGAGTCTTTTGTATGTAGGAGGCTTATTTATTTTTACTGTTTAATATGTTTAACTCTGAAAATAAGCAGCAAATAAATCACAGAATATAACTCAACATATGATAAGGCAGTACACCCCTCCTGGGCTACATCTGTCAGGTCCAAGGCCCCCAAATGGGCATGTCCTTGCTCTTATTATGCTCAGAAAATGGTTATACAATGTGTAGAAAGCCTAAACAGCATGTCCTTGCTCTTATTATGCTCAGAAAATGGTTATACAATGTGTAGAAATCCTAAACAGGTGAAAATAGCTGCAGAAATGAGTTTAGAGTGCAGAAGACAGTAAGAAATGACTATAGTTTCACCTCCAATGGATAACTATAATCCAATATAGCTCTCCAATCCCCAGCCCTAGTGGCTCTTCAAGCTCTCTTGCTGATAAAACACTTGACTAAATGCTCTAATGGCTCTGCAACCTGCTCCAGTGGCTCTGGAATGCTCCAATTACCCAAAATCAAAAAAACAAATTGCTCCAAATGGACTCTCCTAGCCAAAGTTATGATCAGAACAAATTTTTCCCAATCAGGGCCAGAAAACCTCCACTAATTGTGGAGGAATTGCCAGTTAAGATTCCAAATTTGGCCTGCCCGCCAACTTTAGCGCGCTCCCACCAAATTCTCTGCATGGTTTTCTTGGGCAATAAATGTTATGTTTCGTGCGGTCACATGTTACTACACACATCGCATTATATGTTGGAGCCAACGGTTAGATTAACCGTGGCATTAACTATCCACCGGAGGCGCCGCCTTGAAACATGTGACCGCGACTGAAATAGCCGTCGGGGTTTGCATATCTGTCGGGCCATGGCCTGAGGTTTCGAGCGATGGGTTGTATGGATAGGGGGCTGGCCCCCTTTCGGCCTCTGCATAAATTTAAATGAAACTTCAAATACACGTGCAGACCTTTGATATATAAGAACCACATGTAGAGTGGGTGGTGAGGTGTGTTGGCTTCCAGCCCATCGACCCACTGTCGAACCCGGTAGCCATACAAAATTTTGCATGCACATTTTTTTGAAGTCCTGGGGCCACGTGGCAGCCTCCGGGCAAGCCACGTGGCGCCCTTTGAGTGGCCCGCATAGAATATTCCTAAAATATTCTATGGAATATTCTTTTTTTAATATTTTTTAAATCCAAAGCCAAACTGAGTCAAATTGGGCTTTTTGCCTAAAATTGAGAAACTTCAAAGTTGAATATCTTCCTCATATAGCATCGGTTTTCAATGTCGTTCACGGCTACAGGATCATTTTGACGAGACATTCCCTGTCATTCTGGTTTGAACCAATTCTGAGCAAATAATATTTTGAGCATTTTTCCAATTAGGACATGATCACCTGATCACACCTCCCAAATGGGAAGCTTTTGGACCCACAAAAGCCTTCAATTACCTGTTAAGAAGGTGAGGATATAGCCTCCTCACCTATTCCAACTCCATCCACTTTTCCCTGCTCGGTTTACTGCCTTTGAGACCAACCTGAACATAATCAACATCTCCCCTCCTTCAAGTGTGTGTCCTTCTGTCAAGGATTGCATCTTCTTTCAGCTCATCCAAAAATTCTGGCGAGAAATCTTCTATGGATGGTAGCTGAACATAATTTTCATAATCAGAAATAAGAGGAGTTTCATACAAACGTAAGTTCTCCACATTAACAATGGAATACATTTGCATGTATGAAGGCAAATCTAGTTGAAAATCATTATTTACAACTTGTTTAAGGAACTTGAATGGACCATAATGAATAGGCTTCAGCTTTTTACCTTCTCCTTGCATTCTTTCCTTACTAATATGCAGCCATACCTCATCTCCTTCTTGAAACTTATGATCAATTCTATGTTTATCATGTCTCTCCTTGTACTTGCCTTGAATTTTTTCAAGCTGTTCTTGAACTTGCTGATGAATGAGATGAATTATTTCAATGAACATGCGAGATTTGTCAATGTCATTATGCCCATCAATGGCAACATCCTTCTCAAGAATGAAATCTAATGGTGACTTAGGCAAATACCCAAAACAAGCTTCAAAAGGTGAAGTATTTGTAGAAGAGTGCTTGGCCCGGTTGTAAGCATGCTAAATGTAATGCAAATGCTCATCCCAAAGCTTGGGATGCTTGCTGCAATAACCTCTCAAAAGATGTACAATTGTTCTGTTCACTACCTCTGTTTGGCCATCTGTTTGTGGATGAAAATCAGTACTCTTCTTCAACTTGGTGTCCATCATCTTCCATAGATTGGACCAAAAATTCCCAACAAATCTAGAATCCTTGTCACTAACAATAGAAGTAGGCAAGCCATAATGAACCCATACATGTTGAAAATATAAATCAGTAGTTTGTTTAGCAGTTATAGATTTCTTACATGGCATAAGAATACACATCTTACTGAAACGATCAACTACTACATAAAGATAATCATGTTGCTTTCTAGATAATGGTAGCCCTCCAACAAAATCCATAGAAACACTTTCCCATGGTCTAGAAGGTACCGGAAATGGCGCATATAAACCAAGCTTCCTATTGATAGGCTTTCTTGTAGCACATAATGAACAACCTCTAATGAAACATGAAACACTATCTACCATGCGAGACCAATAACAATACCTCTGTAAATGTGCCACCGTTTTGCTTACCCTAAAATGTCCAGCTATGAGAGAAGAATGAGACTCTCTCATCGAACTTAATCTCTCCCCCTATGGTATACATAATTTTCCCATATGAAATAGAAAATTATAGTGCAAATGATAATCATTCTCCTCAACATGATTCCCTTCACTCAAGTTAGCATACACATCCTTAAAATCAACATCTGATGCATACTGTTCTATGTAGCTCTCATGCACAATAGAATCATTCTTAAGCAAAGTACTAGCACTAATAATAGGCCTTGTAAGCATATCAGAAACCTTGTTGTAAACACCTTTCTTGTACCTTATTACCAAGTGAAATTGTTGCAGGAAGCCCATCCATATGAAATGTCGTGATTGCTGCAATTTACTTTGCGATTGCAAGTATTGTAAAGGCTAATGGTCGGTATGAACAACTGTTTCTTTGCCCATCAAATAGTGTTTCCAATTTTTGACGCTTTGTACCAATGCATGAAACTCCTTATCATATGTAGGATAATTCACAATAGCACCGTTAAATGTCTCAGAATGAAATGTGATAGGCTTACCATGCTGTAAGAGAACTGCACCCATATCGTAATCACTAGCATTTGTCTGAATCTCGAATGGTTGTCTCAAGTCCGGTAATGCAAGGACCAGAGATGAATTTATCTTCTCTTTCAAAGACTCGAAAGATTTTTGTTGCTTGCCTCCCCAATGGAAAGCATGCTTCACACTAGTCACTACATGCATAGGAGCTACTATGGCAGAGAAGTTAGAAATAAACTTCCTCCAATACTGAGCTACACCCAAAAATCTTCTTACCTCTGTAATGGATTTGGGAGTAGGCCAATTCACAATGGCTTCTACTTTGGAAGGATCAATTCTCAAAGTGCCTCCTCCTACTATGTGTCCCAAATAAACCAAAGAAATCTTTCCAAATTCACACTTTGACATTTTAAGAAATAACTGATTTTTCTTCAAAATATCAAGTACTTTCTTAACATGCATGACATGCTCTTCTCTAGTCTTGCTGAAAATTAAGATGTCATCTAAGTAGAAAATAATGAAATCATCAAGAAAAGGACATAAGACATCATCCATTACCCGCATGAAAGTTGCAGGTGCATTGCATAAACCAAACGGCATAACAAGCCACTCAAAGAGTCCTTGTTTGGTTTTAAAAGTTATCTTCCAAATGTCACTTTCTGCAATTCTAACTTGATGATAACCACTACGTAAGTCTAACTTAGTGAAATATTTAGCATCTTTCAGTTGATCCAACAAATATTCTATCCTTGGAAGTGGGTAACGATTGTTTACTGTTATCTTGTTCAATGCCCTGAAGTCCACACACATGCGCCAAGTTCCATCTTTCTTTGGTATCAGCATTATCGGTGACCCACATGGCGAAGTGCTTGGCCTTATGAAACCCTTGTCCAACAACTCTTTAATTTGCTTCTTTATTTCAGCATTCTCCATGATAGACATGCGATACATGCCTATGTTAGGAAGTGGACAATCTGGATGTAAATGGATTTCATGTTGAATCTCCCTTTTAGGAGGCAAACCTGTTGGTTCCTGAAACATCTCATGATGTGCATCAACTACATCATATAAATTAGATTTAAGCTTTGCATCACAATTTTCAAATGACTCATGATTCACATCAACCTTTGGCTTGACCATAAGAAGTACAAAACTCTTGCTTGAATTGACTAGCCTTTTTACCTGTCCTGCATTTACCATCGCTACATTTGTCTTCTTGCGATGAGCTCTGACAATAAACTCCTTGCCATCTTTGAAAAGATGATATTTGTTTTCATGGCGATAGAAGATCGCTTTCCTATCAAATAAGTAAGGACTTCCCAAAACAATACCAGATATATCAAGCGGCACCACATCAAGTTCAACTGTGTCAATAAAGTGTGCAGTTATTGCAATGCGCAATATGCATTTCCTTGAGACCTGCAAGTTGGCATCCTTGCATATCCACCCAAGTGGATAAGGCTTCGGATGTGGAATGGTCTCAAGTTTAAGCTGCTTGACCAAGTCTTCAGATATGAGGTTAGCTTGTGACCCACTGTCAAACAGTGTGTCAATTTTGGTATGTTTTGAAACTACCCTCACATGGAACAATTCAATTCTTTCTTCCTCATTAGGAGCTTGTACATGACAGTTTGAAGAACTAGTGCTTGCATTAGTTTTGTTTTCCTTTCCCTTCATACCTTTCAAACCCATGGCTGCAATTTTGGTTTCATCACCTGAATCATCACCTAAATATTGTGGTGTAGTTGTAGTAGCTGCAGTTTTCTTCTTTCCCTTGTTTTTGTTAAACTGGTTTCTCTTTTCAGGATGTAATTTCCAATATATTTTCTCTTCATGGCCTTGTTTTGAACAATGTTTACAAATGATCTTTTCACCCTCTTGTTTGATAGATGCATTCTTCTTACCTTTCCCCTTAAAGGTTTTCTCTTTTTTCTTCCCTTTGAAAGACTTGTTTCTACCCTCATAAAATGTGTTCTTTCCTCTAGCTTCTAAATGTGTAGCTTGTACACATACTTCATCTAAGCTGGTAGGATTAAACATCAGGATAGTGTGTTTAAGGTAACTGTGCAAACCTCCCATGTACTTTAACAAAGTGTCTTGGCTTTGTAAATCTACCCCAAGTAAGAGTGCTCTTCTCCTAAATTCTTGGGTATAGTCTTGCACATTCTGTCCCTTAAGTTGTCTAAAGTTTTACCAGTTCATTATTTCCTTTTGAAGGTGAGCAAGAGGATAAAATTGTTTCTTGATAGCAGTAATAAACTCAGTCCATGTTAGAGTTATCTTACCATGATTCTTGATTTCCTCCTTGGTTTTGGCTTCCCACCAAACCAATGCTGCTCCATCCATCCTTAATGAGGCTAATTGTATTTTGGTGTCATCATCATGCAGATTTTGAATCCTTAAATAGACCTCCAGTTGTTTGATCCAATTATCTAATTTCTCTACATTAACATCACCATTAAACATTGGAAATTCAAATTTGACATCAAGCTTTAACAAAGGATTTTTACCAGTTTTTTTTTACTTATGTGAATGATTTACTGAAGTTGAAGAGGATGAAGATGAGGAAGAGGATGATGATGGAGATTTTGGATCACCATTTCCTCCATTCCCTTTCTTTGACTCGTCATTGTCCTTCTTTCCTCCCTAAGAATCTCCCTCTTCTCTTTTTTTAGACCCTTCTCCATAAATCCTATCATTTCTTTCTTGATAGAGGATCCTTACCATTTCAGTCATGTCCAAGAAAGCTTTCCTAAAGATTCTTTCTTCTTCCTTGGGATCCATTTCTTCATGAACTTCTTCTTCTCTTGAATTCATGATTGTAGCTGCTTCTAAGGCTATAGAGGGTGAGATATAAGGTGGAGATAATGGCACCCTAGCCCTCCTTGGTTGAGGATTGTCTAGTGCTCTAACCAATTGTCCTTCCCCTCTTTTCAATTTCAGCCTAGTAAGCATCAAATTTGCAAAACAGTAAAATAATTCTTTGCACACAAATCAATACTCAATACAAGTTTTGAGTTCAACCTAGTTTCTTTCATACCAATCTAATCTAAATGTGAGAACTTGTTATTTCTAACACATAGATGGACTATAAGGGCATTTACAGGATATGTCACCTTTCAAAGAAAGGATGAGCTCCCGAAGCTACCTAGCCCTTTATAGACTCTGCCTAAAGAAATAATAGAAGTAATCACTAATGATCTGGAAATGAAACTACTTGTTTGTTGGTGCAAGGTATTAATTATCCATTAACATATGTATGCAAGCTTTTTAATGTGTTTTTCAATTGGAACAAAGTGACTTTGATGATTTTATGAGTCTTTTGTATGTAAGAGGCTTATTTCTTTTTACTATTTAATGTGTTTAACTCTGAAAATAAGCAGCAAATAAATCACAGAATATAACTCAGCATATGATAAGGCAGTTCACCCCTCCTGGGCTACATCTGTCAGGTCCAAGGCCCCCAAATGGGCATGTCCTTGCTCTTATTATGCTCAGAAAATGGTTATACAATGTGTAGAAAGCCTAAACAGGAAAAAATAGCTGCTAAAATGAGTTCATAGTGCAGAAAACAGTAAGAAATGACTATAGTTTCACCTCCAATGGATAACTATAATCCAATACAGCTCTCCAATCCCCAAGCCCTAGTGGCTCTTCAAGATCTCTCGCAAATAAAACACTTGAAGAAATGCTCTAATGGCTTTGCAACCTACTCCGGTGGCTCTGGAATGCTCTAGTTACCCAAAATAAAAATAAAAAAAATTTGCTCCAAATGGACTCTCCTAGCCAAAGTTATGATCAGAACAACTTTTGCCCAATCAGGGCTAGAAAACCTCCACTAATTGTGGAGGAATTGCCAATTAAGATTCCAAATTTAGCCTGCCCGCCAACTTTGGCGCGCTCCTACCAAATTCTCCACGTGGTTTTCTTTGGCAATAAATGTTATGTTTCGTGCGGTCACATGTTACTGCACACATCGCATTATATGTTGGAGCCAACGGTGAGATTAACCGTGGCATTAACCATCCACCGGAGCCGTTGCCTTGAAACATGTGACCACAACTGAAATAACCGTCAAAGTTTGCATATCTGCCGGGCCATGTCCTGAGGTTCTGAGCAATGGGTTGTATGGATAGGGGGTTGGCCCCCTTTCAGCCTCCGCATAAATTTAAATGAAACTTCAAATACACGTGAAGACCTTTGATATATAACAACCACATGTAGAGCGGGCGGTCGGGCGCGTTGGCTGCTAGCCCATCGACCCACTATCGAACCCGGTAGCCATACAAAATTTTGCATGCACATTTGTTTGAAGTCCTGGGGCCACGTGGCGGCCTCCGGGCAGGCCATGTGGTGCCCTTTGATTGGTTCGCACAGAATATTCTGTGGAATATTCCTTTTTTTATATTTTTTCATCCAAATTCAAACTGAATCAAATTGGGCTTTTTACCTAAAATTGATAAACTTCAAAGTTGAATATCTTCCTCATACAACATCGATTTTCAGTGTCGTTCGCGGCTACAGGATCGTTTTGACGAGACCTTCCCTGTCATTATGGTTTGAACCAATTCGGAGCAAATAATATTTTGAGCATTTTTCCAATTAGGACATGATCACCTGATCAATATGTCCATGCTTGTGACAGTGAAAACACTTCACTTTGGACATGTTGTGCTCCTTGCCATCTTCACTACCCTCAGATTTAGAATGGAATTTCTTCCCCTTCCCCATCTTTGTCATGGCAGCCAAAGCACAATCCTCTTCATCATCGTGCTTTGATGAAGAGCCATCTCTGGTGTTCTGCCTGAAGTCCTCCTGCACCAGATCTGACCACAGTCGTTCCCAATCCGGCAATTTTTCCCGTCCGTTGACAGAGTCTTCGTAACTGTGCCAAATCTTAGGAAGTCCCCAGAGAGCCAATCTCACCAAATCATCATCAGCAACAATTATTCCCACACTCCCCAGTTCATCCTGACATTGGAAAAACTTCAACAGATACTTTGGAATGATGTCACCCTTTTCCATCTTGATCTTTCTAAGTTTATCTTTGAGCGCCAATTTCTTATGGTCGCTGCTGCTTTGGAATAGATCTATCAAAGCCTTCCACATAGCATATGGTGTGTTTTTCCCATGGAGGATTGAGACAATGTGGTCTCGTACTCCCTCAAACAGAATCCTCCTCGCATTTGCCACCTTCTTTCGCCATGCATCAATATTAGCAGCATCTGTAGCATCTGGCTTAGGAACATCTTTTTCAATGAATTCCTTCAAGCCATTGTCTTCGAGTACTGCCTCCATCCTATCCTTCCAAGAAATGTAGTTCAAGCTGCCCTCGAGTGCATACTCTAACCTCAAGCCATTGAAAGCAATTTCGATCTTGAATCAACAGTAGCACCAAGAAAGTCTTTCTACAAATGTGAATTCTTTCCACCAACAAACTCAGCTCCTGCTTCAAAATTGCAATCTCCTGTGCTCGGATACCATGTAGAAATTATACAAAATACATGTATGTCCTCGATTCTCCTGATCTAACAATATGTTACTGTTAAATACAGAATCACTTCTACAAATATTTATGGAACACAATCGCCAATTACAATATCAAGATCAATCACACACAACACACATAATTTTCCCAGGGAAAGCTTACTGCTCAAAACCCCTATATCATGTATTTTATATTCCACAAGGAATCATGAAATCATTACATACAAAACTCTAATCACAATATCTCTTAGTACATCAGCTAATTGTCTCACATTGTCATACAAAAATTGGGCCAATACACAGCCAATTTTCTACCCCGAGACAACATGCCTTGTTCACGCAGTTCCTGATGAATGCAATCCTTAATCACAAATAATTTCAGCCTTCCTCAACTGTGTTGAGTATCATGGGCATCCTGTGGTGTTATAACTACACCTGGGTAGCCTGCTAATATCACAACTGATAGTTACATTTCCCTTTCACCTAGATCTCAAATGGATCTCCACTGGAACTGACATGCATGCAATTTCTAATAGTAAAAACATCAGTTGCATGTGAGATCACTACATGTGAATTAATTAATATTTAACTCACTTAATCTCTCACTAGTGTATCTGCAGTTACAACTAGCACAACTAACTTTAACTCACTTAACTAAGTTAAATTGGTTTACAACTTGCACAACTCATGCACCACTGCACTTCCAACTCTGTTACAACTAGAATCACTCAGTTACAACTAAATTCAACGTGCATGTCCCACCAAACAACCACTTAACTCAAAATTCACTTAGCTAACTAATTTGCCACTTGAGTTAACTATTTTCAAGTTCTCATTGAGAATAGATTATAGTTAAATGTCCATCTAATATTAAGGGATAATAAAAATATACATGCATATATAATTAGACATGCACATACATCTATAAATAGAACTCATCTATAAATATAATTTTCTCATGCATCTATAAATAAACATCCACCTAAAAATAGTATGTGTGGGCCCCACCTAGTGTAGGTGCTTAATTTTCAATAGGATGAAGGATGTTGTTTCTGGATGCCAATTTCATTGTTTCTTGTTGCAAACTTCAACATGATCTTTCCCCAACCATGTTTTCCCATTCAAAACCTACTCCCCCCATCCTGGAATTGGTTCACAATAAACCTTTATGTCCCCACTAGAAAGGTTTATCAAGTTAAATTTTGATGGTGCTTTGAAAGGAAATATAGGGCTGGTTGGCTTCAAAGGTATCTTCAGAAATTGTGATGGTCAAGCCTTATTTCTTTTTACTGGTGATTGTAGGGTCAACAACAATAATGCAGTGCAATTATTCACCTTGGAGTTTGACCTATGACTAGTTATTGCAAATGACTTTACAAAGATTCAAGTGGACGAAGATTTTCAACCGTAATTAACATTTTGAACAGGTTAATTAATGGATCCTCTAGAGAAAATATCTATCGAAGTTGGAGATTGGAAAACTTCATCTTTTAGATTGACTCTTTCATTCCCTCTTTCCATATTGTCCTTCCCTCAAATTCTAATTGATTTGGAAATAAAGTGGTTGACTATATTGTGAATATGGGATGTAAGAAAAGAAACATTAATATTTCCTCATCTTGGAACAATGAAATATGGTCAGAGTGGTAGGACCAATTAAACAATGTCATCACCTCCAATCAACAATCCCATATGAGGGTGTTGGAAGATATGCCAAGGAGGGAGGGGGGAATGTTATTCACCTCACTGTTACCCCATGCATTAAATAAGGGGGTGTTGTGGCCAACTAACTCCATGTGCTCACAAATATTCACATGTTGTGATGACTCATAGAATTAAACTGAAAACATTCACAACCTCCTCATCTTCTTGGTCTTACTGGTGGCACTCTGCAGTTATCTATAGCCTTTTTTGTATCTTTGAGTTGCTTGTGGGATTTTTCCTCTCCTGTGCTTGAACTTATGGTATGCCAGTTGAGGAAGGTCTATGCCCTCTTGGTCTGGTCTTCCATTTCTCATTCTATACTACAAGTTGGACAGTCTACAACTCTCAATCATTTGGTGGGGTGAATGTAGATGGATTATGTGCCCAAAGGTGATATGGTCGATGCTACGATTCTTCTATAGTCAGTTGGAACTCGTCTCCTCCAAGCTCGTTGGTAATATTTTTAACTTACAACCCTTCCAAATGGTGTTATAGTTTCAATGTTGTGGTTACATTTTTCTGGTTCAAGAGATTGGTTTTGACCTTCTCGCTAGTGATGAAGCCTTGTTATATCTTTTGGGGAGGTTCTCAGCATTTCTCCATCTCAAGGAGGAACCTTTGTTGCATAGATTTTCTTCTAACACTTCCCTGTGACTCCCTTGGATTTTTTTATACTTGACACCCCCATCCATTAAGCTCTTCACCCTTCCTGTCTTATGATGGTCTCCCCTTGGCCTTCAATCTCACGCCCTTCTCCTATCTCCTAAGTCTCCTATAGCTGGGAACTTACCTCTTCTTATTACCATGTTGCGGTAACACGTGTTCTTGAGGTGTGGATTTGGTGGTTGAGGCCCCACCGACCAGGGGTCATTTTGTTGCTTACATATACCATTCATCCACCCCATAGAAATTCAAGATGAAATATGTTTACTCGAGGCTCGGGCAGTGCACATTAGAAATTCCCACTTCAACTCAGAGTTTTAGGGAGATGTTTCAAATCAGATTCTTGTCCATGGACAAACCATGGGTCACAATAATAAATAATTTTACTCTATAACTATGTATTAGAAAATGAAAATAATGTTTAACCATGTCATTCCGGAGAAGCAGGAAGACCGCAACGAAATCATCATTCACTTCAACGATATCCAATGGGTCCAAAAGCATAAGTGCTCTTGTTTAGTTAGCCTGGATGCCTAACTGGCACATATAGAGACACATTTATGGTGCAAGAGATTGACCTTACCAGGTATGAGCAATCAAGATTATGCCCCTACAACCTCTTCCAAGGAAGGATGATAGCCAAGGTCCACTATAATTTTATGTTTATGTTTTCTACATTTTATTCTCCCATTGCCTATATTTAATAGTTGTGGTCTGTTTTTTATACTCAACTACTATTTAGTAATCTCTATGATGGCATTGTTATACATCTGTCATGGTCTAGATATAGCTATGTAGTAGATCAGGTATGGGTAATTTTGATAATAATAAAAAAAAAACTCTACAATATCTTTACCGTCAATGCTCTTGGTTTCTCTTGCGGTAGGACATGACAATAATATTACTATTTTTGTATGACTAAATTGTGAATCAATGAAAGTTGGAAAATTAACAAAAAATAACTTATAATTAATAAAAAAGAAATACATAGTTTTTATTGTTAAATTTCTTAATTAGTGGAAAAAATGATCATAATTTAGTTGTCAAATTAGCAATGGGAATAATACTAACTACTATCCATGAATGCAACTGACTCATCACTCATCACTGTTATTCAAGGAAAACCATACCACCTAAAATAATCCACTTGCAATTCATAAGGAAATTGAGTTTTATTCTTAATAACTTTGGATTTTTTACCATTAACCTATTTATTTACATTAAAAAAGGAGAAACTCTTTAAACATTAAACTTATATATTATACATTTTTATTTAAAATTTAAAAAACAATATTAATAATTATTTATATAGATAGTAAATAACTAAACATTATTATTAATTAAAATTTTACATATTTATTTAAATTTGAAAATCAACACTCCTATCTTTATCACGTTCATTTCTCTAATCATATATATATACATATATTAGGTGCATTAAAATATTCTTTGAGAGAAAGCATATATATATATATTATATTATATTATATTATAGGTGCATTAAAATATTCTTTGAGAAAAAGCACATCTAGTAGCGATGGACACACTACACAAATTTGAGATTGAAGCCTATAGACGTGTGGTAGAGGTGAAGGGGTGTTTTGTGGCTTTGATCCTATTCACATGGATGAAGCAAATAGAAAAAGATATGATTTGAAAGATATGCAAGTCCCTTATAGTTTAAGATAAGGGTGCTTTCTAAACATTAAATAACAGGTGGGGTTTAATATTAAAGTCATCAAAGTGTCGGAAATATATGATAAAGATATGATTTGAAAGATCTGCAAGTCACTTGCGGATTAAGGTATGAATGTAATTTTTGATAATAGATATGATGAGTTCAATATAATAATAAAGCTGTCAAATCGTTGGCACATGGTTTTTGTCCATTCTCATCCACCTTTACATGGTTACATATTAAACCAATTAATCTTTTTAACGACATTTGTCTATTTTAAAAGTGAATTACTATTTAGATGTTGTACACAACTTTTATTAATGAGTTAATATATTTTGGAATCTTTTAGCCTTTAATATTGGATTTGTTTGGAGTACAATTTTGGATTAATAGCTTATGAATAGATTATATAAAGGTTATTAATAAATAACTCAATTAAAGTAAATATACTATACGTGAAATTTAAATTTGAGTGGAGAGAATAGAAATTTTTTCTCACAATCATTAAAGTTACATCCAATTAATTAATCTATTGAAATGATATTTTTGTGGTAAATACAATATTATTTGTGTATTTTTTATTGGGTTATGAATCTAGGAAAGCAAATTGGGTGACAATTTAACAAAATAGATAGAAGAATGTTTTTATTATTGTATAAAATATTTGTACATGGAAGAGAGATGTTTGTATTATTGTATAAAATATTTGTATATGGAATTTAGAGAGATAACAATGTTTTTATTATTATATAAAATATTTGTACATGGAATTAGAGAGAGAAAATAATGTTTCTATTATTGTATAAAATATTTGTATATGGAATTTGAGAGAGAGAGAGTGTTTTCTGATTTGTATGTCAATTATGCATTTTATAATTATATATTTTTTCCCATGTAATCGAGAACCTCACTCTTCGACTTGTAGGAAAGGGTAAGATATTCCTTAAGGGTTGAAGGATGTTCAAGGATCCCCATTGGAATTTGAAACATCAACGAAGTTTTGGTAATACTGTGGGAAATCCGAATTGTTATTCTTCAATAAACGACCACAGAAGCTTGAAAACCATAATGTTCAAGGATGTTCAACAACAACACTTGAAGGCGTTAGAACAATATTCACAATATAAGTTCAACATCTCCCTTGTAAGAATTGAACCTGGGTGGGAAGGGTAAGAAGCATTCCTCTCAACCACTTGAGATAAACCCAATTGATAGATTCTATGGTTATATAAAAGTTATAGAATGCACATTCAAATTGAAGGATCAATTTAGATCGTAACCTCAAATTGTTGTATGTCTCTTGGTGTGTCATGTGTGGTCATTGACACATAAGTTTAACAATCTCAATATATGTTGGCATTCTCTATCTAGACATGATGATGAGGTGTGTGCGCATATGAAATTGAAGAGTGTGCACACATAATGTTGAGATAGGCACACATATCTTGTAAATTGGCTCACACAATGGAAAACTAATGTGCACTAAATGTTGTAGAGGCTCTATGAGCATTCACGACACTACACATCAATCCCACTTGTCAACAACAATAGGAGGTTGGTAGGGATGCCATGCACCCTTGTGTTGGGCCAACATAAACAACAATAAGGTGTTGAAATTCCTTATATGGAGGATGATTGTGCATGATTTGGTCATTATATAATTTCTCATCTATTTGGGTATTTTTCTAGACGGAAAAATTAGAACTTGTATGACCTCTTTTAAATGCAAGTCCCACTTTGATGATTTGAGATCTAAAAAATGTCTAAGTCCATCTAAGGGCTTGAATGGTCATTTTTTATGGTCAAAATTGTGTAGACAAAGTTCCCAACCTTTTGACATTATTCAACATGTCCAAGGCTTTCTGATGACAAAGAGATCACCTCAAAATGGAGTTTGTATGAGGATTATGTCTCCCACAAAATGACCTATCTTGTTGAAAAAAATGATATCAAGGATGTCACATTAGCATATGTTCCTCACACATGTGGAGCTAGTCACATGTGGATTTCCAAGAAGAATCTAAAGGGTCCAAAACATCAACCTTGATGCCTAGATGACTATTAGGCTATGTTAAACTTTGAGTCATTAGGAACATAAGGGGTCCATTCTTATTATATTCTTTATTGTTCCATAGCTGAGCAAAGGATTTAGGAGGGGAGTATTGATGTATACAAGAGGAAGTAGAATATCCTATAGTATCCATTCAGGACACAATGTTCATGACAACTCCATAGTGAATGCACTTTGTTTGTATTTGCATTTCATGATTGAGAAGAAAAGAGAAATGCATATGCCTCACATTCTAGCTAGTTTTTTTGGAGTATTGAGTTTTTCTAAGGTACATTTCATGTTCATTGTGCAGATTTTGTGTTATTTGATTAGCTTATTTCATTTAGTTTAATTTTTTTTGATATCTAATACACCAAGCTAATGATATTAAATATAATACACACACACACACACACATATAGATACAAGATTGTAAATTTTATAAGATATGTTATGACACTAATTAAGATTGGATACTTGTATTATTTTCCATCTATCTTGAGCCTTTCAGAGTGGAAAAAGTGACGGAATCAGATCATAGGACCATTTTTACTTATGGGACCCAGTTTGGCAAATTAGGATTTGAAACCTTCCTCGAGCAATTTGAAACCTTTTTTTCTCATTAGAGAAATTTTGAGGTCTACAATGGGCCTCCTAAGGAAAATTATAAAATAGCAGTGGAAATTATAAATTAGATTACATCATCAAATTTTAGAGAGAAAAAGAAAAAACTACTTTTTAACTCATATTTTCAAATTATCTCCCTATGATTTTACCCAAATTTCCAGCAGCAGCACTCATTGGATGCATAATTTAATTATTCTTCCAATGAATACCCATGTTGCATACTTTCAATGGACCCTACTACATGAAAATGAGAAATACATGAACAAATGTGATTGTAATCACATTTTTCATGTATTTCTCATTTTTCATGTAGGTTCATTGAAAGTATGCAACATGGGTACTCCTTGGATGAGGAATTAAATTTCACATCCAACGAGTGCTTCCACTTAAAATTTAAGTAAATTTGTAGGGAGATAAGTTGAAAAAATAGTTTTTTTAATTTTTAAATGTTTTAATCATTTTACATTTTTACTCAAAAAATGATGAATCATCCCTCATGGTTGACATCATCCTCTTGAATCCTATTGGTTCTTATAAAGTTGATTTTGGTTGTACATTTTTGTTTTGAGTCCCATTTTGTACCTTGAAATTTCTCTAATGATTATAAACACATATAATTTTCCAATGGCGTAAGAATCACCTCAATTAGAGTATGTATGCAAAAGTTATGCCACTCGAAAGTTGACCTTATTATTTTGACTACCATAATTTGAGAGGATGTCATGTCAACCTCCACTATTCATGGAAATTAGCCACGTGATTGTAATATTCCAAATTTTTCCTTCAATAAATTGGAATATTAACTTTTCCTATTTTCACTTAGGAGTTGAATAATTGGGTGAGAAGGCCCATTCATAATAAAAACATGGATAAAATCCATCTAGTATGAAAGGGGATTAGCCTTGGAACTATATTTCACACCCTTATGTGTGAAAGGAGACATTTTCAAAGAGGCTTAGGTCAAGTTTGACCAAGTCAAACAACGCAGAGGTATGAGGTGGAAAGCATCTTATGGGACAGCGCAGAGAAAGAAGAGGGAATATTCCTTGAAGGAGGAAACCCTAAAAGAGTGGGACCCATGGAGAGGGAGCTCTCATGTGTTTAAAAGGAGGGAAAGGCAGCCATTGTTTCTCATGCATATGATTATAGATTTCTTGTATGTTTAGACTTTGTGCATTCTCCAGTCGTTCAACTTAGTTGTTGTGCTGCTTAGCACAAGGATTTCCTGCTTAGGAATCCTTCTCCTCTCTTGAGAAGCCTCTTGAAGGAGTTGTACCTCACATCTAGGCTTGAGGCCAAGCATCCTCCTCCAGGACAGCATTATTGCTGCAGCAGCATAATGTTGTGTTGCAGGGTGCTGCAGTGAGGAGTCATAACACCTCTTCCATCACTTGTTTTTCAGAGGGAGAGTCTTTCCTCCCTGTGGAGGATCAGTTTGGAAGCCATTGGAGCTTATTGTAGATCTTGGCATTGGGCCAACTCATTCCTTTGCCCCTACAGCGCAGTTTTCTTCAGTAACTGCGTTATTTTCATAAAGCACTTGCTGTGGGGTTTTGCAGTGTTGATTGGAGGGTGAGATCTTCAGTGTAAGGATCAGCCTTCCACTTGAGAGATCCATTGGAGGAGATATTGACATCAGATGTAGCATCTTCAGTCTTCTCCATCCAGTTCCATTTTGTGAGTTGTAGTTGCTGCCCAACAACTCCGGCATTTTTTCCATTTGTATATTTTAGCCAATCCTTCGAAGGATTGATGTATTATTGCTTTTAGGGGTTAGAGCCTTGCTCCCCCACTTTATTTGAGCCATATATTTTCATATCCATGTATTGATGTCATTTTTCAGCAGTTCTCCATAATAGACTGCGCTGTCATAGCCAAGGGTTTCACATGTGCAGAAATGTTCTTCAATTTCTTGTACATGTATTGTTGAGGCTTGCATTGCCTTGATTGAGTGATTATTTCCTCAAGACATTGTACTCTTTTTACTGCTATAACAAAATTGTTGGCTATTCAGATCTTCATGTGTTCATGGTTGTAAAATAATGTTGTCATTCCAGCTCTTGTGCATCTATTGTTGCAGCCCCTCTCATCGAGCACTTTTTTTAGGACATCTAAGTGTGGGAGATATGTTTAACCCACTTAGAAGGATTTATTTGGAGCCTCCTCTTGGATTTAGCACTTAGACACATTTTTCTAAGGGATCCAGGTCTTGGTTTCAATTCCTGTAGCAGCCATAACTGGAAAATGAGTTTTCCAGTCATGCCTTGCTAGTTGTTCCAGATTTGGAATATCACAGTGGTATCAAAGCATATTTTTTGGCTCAGCCTGTGAGTCTCAGCCCAAGAAGACAGAAGAAGATCAGAATGATGAAGAAGATGAGATTACTCACATCAGTTTTCAGATCTAGAAAGGACCTCCCCCAGGAGGTTAAGCAAATGAAGAGTTGCAGTGAAAATCCTAGAGGGTTTCAAGAAGAGGAAGAGCCATGCACTTCCTATTCTCAAAGAGGAGAATACAAGAGACATAGAGGACACTTGGAATCTGAGATTCTAAGTGAATACAAAGCTAAATCTAGAGCCTCCAAGGAGACTCTAGCTTTACCTCAGTTCATTCAGCTAGAGGAAGAGAGATCCTCACCACCACTTGAGGAAGCATGTACCAGCGCTATCACAACCTTAGAGGAGCAGCCTTCATGTTCAGAAGTGGAGGAAGACAACATAGTTGAGAAAGGAGCTCTTGCTTCTACATCTCACCAAGGTATGCTTGAACTTCCATCTCTTGTCATTTCAGCAAACCATATGAATGGATCTACATATTTTCATGTTGTTGATTTAGAGCAACAGAGTTGCACTGCGCTGTGCAAAGGAAGTGATGAAGAAAAGAGGACCCATGCCTTATGGGAGCATTCACATGACAGCTTCATTCATGAAGCAAAGGAGGAAGAAATGGTAGATAGTAGACATCTTGAAGTGAGAAACCCTTTCTCCTTTCTAGATGACACTTTCTCAATGAGCACTCCCCAGCTCAAAGAGAAACTTCTACCTACAATAGATCCAAGACCCCACTGGTTTTGGAATACCATGCATGAGGAGAATGTCTCATCAAGAGATCCCATGAAAGGTGCACTTCAACATTTCATGAAGTGCAAAGATCTTCAACAGTTTGAGGAGGCTCTTTCCTTCTCACCCTTGGATCTTCAGGGATTCAAGGAGGAACAGATAAATGATGGAGGACATCTTCGGATGGATAAAATCTCCCATGTGTGTGTTGGACACTTCTTAAGCCATACACATCATGATGGGAGGTTTTTTCCTACCACCTATTTGGATCCTTATGGGATCAAATTGATCCTTGAGAAGATTGCATTTCAACGTCCCATGAAATGCAAGAGCAGAAATCTGATTTGGGAGCATGACAGTCTTCCTTGGGAGAATGCTAAGGAAGAACAAGATGGAAGGCACCCACATGTGGATGGATGGGTGTGGATAATGAGCAAGAAGCTAGAAAGCTACTTGCAAATCTATGATACCAGGCAGCAGGAGGCTTGGCTGCGCTGGTTACTCTTGAAAGAGTTTGGTCATCATCCTCTTTCTAAGGGTATGTGGCAGGATACTTGCATCATTGGGCAGCATAGAGTATGGATGCATGGTGTTGATATGATACTCATATCATTCATTATGTTTTCATCACATGTTTTATATGATGGAAGTATGGGGAGGCAGCAAAATATTTTGTTGCTTTGCTTGTTCTTGGGAGAGAAAGAGCAGATTGGCTCTCACACTTTGCATGATGTTGCAGGAGGAGGAGATGACATTATCTCCTTGGATTTTGATGATAGAGAGGTACTTCCACCTTGGGAGGAACTTCTTATGTTTTTCAGCATTATGGGAGATATCTTTGATAAGGAGCATGCTAAAGAATGGAGCTATGAGTTGACCAGAGATTATTTGCAGAGGACAGCAACGTTGTCATTTGAGAGCTTGGGGTTATTGATGGATTTTCCCCAGGATCACTTCACACTTGATGCACTTGGAGGACAAGGAGGAGGTGATGATGATAGAGTGGTGGATAGAGACATCTATCACTATGACATATTCTTCTTAACTCAGATTTCCAAGCATGAGAAGAATTATCTTCTTGCAGCACATGGTTCATTCTTCTTCATAGCATGCCAAAACACTATGGAGAACTAACTCATGGATCCATGTACCATCTTACTTCCGGCATATGGTAAGAAGTTTTCTTTTACCTGTATTGGCTTCCATACTCTTACCATTACTTTGCAATGCATTGTTCCACAAGAGGGCAAGCTTTTCACATTGCTCCATGTTCATAGATGGGCTAATCTATATGATGGAGGCAGCCATCTTTTATATGGCCTTGGGAAAATGTTTTCTCATTACATGTATGTTCAGTTTTTATGTCCAACTACTTGCCAAATGATGACATACATGCTTAAATATGTATCAAGAAACATCTTGCCTTGTAATTTTCTGAAGCAGCAGTTTGGAAAACTGCGCTGTCAATATTGGGAAAATTGTTGGTACCTTCTTGCACCACATGAAACCTTCAGAATTTTCCTCATTTTGTTGTTGATCATGACTTCAGTTGCTGATATGGATCTGATTTGTATGGGGAGCATGATGATGAGAGAGACACATGAGTTGTATGTGTCCTTGAGGGGAGAAAGTTCCCACATTTTCTGCATTACATGTTCTAAGGGGAGCGTGGGAGGAGATATGGCCACCACAGCCACATGTTTGTTCTCTTTTGAGTTGGTCCATGAGATTGATAATCATCCATTTTATAACCATGGGCAAGTATTTGATCATGTATTGTTGATACATTCAGCCATTTACTATTCATTAGTAGATGTGATGGATTTTGCATATTACTTGCCATGCTATTTTCTGAAGTTGCAGTGGATGAGACTACGTTGTGTCCTCTTGAGATATTGTTTGCATCATGCATCGTCATGTAAAACTTGCAGTTAACTTCTCATTAGGATGTTATATGATGACCATGTCCTATTCATCATGGATGAAACATTTTGGGCCAGCTTGTTCTTCAATGTTGGAAGAGAACTCTTTGGAGGATTGTTCTTCATTTTTCCATTTGAGGGAAATACTTTTGCAGCTCAGGATCAACACACACTCTACACTTATCATAAGTGGAGAGAAGGACAGCATGGGGTAGGCTATGATGCTTACCATGTTTAGATTTTCAGCCCACCTTCATTTTCGGAGCTTGAGGTGGAAGGATATTTTCAGGAGTTGCCATGTTGGGAGGTGACTCATTTTGTTTGGATAATTGCTTGGGGATGGAGGATCCATTTGGGGAAGATGTTTTCCGAACACTTTTCAATATCCATGCCTTGGGAGCAACTTCTTAGTTCTATCCTTGCAGTTGCTTGAGGACAAGCAACTTTTGGGAGGGGAGGACTGTAATATTCCAAATTTTTCCTTCAATAAATTGGAAAATTAACTTTTGTTGTTTTCACTTAGGAGTTGAATAATTGGGTGAGAAGGCCCATTCATAATAAAAGCATGGATAAAATCCCTCTAGTATGAAAGGGGATCAGCCTTGGAACTAGATTTCACACCCTCATGTGTGAAAGGAGACATTTGCAAAGAGGCTAGGTCAAGTTTGACCAAGTCAAACAATGCAAAGGTATGAGGTGGAAAGCATCTTATGGGACAGCGTAGAGAAAGAAGAGGGAATATTCCTTGAAGGAGGAAACCATAAAAGAGTGGGACCCATGGATAAGGAGCTCTCATGAGTTTAAAATGAGGGCAAGGCAACCATTATTTCTCATGCATATGATTATAGATTTCTTGTCTGTTTAGACTTTGTGCATTATCCAGCTGGTTAGCTGAGTTGCTGTGCTTCTTAGCACAAGGATTTCCTGCTTAGGAATCCTTCTCCTTTCTTGAGAAGCCTCTTGAAGGAGTTGTACAGATTTTCCTCACATCTAGGCTTGAGGCCAAGCATCCTCACAAGCATCCTCCTCTAGGACAACGTTATTGCTGCAGCAGCATAATGTTGTGTTGCAAGGTGTTGCAGTGAGGAGTCACAACACCTCTTCCATCACTTGTTTTTCAGAGGGAGATTCTTTCTTCCATGTGGAGGATCAGTTTGGAAGCCATTTGAGCTTATTGCAAATATTGGCATTGGGCCAACTCATTCCTTTGCCCCTACAACGCAATTCACTTTAGTAACTACGTTATTTTCATAGAGCACTTGTTGTGGGGTTTTGCAGTGTTGATTGGAGGGTGAGATCTTCAGTGTAAGGATCATCATTCCACTTAAGAGATCCATTGGAGGAGATATTGACATCAGATGCAACATCTTCAGTCTTCTCCATCCAGTTCCATTTTCTGAGTTGCAGCTGCTGCTCAGCAACTCTGGCATTTTTTCCATTTGTGTATTTCAGCCAATCCTTCGGAGGATTGATGTATTATTGTTTTCAGGGGTTAGAGCCTTGCTCCCCCACTTTATTTGAGCCATATATTGTCATATCCATGTATTGATGTCATTTTGCAGCAGTTCTCCATAATAGACTACGCTGTCATAACCAAGGGTTTAACATATGTAGCAGTATTCTTCAATTTCTTGTACATGTATTGTTGAGGCTTGCATTGCCTTGATTGAGTGATTATTTCCTCAAGAAATTGTACTCTTGTTATTGCTATAACAACATTGTTGGCTATTCAGATCTTCATGTGTTCATGGTTGTGAAATAACGTTGTCATTCCAGCTCTTGTACATCTATTGTTGTAGCCCCTCTCATCGGGCACTTTTTTTAGGACATCTAAGTGTGGGAGATCTGTTTAACCCACTTAGAAGGATTTCTTTGGAGCCTCCTCTTGGATTTAGCACTTAGACGCATTTTTCTAAGGGATCCAGGTCTTGGATTCAATTCCTGTAGCAGCCATTACTGGAAAATGCGTTTTCCAGTCATGCCTTGCTAGTTGTTCCAGATTTGGAATATCACAGTGATCATGATGAAAAATATTGTAGAAGAGTCAATATTGAAACTTTAATTAAGAGTTTAAGGATTCAAACCTAACCACTAGTAGGCTATCTTATTATGTTTAACCAAACCACTAGTAGGAAAAGAGGTTCCATTCCATTCGAGTGAAATTTTGTTCCATAGATGAGCAAAGTAGCCAAGAGTGGATAGGGAGAGAGAAAATAGAGAGGATTTTTGTGTGGTAGCATCTCACAAACCACAAGGCTCACCTATCTGTACTTGCATCCATTTTCCATTCAGAGAAAGAGAGTAGAGTAGCCTCACCTTCTAGCTGGGTTTTCTCCCCAAAGGGTTTCCCAAGATATATCTTGTGTCAATTTTGGTTTGAGTTTTTATTTTGTTGTTCTCTATTTTCAACATTATTATAATTTGCATGCATATGCAATAAACATTAATTAATAGATCTAGAAATCTAAGGAGAAATAAACCCTCATAGTGTAGATTGAAGATTTTCTAATATATTTTAGTAAATTTGTTGTGACAAATTGTCCAATAGAATATCCACAACAATTTTCATTTCATAAATGCTATTATAATAGAATATCCACAATACAAATCAACACATATACATATTTTGTGATATGCATAAAATTGTATATCTAAGATCTTAGTTATGAATAAGTGCATCATATTAAAAATACAAAAATTTCAAAAATGACTATACCACTCATTGTGTTGCTAGGATATCATTTCCAAATTTGTATATCCACCTTAACAACATCATGCAAGGTACTGACTTCATTATTTACTTATTAAGCATACATAATAATATAAGTACTCATAAGATAACTAATTTTTTCATTGATAATTAAATTGAAATATTTTTTTTCTTTTTTTCTTTTCTTTTTTTCCCACGTAATCAAGCATTCCACCCTCTAGCACATAGGTAGGGTTAAGATATTCTTTAGGGCTCAAGGCTTTTCAACAATAAAGCTCGAAGTCATTACAACAATACACTTAATATGAGCTCAACATGTCACTTGCAAAATTGAATTTGAGTGGTGAGGTAAGAATAATTCTTTTGAACCACCCAAAATAAACTTAATTGAGAGTTGAATTAAAATGTCATTTTCAATGATAAATTTGATTTGTTTAATGACTTATCTATATATTGATTTTTACGGGTAAATAAAGATAAATAAATTGAAACGAGATGTTGATTATATTGTTTTAGAATGTTAAATTTAGTAATTTATTTATATTTTAAGGAAATTCTTAAAATATTTGCTCTTATTTTGAAAATAATATATATAATAAACATATATTTTTTCAAGATATATGGCCAAATCAATTAATCATAAATATTGATTAACAATCAACTCATTAAAAGCAAATCTATTAAAAATAAAATTTAAATTTCGCGAGAAGAAAACAACTATTCACCATCCCTCACATTATATCCAATTAACATCTAATAATAATATAAGTTGCCTTTTTACATTTTCTAAAGAAATACTCTTAATATATTATTAAATTAATAAACCATAACACAAATTATAATTATTAAATTTTGTGTATTTAGAATGTTTACGTGATATTACAACCACTTTAGAGACCAAACAAATCATGATTGTTAAATTGTGTATTTAGAATGTTTACTTGATATGACAACCACTTTAGAGACCAAGCAAAGCTTGGTTTTCCATTTAAGAAATCGACCACGTTAACAAACGATGAGTAAAGACAAGAAACCCAAACCATAAGGAAACCAGAAATCCAAATCACAAGGCAACCCCCTAACCAAGTAGTTACATCAATCCATTAATTGCGTGTCCCATGTCCACACAATAATGAAGTTTACGACCTTGCACGATACATAGAGACAATCATTTTCACGGAAGACAGATGTTGGATTATATATTCACACAATTTTGCACTTGAAAAGCAAGGGCGATCAATTGGTTCAATTATGACATTTTATAAAAAACGTTTTTATTAATATAAAGTTGTTGAAAAGATGCAAAAATATGATAGACTTTATAAATTTTACGCTTGAAAAGTAAGGGTGATCGATTGGTTCAATTATGACATTTTATAAAAAAAATGTTTTTACTAAGATAAAGTTGTTGAAAAGATGCAAAAGGATGATAAATTTTACAAATTTAACACTTGAAAAGTAATGGTGATCAATTGGAAAGATGCAACTGCACTTAAGATGCCTTATCACTTGATTTAGGAATGGAAATATTATATATTTATTCTCAAACTCTTTAGCATAAACCTCTCTCCTAAAGATGACATATTGATATGGTTTGGAGGTTTTTGGCAAGGAAAGGTCATTGTCAAGGAGACATATCAGTTAATCTACCAACCCTCTAGACTGACTCAAGTCTTCTCTTGGTTGGTCCATGCATGGAAATGGAATTTCCCTCTTAAACTCAAATGATTTTCCTGGTTGGTGGTGCATAATAGGATCCTCACTTGGGATATTCTGTGCAAAAGGGGCTTCCAGGGTCCAAGCAGATGTGGACATTGTCTATCTTTTGGAGAAGACATCAATCACCTTTTCATCCATTTCCCTTTCGCCACATCGGTTTGGATTTTGGTGCTTCATCAACTTAATTCTCCTTTAGATTGAGACCATTTGGACATTGCCTCTTGCCTTGGTAGAAGGTCAACAGACCAACCTCTCCACAGATCATTGGTATTCTTCATCACTTGGGGTATTTGGAAGTCCCAGAATGCCCATATATTTAACCATGTGAAACCAGACATCTGGCGGACCAGTTGCAAAATCATCTCATACTACATGGAATTTTCCTCATCCTCGTCTTCTAATTTGAAATGCCCCCCTCCTCCTCTTGACTATTGGTAAGTCTTCCTTGTTTGTTTCTTTGATGATGCCTCGTCTTTTGGACTTTGTGGATGCGGCAAGGTTATTCACCTAGGGCCACCACGCTCCTACATATTTCATTGGAACTATGGCTTTGGATCCAACACTCGTGCTGAGTTATTGGCCTTCTGGGGGATCCAGAATTGTGCCATTTGGCTGGGTCTTCGGGAGCTCACTGTTTTTAGAGATTCCAAGTCTGTAATTGGGAGGGAAAACATGAGAGGTTCCCTCTTCTCCCCTTCTTTGGAGCCTTGGAAATCTAGAATTATAGCCCTGATCCCTGAATTCCAAAACCTAGCTATTTACTACATCTACCAAGCACAAAATGGTGAATGATCCAGATTTATGCAAGAATACAATAAAATACAGAAATAAACATAAATGCAGAGATGCAACAGGAATAACAATTCATTCCATTAATATCAAATACTGAAAAATGCTTACATACAGATAACAAATAAACTAGCTCGGGCGATGATAACTTATCTCTGAGAAGAGATGTGGTGGCTACATGCCTCTGAACTATGTTACAATGAGTCTCAAGGGAATTTTATTATTCAACAATAAGAGAAAAACCTAAACAACCAAAACCCTAACCCGAGGAAATGTAACACCAAGATTTTATGGGCCTTGTCGGGGTCAGTTGGGCAGCCAAATTCCGGGGGTCGTAACTTGGTCATATTATCTATGTTTGGTGCGTATGATATCTCATTGGAAATTAATCTCCGAGGAATACAACTGCTAACATGATTTATATGAAATCGTTGGAGGAATCATGCCAAAACAACATCTTTTTGGCCCTCAAAACGGCTCTGGAAGTTCAAGACCTGAAAAATTGCTAAAAATAGTAAATAAGAAAACTAATGAAAATGACTAGGTAGAATAGGCGGAAGGCCACCAATATCCACCTGGATCACTCCTCCCCCCTTAGGAAGCAATGTTCCACATTGCGTTTAGTGCCTCCATGAGATGGGGGAACTTTTGCTGAACTTGGCCCTTGGTGAGCCACTTGCCTTAGTGCAGGAGTTGGTCAGCTTTGACAACTCGATACAAATGGATCTTCAGTTGGTGAGTGCTTTTAAGATGTGTGTCCATGATCCGATCAGTTGCAGCCTGTTCCATGTAGTCTGGATTTAACTTTGTCGAGGTGAGTTGTTCTATAATGTCGTATGTGTCCAGTAATGACGAAAAGTATGGCCAAAAGCGATCCATGTTGAACACTGGGTGCAGGCAAAAGAATGGGGGAATGCTAAGCTCAAAATCATTATCAGAGTGGGCGTAGCTTGCGATGGGGTCCATAGAGGCATTCCTTCTACAAATGGAACCAAACTTTGTCACCCACCTAGAACTTGTGTGGCCCCCGATGTTGATCATGCCACTGATTTTGCTTGGCATTGGATTTCTCCAAGATCTCGTGGACCTGTTGGTGGGTGTGTTGGATACGTTCAATAAATTTGGTTGTTTTATCAGCCTCATAAAGTACATGTGTGGATTTGTCTGTGTGGTCACATGAGCTATGGCAACATCAGGCAGCAACACGCCTGGGGTCAGATCAATGGAGTGCTTGAACCAACAGTGTAGATGAACCTTTGTGGGTGAGGAGAAAATGTCCTTGTATTCCTCCACATCATTATCCATCTATTGTTGCACACATGTGAGCCCTGTTTGGAGGTTGTGGCAAAAATCTTATTCTTTCCCCTTGGGAAAATCGTAATGAAAACAAATTTCCTGGTTTGGGAAATAATCTTACTGCATTGCTTTGCAATGATCAAAGAGATGGCAGAAGGCAGTACTGCCTCTGGTATCCTATACAACTTATTTCCCAAAGTAATAACAGAACGAGGCCTCGACTCATACACAACATGTCGCTTCCACAAGTATGGTTGGCCAAATAATACATTAGACACATCAAGAGGAGCAACATCACACAGTACCTCATCCATGAAGGGATTGATGTTGTACGAAAGGCGACACTGCTGGCAGACGCGAATATCTCTTCCTTGGTGAAGCAACCCGATGGTATACAACTGTGGGTGTGTTGTGATCGGCAGGCTGAGCCACTTCACGACCTCTGCTGAAATGAGGTTCTTTTGGCTTCTGCTATCAACAACGAATTGCAGTGGAGAACCCTTCACCCACATTTGGGAATGGAAGAGGCACTCCCCCCCTCTGGATCTTCGGGTTCCTCCTTCTGGATCTTAATGGTGGCAACAGTGGCATTGGGTTCCACATCAATGATTTTCTCCCCTTTGTCAGTCCCCTTGTCCAGTTTTGACTCAAAATCAGAACATGCATCTGATTCAGATGCCTTCAATTCGTCCACTAGCGACTGTTTGGTCCGACACTCACTTGTGTTGTGAGTGGAGTTGTTATGAAATTCACACCACTTCCTGGTGTCCTTCTTTGGATTTGTGGTGTTGTTCTGAGTTTTCTCACTTTGGCTTTTCCCCTTGTTCTACGGTTTAGGGCCGCCTTTCCCTGGCTTCAAATTCGTAGATCCAAAGTCTCGCTTCTTCTGCTTAAATTTCTACTCGATCTTGGCGGCATATTGTTATGTCGTGCCAAGCGATGTAATGTCAAGTAAATCCATTTCCTCCTTAATGTATATGTGCAAACAACTATGGTACTTGAGCACCAAATGTTTCTCTGAATCTTTAATACCCAACTTTGTGCACAGGGTATGGAACAAATTCATCAACTCATGAACATCTTGATCCCTTTAATGCCGTAAAGTGGTCCATTGGATGTTCTTGTTCCTTGATGTCATCTTGGAACAAATTCCAAGTGGGTGCATCCTAGAACAAATAGGGTTCCCTCTCATCCTTTTGCTCACAATAGGTTTCCCACCAGTCTTTGACATGGGGGCCGACTTTGATGAATGCAAGAGTAATATTTTCTCGGTCAGAGAAATCATGGACCGAGAAATACCCTTCCAGAAAATTCAACCATATATTTACATCATCTACATATATCTAGCCTTCAAATACAATAATGTTGAAGTTTATTTGTACCTTGAAAGGAGTGGCGCCTCCAGAGTGGCTTTTGGATGTAGATGTGCCACCGATGGGCAGTTGTTGAAGGATCTAGGAAAAGTTAGCTATTATCACGTTCCTTTGTTCCTTGAGGGCCTCCTCAAGAAATATTTTGATAGGATATCTTGCTCCCTCATCTTTCTTTTCTTCTGCCATGGGAGGTCGTCGTGGTTTTCAAGGTTGATCTTGCAAAGGTTCAACCGAATCGAGCCCTAACTCCTTATACCCCGACCTCGATGGGGACATACAAAGAAAGATCAAGAAAGAGCAAACCGCTATGATACCATTGATCTAGATTTATGAAGGAATGCAATAAAATATAGAAATAAACATAAACACAGAGATGCAGCAAGAATAACACTTCATTCCATTAATATCAAATACTGAAAAATGCTTACAGGCAGAATAAGAAATAAACTAGCTCAAGCGATGGTAGCTTAACTCTGAGAAGAGATGTGGTGGCTACATGCTTTTGAATTGTGTTACAATGAGGCTCAAGGGCCTTTTTATTATTGAACAATAAGAGAAAACGATAAACAACCAAAACCCTAACCCGAAGAGATGTAACACCAAGAGTTTATGGGCCATGTTGGGGTTAGTTGGGCAGCCAACTTCTCAGGGTCATAACTTGGTCATATTATCTCTGTTTGGCGCGTATGATATCTCGTTGGAAATATATCTCTAAGGACTATAACCATTGATGCAATTTATATAAAATATATGGAGGAATCATGCCAAAAAAACATCATTTGGGCCCTCAAAACGGTTCCGGAAGTTCAAGACCCGAAAAAATGCTAAAAATAGTAAATAAGAAAATTGATGAAACTGACTAGGTGGAATAGGTGGGTGGCCACAAATATACACTTGGATCAATGAAGAAAACTGATTATCTAAGGCAGGTTTCTCTTCGGTGACTTATTGGATATCCTTCCAGTCTTTTGACAACGACATCCTACTGGAGGAAGGACAAATTCAAATTTAAGATCTCAACTTTCTCGGTCGAAGCTCTCTGTTTCCTAGCCTCTGGATAGATTTTCTCAATGGATATTTCTCTCCACATATGTTTGTAGGGTCCCCTGTATCATCATATTTCCACTTTTCTCTGGACTATTGAAGGCTTTCAGATCCACTTATTAGTTTTGGTATGGATGTCTATCTTTCACCCCTGTCGATTTTTGGTCTCTTGGTTTGTAGGAAGAATCTCTTTAATGTGATAATGGATCATTGCAGAGCTTTCATAGTAGTGAAGTTTCTATGTTTCTCTGTTACATCTAGGACTGAAGTTTCTCTGTTAACATACTTTGTTTTTAGTCGAAATACTAATACATGTTTTATGTGGTAATCACTTTCTTTACTATTAATAGAAAGAATTTTTTCGGATTGGGAAAAAAAAAAATTTGAATTGCACATAGAATTTCAAAATTAAATTTGATCTTAATTTATATTCATGCATTTTTAATATCCAAAAAATATTTGAGTAGTGTGTTAAGTTATTGGAGTAAATTTAGTACAAAAGAAAAAATAAATTTTTAATTATAAATTTGATAAAAAGTTGATATATATAAAGTTTTTATGATATAAATTTTATATATAGTAGAATAATATTTTTAGGGGTTTTTATATAGTTTTAAGTAATTTTTAGATTCATTTTTATTTTGGATTTAGTAAGTTTCGAGAAGGATTAAATCTTTCAAAGTACAAACTTTCCTCAAGTTTTATAGTTTGAAAGAGATTTACATCTCGAGAGATTTGATTCCTCTCAACATTTTATAATCCTAAGTTACACATGGATTTAAACTAGTTATGTGTGTGTGTGTGTGAGACAGAGGTTTGTGATATGTTGAATTTTAGTCTAGATGATTTTAATATGAAGTCACTCATTGTGAAATGTATTGACTTTTGTGGTTTACTCAATTCTTTAACCTATTATTTTTAGACCTACAAAACAATATGAATTTAAGTTATACTTCCACTTTGTAATGCTCAACTTTACCTAATGCTTATGTAAATGAAAATAAAAAACTAAGGTGGTAGGAAACAAAGAAGACTTGCATGCAGTGAAGTAACTCAAAATATTTGTTTGACCTCTCTCTCTCTCTCTCTCTCTCTCTCTCTCTATATATATATATATATATATATAATGCCAATTAAGCTATTTATGTTATTTATATAAGCAAAGATTTAGTTTCTTTCCCCGAGAATCCTCATCAACTCTTTCTTCTTTCAGATTAGGGTTTGAATCACGAAAAAAAGATAGCTAAAGTGTCATGTTAAAAGAATCAATTAGAAGATTTTTTATGGTGATTGCGATATTAGTGAGCTTCAATACCCCTCAGTTCCAATCTCCAAAATAGAAGTGTTCTAATAGAACCTCGAACAAATCCATTCTAGCCTAAAAAATATAAAATTGTCATGGTGAAAATTTTAAGCAAATCATTTTGATCTACAATAGAACCTTAGATAATCTATTCTGATCTTGGGTGGAACATTATACTAGTTATAAAACATGGTCCATCTTTATTGAGAGCATGCAATACACCAATCAAAGGATTATCAATATGTCCATATGACAAATCCCTAGGTAGTAGAGAATGAGATCAACTCCTAGTCAGTGTTTCTTGTTTGTTTCCACGCCTCACCTTTCCTCTTGAATTTTTCCGCTCCCAATTTCAAATTCTGGGATATAATATGTATGTGTGTGTGTAATGAAACTGACTTACGTATAATTTTTCAAAGTATAATTGAGTTAACTTGTAATTTTATTATTAATTATTATTCCTATTTTTTTAATGTAGTATTATATATGATCATGATAACAACTCGCCCATTTTAAGTTGTACAATACTTTAAAATGCAATTGATTTAAATTGTTAAAGATTTTATCAAAATTCCATATTGATGAGAAATCCAAATTTGTATATCACCAAATTTCAACAACCTAAAAAAAATTTTTTACAAAAATAAATAGCTCCAAAAAACTATAAACTTAACTAGAATACAAATACCCACATTAATATGCCCACATTAATATGGAAAAGAAATTTAACCATTCCATTATCTCCAATGCAAGAGCAAGGAATTTATTTATTACAAAATGAATCTCAACTAATCCAACTCATTTATCACATACCTTGGGTCATAGCACATGTCTTTACTCTACTTCCTCCAAATTAAGTTGAAGAAGTTGGTGATTAGATGGTGATTAATTGTGCAATATTATTGAAAGAGAAATATTACTTTATGATCATTTAGCAAAGATTTCTCTAACAAAAGATGTGCAAAGTTCAAAATCCTCTTTTTTATTTAATAAAAACTTTACCTTTATAATTATTATTATTATTTTTATTAAAAAATAAATAATTCCAAAAATTATCATATTAACTAAATATTAACAAAAATACTAATACCCACAATAATATGAAAAAAATTTAATCATTCCATTATCTCCCATGCGAGAGCAAATAATTTAGTAATTAAAAAAAATCTCAACTAATCCAACCCATTCATCGTTTACGTAGCACATATCACATATCTTACTCTAGTTCCTCCAAATTAAGTTGAACAAGGTGGTGATTAAAGCATGGAACAACTAATCCAACCCATTCATCGTTTACGTAGCACATATCACATATCTTACTCTAGTTCCTCCAAATTAAGTTGAACAAGGTGGTGATTAAAGCATGGAATATTATTGAAAGAGGAATATTACTTATGACCCTGTAGCAAAAATTTTATATTTTTAATTTTAATTGATAATTTTTTTTTTTAATTTTAATTGATAAATTCATTATGGGAGTTTTTCTTATTTTCTGCCAGTGACCTTTTTCCTTTTGGCTTTTCTTTTTCAATTAAATAATAAAAAACACTTTTCTTTTTTATTTAATAAAATGAATTTTAATTTTTTTTTTAATATTTGAAGATAAATTATAATTATATTGATAAAATAAAAAATTTCAAATATATCATAATATAGTTAAAAAAACCTTCACATAAATTAGATGGGAAAGAAATTGCACATAAAAATATTGGAAATTGATAAATAATAACCAACATTAAATTTTATTTCATAAATAATTTAATAGTATAGATTTATCTTATTTGCAGATTTATTAAGTACTTAGAAAAATAGTGATTCTAAAAACAAATGAGATACTAAAATTTTTTTAGTAGTTAAAATATATTTAAGTTAGTATGTTTTATATATTATATAATTCACTATTAATACTATGGGCTCACAAAAACAATAAAATATGATGTCAAAGAGAACTATCCCACATTCCAACTCTTTAATAATTTATACGATTTTCTTTTATTTGGTTATATTTATGATTTTATTTTATAGTGTTATTTTCACATTAAATTTATTACTATTATATTTTTACTTTGGTAAAATGTATTGCATGAGTCAATATGTATTAACATTGTTTTTATATAGACATAGGAAGAATGTTGCAATTTCTTAAATATTGGATTGTAAAATGCATTTGGTTTTTTTTAGTGAAATCAAAATTATGGAGATTTAGGAAAGTTTTTCTCCCATCTTTATAAGAATAGAAATAAAATGTTAATGCAAAGTAATTAATTCCTTATCTTTGAAGGTTTGATAAACCAAATTTGGTCTTGGTGGATAATGACAATAATCATCATCCTCATCATTACATCGAAAGCAATACTATGCATTTGATAACCTAGTATTGAAGAGACTGTAATGCCTATTCCATATATTGTCTCTCACATATGTCTATACCGTTGATGTCAGCCTTTGTTGACCCAATATAAAATATTATACAAAAATGTAATTATAATAAATCTAGTGTGGATTGAATAATGCTCTCTCTCTCTCTCACACACACACGCAAGTCATAATATGTGTATGTGTCCATAACACTGAGGTCATAATATGTGGATCTAATATAAAATATTATACAAAAATATAATTATAATAAATCTAATGTGGTTGGAATAATATTCTCCCTCTCTACCTCTCTCTCTCACACACAATGTGTGTGGGTATAACAATGAGGTCATAGTATGTGGACCCAATATCAAATACTATAAAAAAATATAATTGTAATAAATTCAATGTGGATGAAATAATATTCTTTCTAACTCACTCTCAAACACACATATAAAAGTATCAAAATAAATCATATCAACTATTGGAATTATAAGAATATGAGATAATTCTATTTTACCCTAATTTTTGTTGTTTGTATTCACTACAATATCATCGATGAGCTACATGATATCAATAATACGTATATATGTATTTATAGAACGAACACCATCTTTTATTTTCTTTTTTAATACTAGGAAGTATTTATATTAATGGATAACAAAATAGAAATGAAGTGTTCTTTCTGAGGCTACTAGCCTACCACTGGGGAAACCTAACTAATAACATAAAAGAGTTGTCTTTGGTCAGACCAATGGAACATATTAGATCTCTCCTTAAAAACTTATAAATAGTTTGATAGAGTCTAGAAGTTTTATATGAGTTTAAGTCCTATCTATCCTATGACTGACAACCTTGATGCTTCTTATATAGAAAACAAAATAAAAATAGAATGAAAATTTATCTTGATGGGGAATCCATATCTATAGTATTAGGTGCCTTAGTGTCCTCCTCTAATTTGGAGATTTCCAGATCAATAACTTTATTTTCTAGCATGGAAACCTTATCATTCAATTTCCTCAATTGAAACTGCACATCATTTATACTCAGAAGGAGTTCCTGTTGAGATTTCGACCTTTCCACAAGCACCTTTCCCATGATGGTTCTGAGCTACCAATACATGTTTATAGTTATCATGTATCTAGTATGTCTAGTGTGTGTGTGTGTTTATAGTTTCAAGTATCCAATTTACAACCTCTTCCCCAACTTCAACATTCAATATAAACCTATGTTCCACCCTTGCTTCTTCACAAACTTGACTGATTTCCTTGTGAATCTCCAAAGAGGTACTAGTTACAAAGGCCAAAGTTGAGTGTTACACTGCTAATTGAACTCTCATAGAATGGGGAGGCCTATAGCCCCATTAGCCCCTTCAACCAAGAGGAGGTTGAACATGTGAAACATAGTGGAAGGAAGTATGCGCCAATAAAATAAAACTAAGAATAAAGACAACTTGAAGCAACATCACTTGCTTGCAAGCTAAGAGGGTTTTTGTTAGGTCCCTATATTACTAGTTTAGTCCCTTATTGTTATTAGTGTAGCCCCCTTATTGTTATTGTTGTACCCCTATAACCCCAATATTGTTATTATTGTGCCCTTACATTATTATTTTTAGGTCGGCTAGGATTATATTGTGGGCCCATGGACTCCTATATATAGAAGGAGGTTTTGGTCATTTGTATCATCCAAGAATTGTTCATTTATGCAATGTATTGGAGGTTGGCCCCTCAAAGTGGCTATTTCTAAGGCGTTGATCTATCTTTTCTTCTATTTTTGGAGCTGGTTTCATAACATTTGGTATCAGAGCTTTGGATTCTAGGGTTTCGCTACTTCAAACAAGTCATCGTGGAATTTTCACTATATATTTTTTTCTACGAAGGTTCCAAAGCTGAAATTTTTACAGATCGAAGCCAAAATCCCAAGGAACGTCGTGGAAAAATTTCGGATCTTGGTTCACAATATTTTAGGAGATATGATCTATGCAAGTTAGGGATTTTTGTAGGCTCCTGAATTTAACCTAAACAGGTCATCGTGGAATTTTCGCTATAAATTTTTTTCTACGAGGGTTAAAAAGCTGAGATTTTTATAGAGCGAATCCGTAATCCTGAGGAATGTCGTGGAAAAATTTCAGAGCTTGATTCACAATATTTTCGGAGATAGGGTCTGTGGAAGTTAGAAATTTTTCAAGCCCCCGAATTTCATCTCAAAGAGGTGATCGTGGGAAATCATCATAACTCTCTCTTTGAGCATTGGATTGGAGCTCCGTAAAAAGCGACCGCAAGTGCATGGAATATAGTTTCCTGTGTATCAATTTCAAAGCTGAAGGAGGAAACCTTGACATGTGGCATGTTGTACAAGGTCGCTCTACTGAACCAGTCCATAATTAGGTCATTGTGGGAGATTTGACATAACTTTGTCTTGAAGAATCCAAATCAGGTTATACCTCTAGAATTTGAAAGAAGATTTAGAGGGATACTACAGGGCCCAATTTTAGATATTTAAGATCCAAAATTACAAAGATAATTCAGTTTCAATATCAAGCTCCTCAAAATCAAGAAAAATGTGTGTATTTTTTTCGAATTACATAAGTCTCATTTGAAAAAATTAGTTTGAATTTATTCCAAAGGCATATTGAAGAATAGATATCAGTATTGGGTTCTAAAATGCCCCCTAAAAAGAATTCAACACCCATTAAGCCTTCAGAAGGCTCTACTATGACTCATGAAGATGAAGAAATTCAACATGAGATATCAAAATTACAAGAGCAAGTGCACCAAATTTCGCTGTCGCAAAGAGCAACAAAAAATGAAATGGAAGTTTTGAAGAAAGGCGTGGAAACTAATATGGATGGTTTGAAGAAAGGCATGGAAGCTAAGATCAATGGTTTGGAAGCTAAGATGGAAGGCATGGAAGTTGGCATGGAAGCTAAGATGGATGGCATGGAAGCTAAGATGGATGACATGGAAGCTAAGATCGATGAAAAAATGAAAGACAACATGGAAAACATGAAGAATGATCTAAAAGTAGACATTGAAGGTTTGGAAAAGTTGATACAAGAAATGTTTCCTAATGGTGAAAAGATAGTAGAGGAAACTCATGATGAGGACAAAATAAATGTTAATCGTGATGTCATAATCTCTAATGTTGGATGGAATAACCACCATATTCCAAAGATGGATATGAGGAAGTTTGATGGCAAGGATCCCGTAACATGGATACTACATATGGAGCAATATTTTGATCTCAATAATGTGCAAAACACACAAAAGGTACACATTGAAACTTTACATTTAGAACAAAATACATTTGTATGGTATCGATGGCTTTGCTCCCGTAAAAAGATTGTCACTTGGTCAATTTTTACGGAGGAAATGATAGCACATTATGATGATACAAAAAGAAACACCTTCTTTAGCCAATTGATAAATCTCAAACACAAGGGTTCAGTGGTGGAGCACATTGAGGACTTACAAAAATTGAATATAAGGGTAACTGATATTCCAGAGGAACACAGGATTGATGTCTTCATAGGGACTTTAAGGATAACATCCAACAGGAAGTTCGAGTTTGGGAACCTGATTCATTGGAAAAGGCATTCAGGTTGGCAAGAAAAATTGAATGTAAAATTATGGCAACAAGGAAGCTTACCACTCACATATATAAAGATGGAAGTGTTACTGCTCCTAGACTTCCACAACCTATAAGGTTGACACCACAACAATTGGAAGAAAAAAGAGCAAAAGGGCTTTGCTACATTTGTGATAGCAAATACAATAAATTTCATAAGTGTGCTGAGAAGAAATTATTTTACATAGATTGTGAAGAGAAAGAAGAAAATGAATATGAATCTTCAAAAGAAGAGGATATACACCAGGAACAAACCCTAGAAGAGGAAGAAATGAGTCTGACCATATCGTGTAATGCATTGGCAGGGATTACCACTCCTCAAACTCTCAAGATAAAAGGACATATCAAGAATAAAAAGGTAATAGTGTTGATTGATTCAGGTAGTACCCATAATGTTATTCATTGTAAGATAGTCAAGGAATTGAATTTTTTCCTATACCCAGCACCAGAATGTCAAGTGATGGTTACAGATGGAGGAGCTATAAATTTCTCCAGAAAATGCCATAATATCAAGATAACCATGGGGGAATATGTATTGAATATTCCAATGCTTTCCATTCCTATGGGAGATGTTGATGTTGTACTAGGAGAACAATGGTTACAATCTTTGGGGACGGTAGCTTTTGATTTTCAAGAACTTTTCTTGAATTTTTTTTTTCAGAAGGAAAGGAAGTCGAATTATGGGGTATCATAGGGAAGCCAAGAAAGATAATAAGCTCTAATGTCATGAAAAAGCTTATGAAGAAAGAACAACGAGGCGTAATTGCACAATTATGCTCACTAGAAGTTCCAACATCAAAATAATCTATTTCTGCAGAATTCCAAAAAGCCTTGGATAATCATTCCAAGCTGTTTGAAACTCCCAAAGGACTGCCACCTATTCGTGATCATGATCATGCTATTCATTTGATTCCAGGAAGAGTTCCTCCAAACATCAGGCCTTATAGATATCCTTATGTCCAAAAGAGCGAAATTTAATGTATGATTGCAAAAATGTTAGAGGCTAGTATAATTCAACCTAGTAAAAGTTATTTATCTTCTCTAGTAGTATTGGTTCACAAGAAGGATGGATCATGGCACATGTGTCCGGATTATAGGGAGCTCAATAAGCTCACCATTAAAGATAAATTTCCCATTCCTGTGATTGATGAATTATTGGAAGAATTACATGGAGCAATTTATTTTACCAAGTTGGATCTTCGTTCAGGATATCATCAAATTAGAATGAAGACTGAAGATATTCCAAAAACAACATTTCGAACTCATGAGGGTCATTATGAATTTTTTGTCATGCCTTTTGGCCTTACAAATGCACCTTCTACATTTCAAGGGTTGATGAATTCCATTTTCAAACCCTTCCTTAGAAAATTTGTGCTAGTATTTTTTGATGATATACTAATCTACAACAGGTCTTGGAGGGATCATGTTCAACATGTTGACAGGGTGCTCAAACTATTGCAGGAGAAACAATTATATGCAAAAACATCCAAATGTTTCTTTGGAGTACAAGAGGTGGAATATTTGGGTCATATTGTATCTCACGAGGGTGTTAAGGTAGACCGTAACAAAATTAAAGCCATTAAGGAATGGAAAGTCCCCACAACCATAAAGCAGTTGCGAGGATTTCTCGGGTTAATAGGGTATTATCGCAAGTTTGTTAAGAATTATGGGAGAATAGCAGCACCTCTAACAACATTATTGAAGAAAGATGCATTTTCATGGACTCCCGAAGCAACTAAGGCCTTTGAACATCTTAAAGAGGCAATGTGCCTAGCACCGGTCTTAGCTACGCCAGACTTCACAAAAACCTTTATTGTGGAATGTGATGCCTCTGGAAATGGAATTGGTGTTGTTTTAATGCAGGAAGGAAGACCCATTGCTTTTGAAAGTCGTCCAATCAAAGGAAAGTATTTACAGAAACCTATTTATGAGAAGGAAATGCTAGCAATACTACATGCACTAAAGAAATGGCGAACTTACCTAATGGGAAGACACTTCAAGGTAAAAACTGATCATGATAGTCTTAAACACTTTTTGGAACAAAGACTATCTTCAGAAGAGCAGCAAAAATGGGTCACAAAGATGTTGGGTTATGACTTTGAAATAATCTATAAAAAAGGAAAGCTTAATGTTGTTGCAGATGCACTCTCAAGAAAGAATGAAGAAGTGGAAGCATTGCTTTGTGCCATTTCTATTATCCAACCAGATTGGATAACCGAAGCAAGAGATGAATGGAAGAAGGACAAAGATGTATGGACACTCATTCAAAATTTACAGCAAGATCCTAGTACATCTGATACATTTAGTTGGAAAAATGATTCCTTATGGTACAAAGATCACTTATATCTTTGTAAGAATTCCCAACTAAAACAAAAGATTCTTTTTGAATTGCACACTTCTCCTTTAGGAGGACACTCAGGATTTTTAAAAACTTACCACAGGGTGAAGAAAGAATTTTTTTGGGATGGCCTTAAATCTGCTATTCAAAATTTTGTGGCGGAATGTTTGGTTTGCCAGCAGAATAAAGTTGAGACAATTAAGACCCCAGGTCTTCTACAACCTTTATCCATTCCAAGCCAACATTGGGAGGAGATTTCAATGGATTTTATCACAGGTTTACCTAAGTCTAAAGGAAAGAGTGTCATCATGGTGGTAGTTGATAGACTTACCAAGTATGCACACTTTTGTACATTATCTCATCCATTTAAAGCAAGTATAGTTGCTACTACATTTATGGACATAATTCAAAAGCTACATGGAAACCCAAGGGTTATTGTGAGCGACAGAGATCCCATTTTTACTGGAAATTTTTGGACGGAGTTATTTTCTTGTTTGGGTACTCAATTAGCTCATAGCTCATCTTATCATCCTCAATCAGATGGTCAAACTGAGATAGTAAATAAATGTTTGGAAGGATATCTTCGTTGTTTTGTATCTGATAAAAAAACACAATGGGTCAAGTGTTGAAGATTGCAACAGAGAAACGATCGAAGAAGGCATCAAAACATCATTCACGATCCTAGTTGGAAAGTGATCACCAAAACTAGGTGGGGGCCACACGGAGTGATTTTTGTCGCAAAGTCTATTTTGGAGCTAAATTACATTTTTAGACATGTCGATCATATTCTATGAGTTGCGGGATGCTATTTGTGGATGGTTGGTCAAGTTGGAAAAATAGATGGATTTCTATTTTTAGACATATTGGGCGAAATCTATTTTTAGATTGCCAGTCTAAAAATAGATATGTCAAATATTATTAGCTCTTAATAATATTTGGAATATAAACATTATCTTATTCTCTTGGAGCACTTCAGTTAAGTGCACAGATGTGGCACAGGAGCTGACACAAGGAATTACGCTATTCCTGAGGGTTAAGTGGAGCTATTGCATGGATACTTCGGTTAGAACTCATGTGACAGAGTTTGGTGGAGTTGATTGAGGAAGTTAATGGAGTTGTGTTCAGTTTAACTAATCTAAACATAGTTGAGCTATTTGTATCTAGTTTAACCGATTGATACAATTAGTGAGAGTGGTGTGAATTAATTATTAATTAATTCACTAATTATAAACTCATTAATCAACTAAAGAATACATCAGTTAACTTCAGTGCATGGACAGTTTCAGTGGAGACCAGTGCAGAGATAGGTGAAAGGGCAAGTATGACTATCAGTTGTGACTATAAGTGATGCATGGTTTGCATCCAACACTTAGTAGAGATTCCTATAAAGACTGCATGAGCAAGGCTGGGGTAATTCAAACTCATCAAGAGGCATTCTTCAGCAGGGATTGCGCAGTAGAGGCAGGCTATCAAGTGGCAGAGATTGGAGCATGTGTTTTGCTAGATCTAGCTTGATTAGTGTGTAGCAATTGGAGATTGTACTAAGAGCTTGTGAGGAGCTTTGTACAATGATTGTTACCTGATCTCTATGACATATATAATATACAGATAGTTGGGGGTTTTTAGCTTTAAGCTTTCCCATTACATACTGTGTTCATATGTGTGAATTTTTTATGGCTTTAATGTGTGCATGCAATTGATTTTATTTCCGCATGTGATGATCAATGGTAGAAGAGATTTGTATTATGCATGAAGCTAAAATAGTGTGTGATCAGGAGAATCTCGGTGAATAATATATCAGTCATTCAAATTTCTACATCAAGTGGCTACCTCTCACTGAATGGTGGTATAACACTTCCTTCCATACTGCAGCAAAAATGACCCCATTTATGGCACTTTATGGATATCATCCACCGTCCATCACATCATCTTTAAGAGAAAATTCTAAGGTTCAAGCAGTGGAAGATCACATCGAGCATCAACAATATGTTCTCCAACTCTTAAAGGATAACCTAAATTTGGCACAAAATCGAATGAAACAACAGGCGTATCAACATTGTACGAGAGAATTTTTGATATAGGAGATTGGGTATTTTTACGGCTACAACCATACAAATAAATGTCCCTCAAGCAAGCTAAGAAGGATAATAAATTATCGCCAAAGTACTATGGTCCTTATAAGGTGTTGCAAAATATTGGTACTATGGCATACAAATTGGAGCTTCTCGCTTCTTCGCGAGCGCATCCAATTTTCCATGTTTCATGCTTAAAGAAGGTTATAGGTGAAAATCTTCCAGTTTAAACAATATTGCCAGAACTTGATGAGGAAGGAAAAATCATATTGGAACCTAAAGCGGTCAAGGAAACAAGAACTCGAAAGTTACGAAATCGATCAATTTTAGAGTATCTCATCAAGTGGAAGAACTTACCCACTGAAGATTCTACGTGGGAGGATGAGAATTTTATATAGAAGCACCCAGAGTTACTCAAGCATTGAGGAAAACACTTTTTTGAAGGAGAGGGGCATGTTAGGTCCCTATATTACTAGTTTAGCCCCTTATTGTTATTAGTGTAGCCCCCTTATTGTTATTGTTGTACCCCTGTAACCCCAATATTGTTATTATTGTGCCCTTACATTATTATTGTTAGGCCGGCTAGGATTATATTGTGGGCCCATGGACTCCTATATATAGAAGGAGGTTTTGGTCATTTGTATCATCCAAGAATTGTTCTTTTATGTAATGTATTGGAGGTTGCCCCCTCGAAGTGGCTATTTCTAAGGCATTGATCTCTTTTTTCTTCTATTTTTGGAGCTGGTTTCATAACATTTTTGATAGATGATAAAGACCATAGGGGAGGTGTCAAAAAAAGCCTTGACGAGGCCATAAAGGGAAAAATGACATGAACTAGAGTAGATATTTCAAATAGCTAAGAGAAATGAGAGAAAAATAAGAGCAGAAGTTCCTATCCCTTATAGAGGAGGCTATAAGCACTAACCAGAAGGATACTAGGATTAAAGTGAAAACTTATCCGTGAGCCAAAATTTTAGATTCCCTCTAGAGAGTAGCACACCCAGTAATAACTAGAATAATAAAACCAAGACTTGTCCTACCCTTATACAATTTCAAAAAAATCTCAGATATTGCCAGACTTCTTGAATTAATAAGAGGGAGTGATGAACAAATGTACATGTCCCTTGTGTAGATATCTGCAAACACAAACTTGAGATATGTCTGATGTAGGATGAAAATTTCCTAAGAGAAATGGCAATTAATACCAACCAAAAGCACAATGCACCATATATAAACCAAAAATTTGAAGCCATAACTCTTTTGGAGCCTAACTTCATAACAAGTCAAGAAAATCACTACTTCTTGGCCATCCAAGTAAACTAGCCACCACATAGACCATGAATGCCAAATATGAAACGGGTAATAGTTCCAATCTTGTTTGAACTTATTTAACCACTTATACCTAGGATTAACATATACTCGAACTTTATCCACCTTCTCCATCGAGTATTAAGTCACCACTATTAAAACTTACACAATAATTATTGAACACAAAAGAGGTTGTTGAATAATAATATTGGACCATTTTTAACATGAAAACCATCATAAATTCACTTGCGTGAGCCATGATTGTAACCACTTGCTAGGTGTATGGAGCATTAAACCTTCACTTGTGTTGGCCCCTCCTTCTCATGACCTTAAACATTGACAAATATGTGACACCTCTCATGGGGTTAAAATTTTGAAGGACATGGGTGTGGGATTTGATCCACTTATATATGCACCGGTTATGAGACCTTTTAATATAATATCCTTAGGTGCAACCACACATTCAACCACTACCACAAGGTGTCCCCATGGCTTCATGTTAGGTCCTCATGATAATTGAACATTACCAAATGGTGAAAAACTGCTCACTTTCTACCATTGGAGCCAACCCCTTCAAGCCATTTAATTTAAGGAAACAAGGGTGGGATTTGATCTAATTACTTGTGCATGAGTCACAAGATCATTTATTATAATCTCTCTAGGTGCAACCACATGTTCGACCATTAGCTCAAGGTGCCCCATGGCTTAAGATTAGGCTCTCATGGGTATTGAACCTTTCTCAATGGTGAAAAGTTCCTTCCTTTCCACCATTGGATCCAACCCCTTTGGGCTTTTGAAAAAGGACAGGTGGTGGCCTTTGATCCACTTATGTAAAAATTGAAGGACATGGGGATGGGCTTGGCTCCACTTATGTGTAGAAAGCACACCATCTTAAATCCATCTTAACCCAACATTTTTTAGCAATGAGAGCTTTGCATTTCAATTGCTTTATTTTGATCCCTCTTAATGTTTAATAGATTTGAAGTTAAGAAGGATTTATGTTGGTCATAAATGTAAATGGATTTAAAAAATACACAATTGATGAATACCTATTTTCATGGTAACTGATGAATTGTTAATTTCAGAGGATTGTTTTAAGCAAAAACCAGGATCAAATCATAATATTGCCACTATTCACCTCAATATCAAGATATTTTTTTTTCCCGTTCCTTCGGGCTTATAGAAATTACTCTTCACAATTTTCAACTTCAAATTTTTTCCACATAGGATAACATGTCTTCGCAGAATAGAACCAAGGTGGAGGGGGCATTAAACCTCTTAGCTACTATCAAGCTATTGTCCTTTTGCCACAATTGATGAATATTAATGAGCTTAAGCCTCTTACATTTTTTTATTCAAATAAAAATGAGATTTTAGGAAAATCCACAATGCACTTCCCCTGATTTTAAGGATGATACCCAATTTTAACTAGTCAACTACAATTTTAATAACTTAACCTGATAGAGCGTTAAATGACACCCATAATATGCACAAAAAAAAAAACTACTAAACTTAAAAATTTAATCCCACTCTCTAATTTGTAATTCACAAAAAAAATAAAAAAAAAAAAAAAAAAAAAAAAAAAAAAATAAAAATAAAAATACCAAAATTATTACAACCTCTTACATATAATTATATTCTGAAATTAAACCCCTAATAACAAGCAAATTACAGAAACAACTTAAAATCAATTGCCCAAATTAATTGCAATGTTACTTCCTAAAAATCGATTCCGCAAATTAATTGCAATGTTACTTCCTAAAAATCGATTCCGCAAATTAATTGCAATGTTATCCCCTAATCGATAAATATACCAAGAGTGCCCAAAAATGCTCCACAATTTTAAACTACCACGTAATCTCTTCTTACTAATTTTGTGGTTTTAAATATTAAATCAGCATCTTTAAAAAATTTAAAAATTCTCATTGTCCCAAAAAGAGTCAATGGTTAAATCCCATTGGTACCTTATACATAACTACCTATTTCAAACAATACATTACTCCATACTGGCCAACACTAGCTAAGGCATTAGTAGTCTACCAGCCCTAGTTGAAAAACGTGTTAAAAGAGAACCGTGGTTCAGCTAAGCAAAGATCGACTAGAAAGTGCAGAGAAAAAGTGAAATCGGGAGCATTATAATCAGGTAGCGTTCTTTTCAAGCTGGCATTTAGATGACACGAGTTGGTTATAAAACACAACTTCTTATCATTTTTCGTTTCCATTGAAATCTTACGAGTGTTTCAGATCTCGTCTGGCTTGAATCGCTTGCATTTTTTCATGTGAGTTGCTCGCTTATCTCATTGTTTTAATATATATATGTATATTTTTTTTTGGGAAAGATTCATATCGGTTGTTTTTGGCCATTTGGAGGTCTCTGGTGCAGATCTGAATAAATTGTGGGCAGTTTTTTTGTTTTCTTTCATTTCACATGGGCATCCTTGTTTCTTTATTCTTCTGTTTAGGTTCAAATCGGATCCCTTCAAAATATTTCTCAGTAACAAGAGTGAACATATCCCCTGCAGAATGCTTTAAAATGAGCAAACCCTTAGAATTTGTACAGAGCACTGAGGTTTGAATCCAGTAATGAATATCCATGAGCAAACACGTTCCCTTGTGAATAAATATCCATGAGAAAACACACTCCCTTATGAATTGAACCTTAGCTGTGAAAGTTGGTTATCGAGATGCATAAGACCCGGATCCAAAACAATGCCCTTATTTCTGCTTTTCCTGGGTGGTTAAAGATGCGTGTAGGGCTTTCTATCCAATTATCAATTTTTCTTTGTGGATGTCGAGATCTGAGCTATGTCCAGTTTCCGAGTATTGGATTTTATTTCTCGCACAGCTTTTTGGAATTGCGTGTATGCTTAATACTTACCATATCAAAATTAGGCACCAGGACTTGCTAACAGGAAATCTTTAATTTGGGTGGTAATTGATATTGGGCGAGGGAGAAAGGGGATGTAATTAACTTATTTTGTGATTCTTTGTCCTTGGATAACACTGTTCTTTTTATGACATTGATTTACGACTATAGCTTGATTACTGCTTTAGCAGCTGGAGAAATTAATTGTTTGGGCTTGGAAATGACTATAGTTAAGTTGGTATTTTTTGTTCTGTTCAAATTGGTTATTTAGTTACTGTTAAGCATCTGTAGGTGGTGTAATTACGACAGTATCCATTACGCTAACAGTTGGAGAATGTTAGATTTTGAAAGAAACATGTGTTGCATTTAAGTCCCATTCAAGTCCTGATTTGTTACACCGAAAGATGGCAGCATCAATCCACCTTTAATGAGAGTATTACTTTATTGGAATTCTTAGATCTGAATTCTAGGATTCCTGTTATGTATTTTGCCAGTATGTTGATATTTTTAGTTAAAAGTTTCTGGGTTTTCTGTCACATTTTACAGTTTTTTAATATATTCAAATAGGCAGGATTTTATGGTTACAAACTTGGTCTGTCCATGAATGACCATCTCTGAGGTGATAGAAGGCCCAGTTTTCTGACTGATGTAAGGGCCTATATTTTGTTTGTAAAGGAGAGGCGATTCTATGGCTTTTGAGCTTGAAACTATTAATAGGCAACCATTGCCTGGAAAAGAATAAATCAAAGTTTCAAAGCAAGCTCATTTTGAGTGGATAGCTAATATTGTATAAACCATGGATTGTGTTATCAAGGGCCTTGTTCCATTAATTGTTAGATTCCCCAAGTGAAGTTCTGATCATTGTTAATTCCAAAGAGGTATACTTCATTGATAGTATGTGCCATATGTTGGTCGAGGACTGCTGGGTCAAATACTCCTAGCTAAGATCTCTGAATATGTTACTGTATGGATTCTATTTTGTATATTTATATGAACTAAGGATGAACATAGACATGAATATTTAGCCGTTGATGAAAGAGATTTGTGCCATAGAGACGTGCCTGCACGATAAGCAAGTTAAAATTGTTATAATTATTTCATCTATGGATTGCATATGCATTTTTTATTATTTCAATGGCCCAGTGATTTTTGAGATATTTGACTGGTTGCTATTTTTTTAGTAATAGCAAGGGGTTCTCGTTTTTCTTCATGCCATGCATTCTTTCCTCATTCTCCATCAAGATTTTCTTGCCTGATTATAAGTGGAGCCAGTTTACACCTTATAGTCATTGTTCTGTTATTAATTTTCCACTCTTATTTAGAGAAGGATTTACTAAGTTGAGTTTGTTTTAAGTTTGTAGTTTATTAGTAAGAAGACAATAAACTACAAAATGGATGGCACCAAAGAAAACTATACCCAAGAGCATGACAGTGTGGAGAATCCTAATGAAAACGTGGTACAACAGCCAGAGCGACAAAGCATGCCAACTTCTGAAGAACAGGTATTTTTGTTACATTTCCTGGGGTTAAACTCTTGCAAGACTGAGCCAGTCTGGGTGCATTCCCGATTATTCCTTATTAAAAATCTTATGAATACTTCTTGCAGGAGGTGGCAATCAAAAAAAAATATGGAGGACTTGTTCCCAAGAAACCACCTCTAATTTCCAAGGTATATATTGTATTTTTTGGCTTTCAAATAATAAGTAACTTGGATCATTATTTTATTGTGCAAGGGAACGTGTCTCAAGTCTTATTTGTGCATAAAGTTTTATGAGGTTTTCCAGATTGATATTTGAATCCTAGTTTTGTAAGCTTATTGCTCGCTCTAACTTTTGTTTTTCTCGATCTCTTTATGGTGGCTTTAGGACCATGAGCGTGCATTCTTCGATTCTGCAGATTGGGCTCTGGGAAAGGTTAATCCATTATTGCATTAAACCCAAAGCATTCCATGTCATATGTTTAAGGCTTAATTCTATCGTTATTGAAACAATAAATGTTTTCTGAAAAGTGTGGTTATATTTATTGATTCCTTATCCTAAATTTCATGGGCAGCAAGGAGGACCTCCGGGTCAGAAACCAAAAGGTCCATTAGAGGCTCTCCGACCAAAGCTGCAGGTAACAAGAGTGTCATTAAAATTAGGTTAACCTTGACTTGTGATTTGGGATTAGAATGGTTTTCTCTATGCAAGAAAGAAGATAAAGGATAACAATTTTAACTTACAATTTATTTTTTTTTCCGATCTTTTGAAGATAGAAACATTATATAATTTATTGCCTTTGACCAAGTTGTACATTACATAACAAGCTACTAATCTTTCTTGAATTGTTTTGGACAGCCTACACCTCATCAGCAAGTTCGCTCCCGTAGGACATCTTATGCACGTTCTGAAGGTGAAGGTAATTTTCTTTGGACACTCTTCTTTTATCAGTGCATGAGCAGGTGATTTCTTTAAATATTACAACTGTCTTTAAGAGTGAATAGGAGTTTATTTGTAGCATTTTTCTTTTTCAAGTATCTGACAGTGTGTTTGCAAAATTGCAACAGATGGGGCAGTTATTTCCTCGGAGGAGGGGAATGATAATGAATAATTTAGTTATTTGTCGGAAGCATTAGATTAGCTTGCCTGGTTAATGTGTTGCCATGGAGAGGAGCTAACTAGGTTTAAATTGGCATGTTGAAGTCATTTAACGCTGTACATATTTTGTTGGCTAGTTTCAATCTAGCTGATTTATGAGGCCCAGATCCTCACACATGATATTAATATTAAAGATGGCACGATTTTATCATCACTTTTCTTGAATGTTGATGGTTTGACCTTGATGGATGCATTTCTATGTTGAGTATGGGAGGATTGAAAAGCTAAATAGAGCTAGATTAGGCTTGATATTATCTCTTTGGAATGTGAAGTTAGCATTTAAATGGGAGACTATTTAGAAAATATAACTATAAAACAGCAAGACTTTTAACTATTAGGACCGATAATAATGCTATAATGGCTTATGAGTGGTAGACAAATAATGATGCCTGTAACATGTACTTCACGTCTTCACTTTCATTTTAGGTGTAATTTAACATTTCTTTTAATGCCAATATTGAAGTTTACTTGGCAACTTTTTGGTGCCTGACACATGGGTATCTCATACGTTTCTAATTTTCCTTTTCAGTTGCTTCCTATTATTTATAAGATTGTATTTTAACCTATTATGTTTCACCAAGGATTAATTTTGTACCAGAACTGGCATAGTATGCATTAACTGCTACTATGGCTGGGATGTAATTCTAAAGCTGCTTGTGAGTGTAATTAGTTGCTTCCTATTATCTTGTAAGATTGTATTTTAACCTATTACGTTTCACCAAGGGTTAATTTTGTACAAGAACTGGCATAATATGCATTTGTTTATAAACTACTCTATGGCTGGGTTGTAATTCTAAAGCTGCTTGCGAGTGTAAATTGGTGCTTGTTGGGCAATATTTTTAGATTGCTTAATTCCTCGCATTATCTAATTAATGAATTAATTGATGTGTGGATTTTTCTTTGAAATAGAGATGGGATGGATACAAATTGAAATCTCAGTAAACTTTTGCAAGCTTTGACCTTTAAAATACTCTCAGGTATTAAACTAATCCCACCAGCCAAGTTCTGTCTCAGGTGTTTTAAAGCGCAATGAAAGGATATATTGAAGATATTGTGCAATCAAAATTACCTTTTATTACTTTTCACAAGGGTTGTCTACATCCTCATTGGAGGTAAAGCTAGCATAGCAAGTAGGTTTTCTACTTCGAAGTTGGTTGCAATATCATCTATTCTGTTATTGTAAGTTTGTTTTTTTATACTTTATTATTATAATTATGTTTTTTTTTTCCCTGTAATGTAATTAAAATGACCAATGTCACTTCCAAGGATTTGAAGGATTTTTTACTTAAATGGGATCTTAAACTTCAAACTTTGACCAATAAAATGTTATAAGTTTTTGGATGAAGACTTCCTGTTTCAATTTTAGATAGGTTAAAGTGAGTTTTCCTAGCAAGTATTAGTGACAAATTATTCTTAAGTTGAAATATGTACTTTGAAGAAAGAATATATGCAGATATAAGTGGTGGAGGATTCAAATGGATGGCTAATGAATTTTGTGTCAAATATGTTTGTTTGTGGTAGTTGTCAATGTCCAATGTGCATTTCATTTTGTATTCATTTTCAACTTATTGGAAATTATAACAATATTCATACGAATTGCATTTTTGATATGATTCATAAATCTTTTTGACCAATCATTTAAGAGATATTTGTCTTGTATAAACTTATCACATTTCAAAAGTTAAGTCAAAATTACATGTTTGTTGACAATCTTGATTGCTTTTATAGTCAATTCTCAAAAACAATAGTTTTTAAATTAGTTATCTAATAATTTAAGGGATCAATATATAATTGCAACTACCAAACAATTGATACTATGTTTTTGTTGTGATAATTGTTCCAAGATGCTTCCCATTTATAAAATATATGATATATTAATTAGGCTTCCAAAACCACCTCTTACACTTACTAGCATTTTGATTTATTTCTATAACAATTTTGAATGCCTTTAGTCATTTTATGAAATCTAGCTTTTAAATTACTTATCTGGTGGTCCTCTATTAAAGAATCAACATAACATTTTATTCATTTTATTTTGTGATAATAGCTCCAAGATGTTTACGCTGCTACCCATTCTAGTGTTTTATTTAACAGTAGTAGTAGAGTGAAGATGTTAAATAGTGCAGTCTTGTGAGGTCCAACAATTAATTTTTTATTGTAGAACTTTCAATACGTGGACTTTGATGTTGGGTGCTTTTTACCATGCAATTATTTTTTCTGTTTGAACATTTTTATATCTACAATGGATATAATAACCACATTTTTATGATAGATAATTGTGTTTAATTGTGTTTGGAAGAGTGATGTTTTACTTGAATTTTTTGCATATGTATATTGCTCTTGTTATGTGAGTGTTTATTAATAGGTATGTTTATTGATCAACACTTGGTTGCATCTTAACTTGTACAATGTTCATTACAAGCCTAATAGTATATATGTCTAAATTTAGAGAAAAAAATCCAAAATACCAAGAAAACCACTATGGAGACAAATCATGTCCTTTTTTGCTATTACTAAACATTTGCATCTCTCATCATTTTTTCCCAAGGAAAGTATCATGGGGAAACCCATTGGGATGCTTCATCACATCCTTGGATGGAATCCCTAGTAAACTTGTTGATGTAGACTAGTGCACCTCATCTAGGGATTCAAATTGTGTAGTTGTTGACATAGAACAGTCTAACTACCTAGCAGCATTGGTGGCAACCAATGGAACTACCCCTTCTGCTTCTTCTCATCATTTAGTTCCACTCATGCTTAATTTATGAGTGATCACATATGGTACTTTCAAATTGTTTTTATGTTCGTTTCTCAGAAGTTCTCATATTATTATTACTAGACTTGATGTATAATACATTTTACTTAAGAGTGACATTTTGCATTCAAAATTGATATCACCTAGAACTACCCCCAAGCTGGTGCATCATGGGTAATATCACCAACACATCGAAAGTGAAGTAGTGCTAGCTATAATAAGAGAAAATATCTCACTTAACAACACTCAATAAGATATGCCCATTGAGAGGTAATGCCATTTGCGGTATATGATGGAAAGGAGATCAACAAATAATTTGACTAGGCTCCATCACATAATTATGATCTTCTAAAAGTGTAGTTTCTTGTAACTTATCTTCCTTTAGAGATGCTACTTCCTTTTTCTCATTGTCATCTTCCCTATTGTTTTTGCTGTAGGCATGACAAAATTGTACCCTTTGGAAATGTTGAGCTATCTAGCCTTATCAATATTTGCGTTAAGAATAATGTTCCTTGTTTTAAAGATTTCGTCCCCCGAGAGATTATGAACATTGAGTGACCATGTATTGTAATCGTGCCTACCGTCTTGTCTAGAGCTTGCATCAATGGTTTCATGGTTGCCTTGACTTGAGCTTCTTTGTTTGTGCCTTGTCTAGTTCCACACATGAAAGATATTCATCTACCTTTACCTAGGAATAGTAGCCCCTTGCTTCATTACTACAAAGGTTCGTATCAAGGTACGATCAAAGAAACCTCTAAGATAGCTCAAAATGATGTAAGGAGTTGCTACATGAGAGGGATTTGGATTATGAGTTAATTTGAATTTTATTCATATGTGATGAATTTTTTAGTTAAACTCCAATGCGAGAGAAAAAACTTTCATTGAAAATGTCTTTGGTTCTTATCAACCATCGAGCCCAAAACATTATAATGGGAAGAGAATGCCCATTTAAGTTTGTTCCATTCACCTTGTTTACATCCTAGACAAGTGAGCCTTGCAATTGGAAAGGAGCATGTCTCTACTAAGTATTTTGGAAATGTTCTATTCCAATACAACTAACTCCCCTTCCAAATACTTAAGGTCATGTCTACTTCACCATCCATATGACCAATGGCCTAAGATATTATTGTTTTCTACAATGTTATAGCGAAGAATAGGTGGTCATGTATATATTAAAATGGATTGACATGTTTAAATGCCATGCAATGCTCACGGTGCCTGTTGGGGCCCTTGTTTTGAAATAAAACAGTTTTGAGTCGAGGGTAACAAGTCGTAGAACGCAACCTACGATAGATAGAGAGCTGTCACGGTTGCGGAGAGCTGAAGAGAAGGTGGCACAACTGTTGCGAAAACAAGCACAAATGGCAGAAGAGAGTGACAAGAACAAATAGTGGAACTCCCAGCGATCAGGGAGATGCAGCAGACAACATAGCGGAAAGGAAGGGAAAACTGACAGTTGCATTGGAAAAGGAACAAATAGGCAGTTGACCAGTAGAGAAGGAGGTTGGCACAATAGGGATTGGAGGAAGAGACCCGTAGGAGAGCTCTGTTTGTTCTGCTCTCTCTCTGTTCATTCTGTTTTGTTCTATGTGATACTATTGTAGTCAGTCCTGCTAGGATCACTCTGAAGAGCAATGTAACTGTCCCTTATTGTTAATGCAATATATGATGATTTGGGTTTGATATCCCGAGTCCTGTTATGTGTTTTGGTTAAGTTGAATGCATTGGTCACTTTAAATTTTGTTTTTCAGTTTGAAGATGTTCACGAGTATTATCGGTTGCAGAGTATTTACACCTGTTCGGAACACTTTGTTCTGTCTGCATTATTCAATAAGTTATGCTTGATTGATGCCTGATCCGATCCTAATCTTATTAAGGTCACGACAAGCCTCGAGTGAGACGCTCCGCTCTTAAGAGTAGAGTGAAAATGCCGACGTTGTGCTAGACTAATGCGGAAACCTTGTTGGCCTCTATCTTGAACCTGGGTCTTGCCCAAGGGACCTTCTACCTCACCAACAAATGGTTCCGTTGCCGGGACTCGAAATTCCATTTGGAAACTAGATCTTTGTATCGCAGATCTTCGAGAGAGAAATATGAAGCTGGTGGGATAACCACCTAGATCAGTTCATAGCACAACAAGCTGAGCTGAGACAATGGAGGGAGAAAACTGTTAGGGATTGGGTCCTATTCTCTGAGTCTGCCAGTGATATCTACAAGATCTTTTGGGGAAAATTTCCAGAGGAAGTCTATAATTGGTTGCGGAGGTTACAAGCCAAGGCAGTTCAAGGAAGCTCGCGGAAGGTCCGTCACAAGTGGTCGCACGTAGATCTGGTAGCGCTCCATCGGTTAGATATCGAGTTGACCCGAGTTGTAGATTTCTGGGTGAAATCTACCTTGGAGGGATACATAGTGGAATTCGCAGCTGAGTGTTACCAATATTTCTCGAAAGCGGAGGACATATTCAAATCAAGATTGTGTGGAGAGCTAGTGAAGGAAATCCCCTTGTGGATCAAAGCTTTAATGGTAGACGAAGGATTGATGGAGTTTCAAAAATTTGAGATGGAGACTTAAACCTCCAGTACTAGGGGAAGGAGCTGAGGGAGAGATGCTACAAGTACGTTGGAGAGGGGAATAGGGATATGGATGTCGAGACCTCCAGTAGGTTGAGGGAGCGACGAGCACATCGGAGGGTGCAAATCACTGAGAAGTGGCGAGAAAGGGTGATGAAGGAGTTAGAGAAGCAGGAAAGTAATCAAAAGGACAAAGAGAAGGCGCCTCAGATGATAAAGGAGATGGAAGGTCAGATGGGTTCCAAAGAGATAGGAGGGACCATCAAGGAAGTTCGACAGGTGTATAGGAGCCTAGCCTAAGCGGAGAAGGGGAAGAAGTCCGATGGAGAGGATGCGCACCCTGAGGAGATGTCCGATGTGGAGTTGCATGTTGCGATGGAGCCACTGTTTTGAGAGGGGCCGACATCCATAACTCAAGGTAAATCTATTCCCCAAAGTTCAAGTAGCTCTGGTCCCAATCTTCCCCTGGTACTCTATCAGCCACTAGGTGAAATTTTTGTTAAGTTACAAGAATTGATTAAGTTGAACAATTTTCAGTCTACAACAATAATACACACTAGCGATAGTGCTAGTAATACCATTACATTGTTGGGAAACCGGGGTTTTATTTTAGTAACACCCCCACAAGAAAGTATGGCAAGATCATTTACTTGATACTTAGAGTTCTCTGGGAGGGGTAACGATGATGTGGAACAACACTGGTATCTCTGCGAGGCCATATGGAGGGTTTGGCAGACACTAGAGGCAGGCAAGTTGATTGAATTTCAAACGACTCTCAGGGAGAGAGCTCTACGCTGGTTTATCAAATGGTCGGACGCTCATCCAAATTCGGCGATAGACGATGTAAAGAAAGAATTCGTTAAAGAATTCAAGTTATCCCAAACAGATCAGCAAGGTTTATCCTAGATGTGGGAGATCAAGCAGCGAGAAGGAGAAACTACATGGGATTTTATGAGAAGATTCAAGGATGCGATTGGAAAACTGAGTTACCCAATCGATCCGAATCATCAGAGAGATTGGTTTATCAAGGCCCTTCTTCCATTAACAAGAACTTCATTAACACAACAGAAGATCGACACATTACAAGATGCATTGGAGCAAGCTATGAAAATAGAGGCCATGGCGAGATATCTGTAGGAGTTCAAAGGAGGGGCCGCAACACAAGACCCTTCCATTCTAGGTTTACAACATCAAATAGCTAGCCTAACAGAAAAGTTGAAAGAGATTCAGCCAATGCGGCCGCCAAGACCAAATGTATGGTGTACACACTGTCTAATGGAAGGACACGTGGTAATCGAGTGTCCAAGGTTGTGGGGTCAGAATGTGGGGACATTGGCAACATGGGCATAGGGAGCTACACCAGTGGGGGGAGTTGCGCAGATAAACACTCAAGGGTTATATCCGCTGCAACACCAGTACCCAGGGTTCCCTGCGCAACAGAATCAGGTCACCCCTGAATATTGTGAGATTTGCAAAAGCATGGTTCATCTGCCTCGCCTATGTTTGATCTTGCAAAAATACTCCAACGTTCCGAACAACATATACTGTGAGTTCTGTGCTTCCACAACACACAGTACAAAGCAGTGTAGAGCTTTGGATGCATTGGCGGAACGATTGGATAGACCTTCATATAGAGTGAATGAGGCTCCCAGGAGAAGAGGAGGAGGCATGAGAGGAGGCCGAGCTAGAGGAAGAGGACCAATACGATGCTATAATTGTGACCAAGAAGGCCACGTGGCCAGGGAATGTCCACTTCCTAGAAGACCTTCGTGCTCTCAGTGCAGAGTTAACACACATGCAACAGAAGACTGCTGAGAGCTAATCAAAATATGGGAAGAAAGAGCCAGACAAAGAGGAAAAAATCTGGTAAATGCGGAGCCAAGAATAATACAGGCTCAAGCTATGCAGAATGTAGCTATAGTGATGTGAGGAGGAAAGAGAACTGGAGAAGATGCATAGACTACAGACCCGATAAAACTGATGAGGCCAACATCTCCAAAGCCAGGATTTAAGCCAGAAAGACAAAAGCAATACTTTAAGACGCAGTAGAAACCTTTGCCCAGATTGGGGGAAGCAGAGGCATTGAGTTACCACAACCCAAGATAAAGGAGAACCAAGCTAGTACAAGTACTACGATTGAAGAATGGTTCTGGCTATTTCTAAAGATTGTTACCAATGCACCAATGCTAGAACAATTGAAGCAGAACCTGGAAATGGTAGTGTAGGAGACCACAGAGCTAGGAGAATCAAACGACGCGACACCGAAATACATACGAAGAGTCAAAAGAAATAAGAGGAGAACAGGGAAAGAATTCTGGGTGAACACTCAAGTCGCAGGATTCCAAATTAAGGACACAATGCTTGACCTAGGGTCAGATGTCAATGTTTTGCCAAGAAAGACATGGGAAGCATTGGGAAGGCTGAAGCTGACGTATTCACCTATCCAGCTCTGCATGGCGAACCAATACTGCATCGTGCCCATAAGCAGGCTGGAGGAGGTCGAAGTCGATGTTGCAGGAGTCAAGACATACACAGACTTCGAGGTAATAGACATTATGGGGGATAAGGATCCCTATCCAACATTATTGGGGATTGACTGGGCTTTTGAGAACTATGTAGTAATAGATTTGAAGAAGGAACCGATGATCGTCGAAGACGGGGAATTCAGGGTCACCCAGCGACTTGACCCATATCAAGTTCCCCGATACATAGAGTCTGTCGACAACATAGAAGATGCTCTGGATCATCTTTATCAAATGGCAGTGGGAAAAAGGGACGATTATATCAACCCAACAGCGGGGGGGACTGTGAGTTGGAGTAGTGTTCAAAGCTCAGAATTAGGCTTAGAGATAGCCTGGGATGATTGGTAGCAGGGTGGATATGAGACAAACACAAGAAGATGCGCCAACATCGGAAGGATCCACTGGATCAGAACCAAGGTAAGAGATTACCCAATTTTGTCAAATATGAATGCTGTCAATGCCGTTATTTCCAGATTAGAAGATAAAGTACCAGTGGAACAGAGGGTCCCACTCATGGATGTGGCTCTACAATCCACGTTAGCAAGGTGGTGGAGCAACCACCACAACTCCTTGTCGCAATGGGACAGAGTTGCAGCAGCATTGAAAGCCAGGTTCAAGGAAGAAGAGGGACCACAATTCACTGAATTATACCAAGGGGACTCGGACCCTAGGAAACATTTAAAATATTGTGAGGACTAATGGAAGAATGCAGGATACCCGGAAGAGTTGTGGGTACACAAGTTTGTACATTCACTTGATTCGATTCCGCAGACGTGGTACCTGACTGAAGAGAAGAAAAGAGGAACCAATACTTGGCAAGTAGTTGCGGATAAATTCACGCAATGCTTCTCCTTTGAAGGAAAAACAGAACCAGTCACCCAAGCATTGCAGGCCATAAAAATGGTACTGTTCTTCCCAGGGATTCAAGAGGAAGAAGAACAATAAATTCCAAACCAAGGCATCAGACAGTCAGTAGCATGCAAAAAGATAAACAATGAAATGGATGATGATGATGATCTAGAAGGTCTTAGAAATCTGTATTTCAAAGCAAAAGAGGGGGAGCGAGATATAAAAGAAAGACCGACAAAATAAGGAATTCATCTGTTACTAGTGAAAACCAAGAAGATGAACATCGGGACAGAGGAGAAGCCCAAACTTGCGTCAATTGGTGATTATTGGGATGCCGAGACGACTAAAGAGATATTTAACCTGCTACAAGAATGCAAAGACCTGTTCCCATCCTTAGTAGCGGAGTTGAAAGGATTAAAGGGAGACATGGGGGAGATGCGTATAAATTTGAAGCCCGATGCAAGACCAGTCAAGCATAGACCCTATTGTTTGAATCCCAGAGTGAAAGAAAAATTCAAGGTAGAGATTGATAAAATGATAAAGGCAGGGTTGATATTCCTTGTGGAAGAAGCGGAGTGGGTAAGTCCTATAGTCATTCAAAGTAAAAAGGAGAATTATGAGATTTGACTCTATGTTGACTATAGGAGCCTGAAAAATGCGTGCATACATGACCCATTCCCTACTCCGTTTAGTGACAAGGTTATCGACAACGTTGCAGGGAACGAGGCTTATTCATTCAAGGATGGATTTTCAAGATACCATCAGTTAAGGATATCAGAGGAAGATAAGAAGAAGACAACTTTCACCACCGAATGGGGCTCTTTTGCATATCATGTAATGCCATTCGGATTGAAAAATGCACCGACCATATTTTCATGAATTGTGATAGCAGCGTTTTGTGAGTACATCCACAAATTCCTAGAAGTCTATATGGATGACTAGACAATCTACAGTCTGTTAAAGGACCATGCAACATTATTAAGGATAATGTTCGACAGATGCAGGCAACTCTAGATTTCATTGAAGCTAAAGAAGTGCATCTTTGCAGTATCCTTTGGGACACTGCTAGGACATGTATGCAAACAAGGGGTTTGTGTTGATCCAGCATAAGTGGCATTTATAATTAATATTGAAGCGCCGGAAATTGTGACACAGTTGAGATCACTGCTAGGCCACACAGGTTACTATAGGCGATTCATCCGCAACTATGCAAAGATAACCCCCCCATTGGAGAAGCTGTTGCGAAAATCAGAGCAGTTCAATTGGATGCAAGATTGCACTACAACCCTGGATAATTTGAAAGAAAAGTTGGCAAGTGCGCCCATATTAGTTCACCCTAATTGGGACAAGAAATTTCATGTCCACATTGATGCTTCCAGCATCGCACTCGGAGTAGTTCTAGCTCAACCAGGGGATACTTCAGTTGATCACCTAGTTTAATTCGCAAGCTGGAAGCTATCATCAGCGGAGAGAAACTACACCACAACAGAGCAAGAAGCGTTGGCAATGGTGAATTCACTTCAAAAGTTTTGCCACTACCTACTAGGAGGTATGTTTAAGTTTTTCACAGACCATTCAGCTTTAAAGTACCTAGTTAACAAATCGGTCTTGGAGGGAAGAATCTGCAGATGGCTCCCACTGTTTCAAGAATTCACCTTCGAGGTGATAGTGAAACCCGGGAGGCTAAAAGTACTGGACCACTTGTCCAGGGTAGAAGACAGAGAAAATGGCGGGTCTCTGGATGATCAGTTGCCAGATGTTGATCTTTTTAGAGTAGAAGCCATCCCAGACCACTTAGATAAGATAGCAACCTATCTGACCACAGGACAGTGCTCGGATGAATATACAGTAGCCCAGAAAAGACATCTAGTAGTCTGAGCAGCAGAGTATCAGCTAATAGCGGGACACCTATATAAGATGGGGTTAGACCAAATCTTGCGAAGATGCATCCTAGATCATGAGAGGGAAAGCATACTTTGGGAATGCCACTGTGGAGTTGCGGGAGGGCATGTCAGAGCAAAACCAACTGCGAGAAAAACTCTGCGGGCAGGATTATGGTGGCTGACAATACACATGAACAGTAAACCTTTGTAAAAAAATGCGATGTGTGTTAGAGGAGGAAACACGCATCACACAGAGACGAGATACCGCTTCACCCTGTAAAAGCACTGCAGCCGTTTGAAAAGTGGGCTGTTGATTTTATAGGACCAATTACACCTGTTGCAAGGCACTCACAGGCCCGGTATATCATAACTGCCACAGAATATTTGACTAGGTGGGAAGAGGCGCCAGTAAACGATTGTACAACCAAAACAACAGCTCGATTCATATTTGAAAATATCATCAGCAGGTTTGGTTGCCCGAGAAGTCTGACAAGCGATGAAGGTATGCATTTCATTGATGCAACAATTAGATCTATGCTAGAGAATTTCATGGTCCAACATCATAAAAGCAGTCCGTACCATCCACAAGCTAATGGTACAGTAGAAGTATTCAATAAGATTCTGGAAAAAGGGTCTAATAAAGATCAGCAATGTTGATCGAGACGATTGGGACAAATGTATACCATCAACATTGTGGGCGTATGGAAAAATTGTCAAACAACTAAACAACTAGACCTCGTTCTAGCTGGTGTACGAGAAGGAAGCAGTGGTACTGGCTGAGTTTGTCATACCGAGCCTCCTAATTGCATTGTCACTTCAATTATCAAAAGAAGCCTCACTTAATTGCATCGTCACTTCACTTATCAGAAGAAGCCTCACTGAAAGAGTGATTGCAAGAGCTACAAGAACTGACAGAGGACAGGTTCCTAGCAGAGTTCCACCACACTGTCCAGAAAAACAGATAGAAAGCTTGGCACAACTGCCATATCAAGCGCAAAACGTTTACGGTCAAAGGAAAAGTTTTACTGTACGGCAACAAGTTCCAGGAGTTCCCAGGTAAATTGAGAATGCATTGGCTAAGGCCGTACCATGTAATTGAAATCCAAGATTTAGGAGCAGTTCGGTTAGCAAAACTGGACGACCAAATACTATCAGGATGGGTGAACGATGCACACCTAAATCCACGAGTAAGTTCAACATTTCAAATTTCAAATAACTCTTGCAACCGAGAGGAGTCGGTAGGGTAGATTAGCATAGATAGAGTCAATAACTCTCTCGCACCCGAGACAAGATTAGATAGAAATCCCAATAAAGAAAACTCCGAAATCAGAAACAACTCATAGTTGCGATGCGGAGACGACAACACAATCGATTGTGGTTGGGGGGAGGGCAGTGTCCAGCGTGTCATCCATGTTAGAGCCAAACGTGTCGAATATCATTCCATCATCATGACTCATTATTTCCATGTCATTCTGTAGGATTACAAAGATTTGAGAAGTAATTGTCATAATTAGTATCGTCCATATCGCAATAAATTTTCCATATTAGGCCATAATCATTACCCATCATGTCTGTCCAATTTCCGGAGTCATAGTCAACTTTGTCAGAACCCACCTCATCGCGGTAACTAATCACATGAATATAGCTGTGAGGGAAGAAGAAAAAATTAATTAGCTATGGGGTTTTATCAACCTCATGCGTGTTGGTTACTTACATAACTTGCATGAAAGAAAGTGCTAGAATGCCGGAGAAGTTCGAGTTAGAACCAGAAACATCAACAACAACAAGAGAAACTTCATCAGAAGAGGTCCAAAGAGAGTATCCAGAGGTAGGAATCTATAAAGAAAGAGTAGAAGTAGCTTTGCAAATATCAGAGAAGAGCAAAAATGACCAAGGTGACAACAACAGTCACTGAGTAGGAGCTCGACGAGAGAATCCAGAAGCTGGAGTCGCTAGTGGGGAAATATGATAGCGCATCGTTGATCGACACAGACTTGACAGATTCTTTCCAATTCCCAACAATGAAGAGATAGGTCTATATGGAAAACTATGCCACTGAAGCAGGACAAGAAGCAGCAAGAGTACTCTCGGACTTTAGAGGTTTCCAGCAATCAACCATAGTGAACCTCAGAAATCTTCCAATGTTTTGAACCATAGGGGCTGCGATGCAGTGTACTAAATTCCTGCTGAGCAGGATCATAGAACGGGTCGCTGTGGCTAGGAAAAGAAATACCAATCCACGCGGAAGATATTCACAGGTTGATAGGGCTGTCCCAAGAAGGTAGAGATGTCTCCACAATGTTCCAAAATGTCTCAAAGAGGGCAAAGAAGGCAGGAGATGGCGATTACTACAAGAAATATGACACAAAGAGAGGAGGAAAAGGGGCAAAGATCAACCTTATAAACAAGCCAGCAGTCAAATTCCCTGTCATCTGATTGTGAGTAAAACTATGAGGCATTATACAAAGGGTGAGTGTACACTTGATACCATCTCAGTTGCGGAACATTGTATCCAGGGGACACAATTAAATTGGTGTTCATTTCTGCTGAATGAACTATTTGAAGCTTGCAAGGATAACTACAAGAGAGCCACTAGGTTCATCTATGGTTACCTTATCATGGAGTTTGCGATGTGGAAATGGACTTTCTCAGGAATCAGACAACCTATGGAACTCACAACAGCTCAGCTGTTAGCAATGAAATTCACATCTTGGAAGGCGTCAGGGGACCCCAGCACTAAAGAAGTGAACAAAGAGGCATTCAAGTTCTGGTACAGCCAGATGCTTGATGTAGTGGTGACACAAAAAAGAATTCCAAAGAGTTTGCTCGATAATTACTCTGTGCAGATATGGTTTGGAGTCAGCCACAAGCAGACCTACATCAGGCCGACATGTGTGCCAGAAACGACCTTCAAAATGAGACTGTTGAAGTTTCAAATTGATGAGAGAGCTTTCCACACCAAGGTATGTTCCTAGCCAGGGGTAGAAATGGAGGTCAGAAGCGGGGTATATCACTATTCATTTGATGGCATGTCATCGAATGCGCTGCTAGGGGAAACGCCGGATGAAACATTGGCCAGAGTGTCACAACTGCAGCTAACACCCATCATCGAGGAGATGAACACGAAGGTACAAGGCTTTAACCAAGTAATGCAAACTTTAACTAGTGATTTTCAGTTGTTTCCCACTTTTGCAGAGTTTCAGGCCTCCAATTCTGCCTCCTCTTCCATAATGGCCCCCATAGTCACAAGCTTACCACTCAATTTGTTTAACTCACCACTGGAAACCACCATAGTTCCCACCAAAAATAACAAAGCACCTAAGCCACCAGTAGCTACTCCAAAGGTCAAAAAGGCAAAAGTTGTAGTTTCTAGCCAGGTCGTTGACCTCACTGGGGAGGGTCAACCGCAACCCTTGGACATGGGAGCCCCAATTCAGGACGAGCCAGTAACGGAGCTCCAAGCAACTCCAGAGCTGGCTCTGTTCAACCCCTACTCATTTTTAAATATTCATGTATCTCCCCCTTCCACTAACCAGTCATCACTTTACACCTCATTCACTTCAAAAGACCATTCCACCCGGACGACATCCACTTCAGCCACATTCTCGGACCCAATCAGAGCAAAAGGAAAAACAAATGGAGACCATGAGGTAGAGGTTAACTCTAGTATAGCATTGGTAACTAAGGTTACCCAACCCTTGGTCAAACAAATACCTTCTTAGGACCTTTTAAGTCAAGGGGGATCCCACAGTGCAGATACAACATCCTCGCCCAAGGAGCTGAACCCGTTTTAGTAGGAAAAATTGATACTCCACCAGATTCAGCCTAACCCAAGCATGGGTAACCCGGATAATCCGCCGCTGCAACCGACACAATCGACATCTCCACAGGAACACTCAACTAGGTCCATAGCTATCGTCCAACCACTGCGGGAGAGACTGCCACATCAAGATACCTCCGGGGCTGAAAGCATGCAGACCTGGGGAACAACATAGTTATACAGTTTTATCCAGCGAGCAACACAACAGGCCGAAGGTCTCCACACCGACCTCCAGCAAAAGTTTGAGCGACACCAGATACAGATCATTGCACTTACTGAAGAGTGCGATCAGTTGAAGATCAAGAAAGATAACTTGCAGGACCAACTGGTAAAGGTGACAGAGGTTTTTAGGGATCTTTGGCCAACAGTAACGGCTAACGATGACCAAATACCAGTTGACATAGCAGCAAGAAAGCTGGTCGAGAAATCCATTCATGTCAAGATATCCTGTTCAAATCTTAGCCGGGAAAATCAGGACCTGAAAGTAGCATTAGCGACTAGGCCAGCACTGCTGGACCACACGATCATCTACATAGAGAAAATCGCAGAAAGACAAAACCAAGTGATCGGGATGCAGGAAACTTTGAGCACCACGGTGAAGGAAGCATAATACCTTTTGAAACATTTACATGAGTGTTCAACCTCACTGACTATGAAGTCACAGCTGATCTCGGCACAACTGCATCAGGTATCGAAGGAAATTCAGGAGGCCACAGACCCCGATGGCCTTAACCACTTGTACAACCAAGCGGAGGAGCTGGAGACTAAGCTACAACAAATTGAAGAACATTCAACAGCAGCCAAGCAGGCCCTCCGGGAACTAAGGCAACCCATCAATATCACGGCCCAAACAATACATCAAATGGCTGTAGAGGCCGACATTAGGATTAAGGACATATTTAGTAAGCTATCGATCATCTTAGGGGAAAAAGACGCAGAACAAGTCACCACGAAGACGGAATTGCTCATGAATGGATGTCAACAGGCCATTGTCGACTTCACAGAACTCAAAGCATCAACGTTGGAAAAAGTTCCCGAGTTGGGGCCCTTGTTTGGACAAGGGGAGGGAAATGAGAAGGCAGGGCCAGCCACGGAGGCAAGTGGACCAATGGAGACTGAGGAAGGGGAAAAGGATTGAATTAGGACGAGTCAATAGTGTGTGGTCAGGGCCTGTTGGGGCCCTTGTTTTGAAATAAAACAGTTTTGAGTCACGGGTAACAAGTGGCAGAACGCAACTACGGTAGACAAAGAGCTGTCACGGTTGCGGAGAGCTGAAGAGCAGGTGGCGCAACTATTGCGGAAATAAGCACAGATGGCAGAAGGGAGCGAAAAGAACAAACAGTGGAACTTCGAGTGATTAGGGAGATGCAGCAGACAACAGAGCGGAAAGGAAGGGAAAATTAACAGTTGCATTGGAAAAGGAACAAATAGACAGTTGACCAGCAGAGAAGGAGGTTGGCACAGTAGGGATTGGAGGAAGAGAGCCGTAGGAGAGCTCTGTTCGCTTTGTTCATTCTATTCTCTCTCTGTTCATTCTATTATGTTCTATGTGATACTATTGTAGTCAGTCCTGCCAGGATCGCTCTGAAGAGCAATGTAACTGTCCCTTATTGTTAATGCAATATATGATGTGTTGGAAATACTGAGAGGGGGGTGAATCAATATTTCTTTTCAATTGTTAATTATTGCCAGTTATATATATATATATATATATAATAATGATATTAAGAATTAAAGAGAACTTCAATCCTTTTTTAATAATAGTATACAATAGATGAGAGAAGGGCACCAACCCTTTCAATGAAACATGCACCACCTGTTTTCCAAGCACCAACTTGGACTTTGACGAGGCTCCGACCTCTAGGGCTTCGACCCTATCTTCTCAAGGCACCAACCTTGTGTTTAGGAGCTCCTACTCCAAGGACACTAATCCTTCATAAATCTTTAGAGAGAAAGTGTGTGATGTACTTAAGTGTATTCAACAAGATTCTTCACTATTCAATTAATTTGATCCAAAGTTGTTCTTGACTGTCCAATAAAATGTTTCCAAGAGTCCTCTGTTATATGTGACTGTCCTTGTCTACAAATGCTTGATTGTTGTAACAATTCTTCCATAGGAATTCTTCAACCTGAGTTTTTTCTTCACACAGTCCGAGTAGGTGATTGTTCCTCACAAATCCGAACTTCTTTTATTATCCAAGATGCACTTACAACATATCTAACTCACATCTCCTTCACGGATGTTACAACGTTGAGCTTTTCAAACACTGATCCGAATATCTGAGCTTTAATCTGAGTTCTATATAAAAAATATGACACAAATTTGAGATGTATAGGGTTGTTCTAGGTTCCTGTCTAAACCATAAATTTGTGAAGCAATCCGAGCCACTACAGTCACTGTAATTGCAGACAAGTCCGAGGCTGGTACAAGATGACTATAACTGATCTGAGCTTCACACCAAGGTTGACCCACTGCAGATTCAGAGAGGTCCGAGGCTGTAGTCACACACAGGTCTGAGGCTCGTATACTCTCACAGATCCCAGGCTTATATTCACATTCAGATCAGCGGTTGTAGACTCAGAAATATGCTTCATATTGGCTCCTTCTTGATGTTTGAAAGTTCACGAGTTGTGAACTGAGTTTTTGTGGTGTATGTTTTATAACTGAGTACTGTGCTTGACCACCGAAATCTGTGTTTGATAAAATGAGTATGAATTGTATATATATAGCCTTCTTATGACCTTGTTTGGAGGCCGACTTGTATCCCTGAGCATAGGTCGGCTCAAAAAACAGAAATATATCCTTAATTTGAAAAATTCATATCTCCCAAACGACATGGAGTTTCGGGTCAAGTAATAACTCATCGGAAAGACAAAAATATGCTCTAAGAGATGGCATAGGTGTCAATTTGGAAGGATGCCTTTAAGGAGGTAAAAACAAATTTTCTTTGTGACTGCCCTTAATTTTTCTTTGTGACAGAATGCCTTCTCCATTGCTTGGCTTTTTCTTCATTTGTATTTTCCATTGTTTGGCTTATCAATCATGGGGTCATAGCACCATCATGTAGGAGAAACTTCAAATGATATCTTCCATGTTGCCATCAATGTCTTTCAACCTGTTTCCATCAATGAAAACTTGGATTAACAATCTCCCCCTTTGTCATTATATGGCAATATTTTTCTTCTCTCCCCCTTTGACATCAATGGAAATGGGGTGCCAAAGTGCTCCCCTTGTCATGCTACTCCCCCTAACATACTTTACCCTTGACATGCTGCTTGATTTAATGTGATGCAAGAGCAATGGCACCCATCTTTTGGCGAAGATACTCGAATGCTTCTCATGGAAGGGGTTTTGTAAAGATATCAACAACTTTCTCTTTTGTATTGACGTATTCCAACCTGATATTGTTTTCAGCAACTTGTTCACAGAGAAAGTGGTATTTTATTGGAATATGTTTGGTTCTTGAGTGCATTACTGGATTCTTTGAAAGACTGATGACGCTAGTATTTTCATAAAGAATAGTAATTGGTTTCTTAGTTTCTATGTTGACATCCTTCAAGGCTTCCTTCATCCATAGAATTTGTGTACAACAATCAGCAGCAGCTATATATTCGGCTTCAGTTGTAGAAAGGGATATAGATGATTGCTTTTTGTTGAGCCAAGATACAAGACAATCTCCCATAAAGAATTCATTTCCACTGGTGCTTTTACGATCATCCACGCTTCTGGCCCAATCAACATCAGAATAAGTTGTCACAGTAAGAGTTGAACTCTTAGGATGCCAAAGACCGAAATTAGTTGTTCCTTTCAGATATCTGAGAATTCTTTTCACAGCTGCTAGATGGGATTGTTTAGGACTTGACTGAAATCTTGCTACCATTCCTACTTCTTGCATAATATCTGGTCTTGTAGCAGTGAAGTATAGGAGAGCTCCAATTATCGACCTGTAAAGAGTTGCATCTATTTGAGGGGTATCATCGTCTTTGCTTAATTTAAAATCTGTGGTCATTGGTGTGCTCATAGGTGCACAATCTTCCATCCCATATCTTTTAAGCATGTCTTTAAGATATTTTTCCTGAGATATAAACATGCCTGCAGAAGTTTTAGATATTTGTAGCCCAAGAAAGTAAGACAACTCACCGATCATTGACATCTCGAATTTTTTGGACATATTTAGAGCAAATTCATGGCTCTTTTCTTCATCATTGCTAGCAAATATTAGATCATCAACGTAAACAAGAGTGATCAAAAGTTTTTCCTTATCCATCTTCATGTAGAGATTGCTACCTGCCACTCCCTTTTTGAAACCTTCTTGTTGCAGATAGTGATCCAACTTAGCATACCATGCTCTAGGGGCTTGTTTTAATCCATACAAGGCCTTTTTTAGTTTGCATACAAAATATTTTCCTTCAGCAAGATCAAATCCTTCTGGTTGCTCCATGTAAACTTCTTCCTTGAGATCTACATTCAGGAATGCTGATTTTACATCCATTTGATAAACCTTGAATCCTTTTGAGCAAGTAAATGATAAAAACATTCTTATGGCTTCCATTTGAGCTACTGGTGCAAAGTTTTTTTCGAAGTCAATTCCTTCGATTTTCGAGTATCCTTTGCAGACAAGTTTGGCTTTATTTCCGATGATTTGTCCATCTTCATTCATCTTGTTTTTGAATACCCATTTTGTTCCAATTATATTTTTATCTTTTGGACGAGGTACTAGTTCCCAAGTCTCATTTTTTTCGATTTGAGACATTTCTTCTTCCATGGCCTTTATCCAATAAGCATCTTTGCTTGCTTGAGAAAAATTTTCAGGTTCTATTAAAGATAATAGAGCCACATCATCTTTTCTTTGGGTGCTTATCATTCTTCTTCGAGTTTGGATTCCTTCATTTATATTTCCAATGACTTGTTCTTCCGGATGATATCTTTGAACAAACTTGATCTTGGAGGGAGTTTGTGAAGATTCATTTTGAGGTTCACTTTGAGATTCTTCATTCTCCTATTCTCTTTCAGGTTCTTCTTCTTCACTTTGTTCAAAGAAAGACTCAACTTCATGATCTTCAATTCTTTTTTCTAGAAGGCCTTCATCAATCTTCACATCAATATTTTCCACTATTCTTCATAGACGATTGTTGTAACATTTGTAAGCTTTTCTCCTAGTGGAGTAACCAAGAAATATTCCTTCGTCAGTTCTAGAATCAAATTTACCTGGTGAGTCATCATTTATTTTTATGAAACATTTGCTTCCAAATATTCTGAAATATTTTACTGAAGCAGGTCTTCCTTTCCATAATTCATAAGGAGTCTTTTCATTATTTGGTCTCAGTTGAGTTCGATTTAAGGTATAAACTGTGGTGCCAACTGCTTCTCTCAAGAATTTTGGTTGCAAATCAGCTGCTAGTAGCATTGTCCTAGCCATTTCTTGAATGGTTCGGTTTCTTCTTTCAACTACTCCATTTTGCTGGGGTGTCCTAGCAGTAGAAAGTTCTCTTTCAATTCCATGCTCTTTGCAGAATTTATCAAACTCTTTCGAAGTGAATTCTCCTCCTCTATCTGTTCTAAGACATTTAATCTTAGAATCTTTTTCATTTTCAATGAGAGCTTTAAGATTCTTAAAACACTCAAATTATTCGGATTTATATTTTATGAAATATATCCACATCATTCTAGTATAGTAATCAACAAATAGAGCAAAGTACCTTTCACCTTGAAGAGCTGGAGTTCTAGTTGGCCCACACAAATATGCATGAATGATTTCCAAAGGTTTTGATGTTGAGAACTCCTTGGTTTTGTGGCTAGTTCTGGTTTTCTTTCCATGTTGGCATGGGCCACATACAACTTGATTTGGTTTGCACATTTTTGGAATTTCCCTTACTGCATTATTTTTGCTGATGCTGACTAGGTTGTCAAAACTTGTATGCCCCAATCGCTTGTGCCATAACCAACTTTCATATGTTTGACTTAAGTAACATTTATCTTCTTGGATTCTACTGAGAATGTAAACATTATTTGGTGTTCTTACTCCTTTCACCACAAGCTCTCCCGAGGACGAGTCTCTTATTTCACAATTTTTTGTACTAAAGACAACATTATGTCCTTGGTCACAAATCTGGATGACACTCAAGAGATTGTGTTTGAGCCTTTCTACCAACAAGGTATTTTGAGCCTTTCCTAGTCCATTGACAAGGGTAGTAGTCCCTTTTCCAGTGATTTTAGCAGATCCACTTCCAAAGGATACATTTCCATTTTTCTTGTTCAATGAGATAAACTTCTTTTGGTCACCTGTCATATGTCTCTAGCATCCACTATCCACGAACCAATGATTTTCTTCACTATGAGCACATAGAGCTAGGCCACATTTATCAGTTTTGAGATTTACGTTTTTAGATTTTTCCCTTTTGAGAGGGCAATTTTGTTCATTATGATCATAATCATCACATAATGAGCAAGACGGATCAAACTTAGCCAAAGGATCAAAATAATTGTAAGTTTTGATTTTTTCTTTCTCTTTAGGCCCACGCAGTTGGTTTGGTTGATTATTCAATCTTGGTGCTTCATTCTTATGAGCCTTGCAATGCTTAGCTTGATGCCCAAAGTTTTTACAATTGTAACAATGCCCAAGAAAAATAGTTTGATACCTGTTGTAGTATCCATAGCTTGAATCAACATTCTTCCTTGGAGTTGCTCTTTCAAATCTTGGTTTTGAGATGTGACCTTTTTCCTGAGATTACTTTTCTTCTTTTGGATGGCAAGAGAGTACATCAGCATAAATTTTGGCATTATTCTTCGTACTTGACGATTCTCCTTTGAAACCAATTCTAGACTTGTCATGTTGAGGTCTTTGAGTGTTAAGAATGTTGTCAAGAGCTAGAGAGCTTTGCCAACTCCTTTTGATTTGCTCCAATTCCTTTCTTAGGGACACTATTTCAGCTTCATGTTTTTCACAGATATCATCCTTCTCTTTTAACTTGATGTTCATGAAGTCTTCCCTTCTTTTTGTTTCCTCTCTTTCTATTTTGAGAGAAATTATCTTCTTTTGTAGATTCTCATTTTCTTCAATGGCACTCATTAGCAAACTATCCATGTTTCTTTCATCTTCTATTTCTGAGTCATCATCATTTGTAAATGCCATGAATAGCGTTTCTTTGCTTCCAACATAATTACTTTCCTCATCTGATTCATCATCACTTTCTTTGTATTGATGCACATTTCTAGTTGATTTCCTCTTTATGACTACGAATTCATATTCATCAGACTCATCTTGTTTAGAGAAGAAGTTCTTCTTATTAAACCATTTCTTCTTGTACATCATTCTTTTAGAGTCCTTTTCATCATCACTATCATGTTTATGAGGACATTTTGCAGCGTAATGACCTATTCTTCCACAATTGAAACAAATAAGAGGATACTTACCTTTTAGCTTAGATCCCATTTTTAGTCTTTGTACAAATTGAGCTAACTCGTTTTCAGTATTCGATTCATCGCTGTTGTAATTCCATCCCTTTCCTTCTTTTGTAGATTTTGAGGCTTTGAAAGCTGCTTCTTTGAAATTTGGGATCCCTTTCCTCATCTCATAGGCAATAAGAATTCCATGAAGTTCATCCATATTGAGAGTATCGAGGTCCTTCATTTCTTCTATGACACTTACTTTGGAGTCGAATCTGTCAGGAAGTGATCTCAGGATTTTTTGAACTATGGTGCTTTCTTCAATATTTTCCCCTAGTCCTTTAAGAGAGTTAATCACTTAAGCTACTCTGAGGAAGTATGATGCAATATATTCTTCATCATCCATTTTCAGACTCTCGAATTGTCTTCTATAGGTTTGAAGCTTCTCTTTCTTAACTTTGGAGTCCCCATCATATAGCGAAACCAATTTATCCTATACTTCTTTGGTTGAGTCACAGTTCATGACTTTTGTAAATTCAGAATCGGTGATTCCACTAGTGATGGAATTTAAAGCTTTGGAATTAGAAATGTAGGCTTTTCTTTCATCTGGATCAGTTAGAAGACTGGCAGGAGCTTTGTATCCATCCAAAACAAAGTGCCATACTTCAGGGCCAAGAGACATTAGAGAGTAGGACATCCTTTTTTTCCAGAAACTAAAATTTGTTCCATCAAAGATAGGGAGTTTCCCTGTTGCTTCCATGTTCTTCATTGTGCCTAAGGATCCTTCTTCTAGTTGTTAGGTTGATAATGAAGAAGCTGGCTCTGAAACCAATTGTTGGAAATACTGAGAGGGGGGTGAATCAATATTTATTTTCAATTGTTAATTATTTCTAGTGATATTCTTCTCAATTAAAGACACACACACACACACACACACACACACACACACACACACACATATATATATTAAGAATTAAAGAGAACTTCAATCCCTTTTTAATAATAGTATACAATAGATGAGAGAAGGGCACCAACCCTTTTAATGAAATAGGCACCAACCTGTTTTCCAAGCACCAACTTGGACTTTGATGAGGCTCTGACCTCTAGGGCTTCGACCCTATCTTCTCAAGGCACCAACCTTGTGTTTAGAAGCTCCTACTCCAAGGACACCAATCCTTCAGAAATATTTAGAGAGAAAGTGTGTGATGTACTTACTTAAGTGTATTCAACAAGATTCTTCACTATTCATTTAATTTGATCCAAAGTTGTTCTTGATTGTCTAATAAAATGTTTCCAAGAGTCCTCTGTTATATGTGACTATCCTTGTCTACAAATGCTTAACTGTTGTAACAATTCTTCCACAGGACTCTTCAACCTGAGTTTTTTCTTCACACAGTCTGAGTAGGTGACTGTTCCTCACAAATACGAACTTCTTTTATTATCCAAGATTCACTTACAACAGATCTAACTCAAATCTCCTTCACAGATGTTACAACGCTGAGATTTTCAAACATTGATCTGAATATCTGAGCTTTAATATGAGTTCTATATCAAAAATATGACACAAATCTGAGATGTATAAGGTTGTTCTGGGTTCCTATCCGAACCATAAATCTGTGAAGCAATCCGAGCCACTATAGTCACTGTAATTGTAGACAAGTCCGAGGCTGTTACAGGATGAATGTAACTGATCCGAGCTTCACACCAAGGCTGACCCACTGCAGATTCAGAGAGGTTCGAGGCTGTAGTGACACTCAGGTTTGAGGCTCATATACTCTCACAGATCCCAGGCTTATATTCGCATTCAGATCAATGGCTGTAGAATCAGAAATATGCTTCATATAGGCTCCTTCTTGATGTTTGAAAGTTCACGAGTTGTGAACTGAGTTTTTGTGCTGTATGTTTTATAACCGAGTACTGTGCTTTACCACCGAAATTTGTGTTTGATAAAATGAGTACGAATTGTATATATATAGCCTTCTTATGACCTTGTTTGGAGGCCAACTTGTATCCCTGAGCATTGGTTGGCTCAAAAAACAGAAATATATCCTTAATTTGAAAAATTCATATCTCCCAAACGGCATGGAGTTTCGGGTCAAGTAATAGCTCATCGGAAAGAAAAAAATATGCTCTAAGAGATGGCATAGGTGTCAATTTTGAAGGATGCCTTTAAGGAGGTAAATTTTTTTTTTCTTTGTGATAGAATGCCTTCTCCATTGCTTGGCTTTTTCTTCATTTGTATTTTCCATTGTTTTCCTTATCAATCATGGGGTCATAGCACCATCATGTAGGAGAAAATTCAAATGATATCTTCCATGTTGCCATCAATGTCTTTCAACCTGTTGCCATCAATGACAACTTGGATTAACATGATGATCTGGGTTTGATATCCCGAGTCCTGTTATGTGTTTTGGTTAAGTTGAATGCATTGGTCACTTTAAATTTTGATTTTCAGTCTGAAGACGTTCATGAGTATTATTGGTTGCAGAGTATTTACACTTGTTTAGAACACTTTGTTCTGTCTGCGTTATTCTATAAGTTATGCTTGATCGATGCCTGATCTGATCCTAATCTTATTAAGGTCATGACACACCTCGGGTGAGACACTCTGCTCTTCAGAGTAGAGTGAAAATGCCGGCATTGTGCTAGACTACTGTGGAAACCTTTTTGGCTTCTATTCTGAACCTGGGTCTTGCCCAAGAGACCTTCTACCTTGCCAACAGTGGCTAAACATCAATGTTGCAAGACTAGAAACATAATAAATCACCTTGAAATTAATGACCGCTCAGACAATCACAAGAGACAAGATGAAAAATAACATAAGAATTGAGAAGTGAGTAAAGTTGTGTCATGACAACATAAGAGGGATGGTAATATGTCGACAAATATATGATATCATTCAAATTAATGTGGCATGAGGGGAACACAAATAACTGTTAAATATAGATAACCATGGTGTGTTCTATGCTTAATGCAAGTTTACTTCAATCTTTTTTAGGCCCGATACAAATTAGCAACACATAAAAATGAAAGTAAAATGTTGATAGAACACAATAATAGATTAACAGAAGACACATCAATAATATAGATCAGATTTACAATTCTTATTTTCTAGCAAAGATATAGGATATTGTGCATTACGGATCAACCAACCTTCCAAGTGTCACACCCAAAGCCCTCAAAGACAGCTCATCACAAGTCAACGCTGGTAAACCAAAAGTCAACGTAGGACAACAACATAAAGTCAACACTGTAGATTAGGGCTTCGGTCAAGCAACTCATTTTCCCTTGGTTTTGTGCCCCAGCAGTACGACCTCTCAAAATCTAAAATTTGGCAGAGTTTTGAGGTCAAACAACCAAGGGTTGACCATGGTCAAAACTGGTCAATGCTTCTGCAATTCAACCCTAAACATATCCGCAGAAAAACAGTTCTGTCAGCTTCGCACGTGTGAAGGGAAGAGGCCTCCAAAGGCTATCGAACCAATCATATCACAATGAGAGATTTGTGATGAGTTGATGAGCAAATGACCTCCAAGTCTGTCCAATTTATATCCATCAGTGAGGGCGTGTGACACATATATTAGGCATGTGAGAATACATTACAAATATGGCCAACCTTGCACATGTGTGGAAAATAAATTCAAAATATATGTTCTGCTCATCCAAACAAGATGATATTTAGATCAATATTGCACCTCTCCAAAAGAGGAATCCAACAAAAATATGACCATTGTCATATGAGCATTGCAACATGAATTTTGGACCTAGTTGCCCAAAATTAACACTCCCTTTCAACTAGGGAGAACTCAATCTGTCCATAAGTGCCATCCATCAATACCATTGTGTACTTTCACCAAACATCGTGCGTCATCCTGTCGTAACTTGCTTTGCTGGCTTTCATTCTCAGATAGAACAAAAGGAAAGTCACAAAGACATCACACTCAGCTGACCCAAAGTCAGCTTAGAGGTTAAAACCGCTTGGACTCAAAAGAGTCCATACTAACTCGAAGTCAGTTTAGAGGTAAGAACTTCAATAGAATCAAAAGATTCACATACTAACCTAAAGTTAGTTTACTAAATCGAAGTCAGTTTGGAGGTAATAAACTCATCATACTTGATCCCAGATCAAGGTGTTGGACACATGCCATCCTAGACATAGAGAGTATGGAAATCTCTGATGCATCCATCGGTATTTCTATTGCTCTCTATCCACATTTTCCACCTCATTGGCCAAATGAGAGGTACTTCCCATGAGTTCGAAACTCCATGGGTAGGATGCGTGCTGGGCATAGATCAAAGAGAGGTTAACCAACTCAATATCATAACGGTGGGGCAGAAGCACAACAAGGCTCGACAAGCCTAGCCCCATGTGGCTTATAGCTCCAAGAAGCTATCTCCAAGCCCCCTGGAGCTCCCAGAGCTCATAGTCCAACTCAAGTAGGACCCTCTCAGAATAGGGTATTTCCATGATTCCTAACTTCCCACGGAAGGTTAGGAACTTGACCTTCCCTAGGGGCTTCATGAGAATATCCGCGACCTGCTCATCAGTTCCTATATGATCAAGCCTTACGATGCCTCGCTGTACCATATCCTAGATAAAGTGGTACTTAATATCAATATGTTTGGATCGATCATGGAACACGAGATTCTCAGAAAGACGAATCCCACTCTGGTTATAACAAAGGATAACAATGGTATCTAGCACATGCCCAAACAGATCACTGAAGAGCTTTCACAACCAAATAACTTCACAACAGGCCATACTCGCTGCAATGTATTCAGCCTTAGAGGTGCTCAAAGCCACCGAATTTTTCTTCCTAATCATCCAAAATATCCAAGCAGAACCCAAGGTGAAGAAGCATCCAGATCTGCTCTTGCGATCCACCACAGTGCCAGCCCAATCAGCATTAGTATATCCATGGATTCTCAAACTCTCGACAACGTATCTCATCCCATGGTTGATTGTGCCCTGAAGATATCTCAATAGATTCGTGGCACCAATCTAGTGAATATGATGAGGATCAACCATATGTTGAATCAAAGTGTTCATTGCAAAATATATGTCCGGATGGGAGTTCACTAGGAACATAAGGGCCCCCATGAGTTGTTGATACTCGGTAGGATTTGCTAGCACAGGCCCAACAAAATTTCCACACAACTTCTTAAAGTTGAGTTCCATCGGTGTCAGCACAGACTTACAATCCACCATACCAAATCTCTCTAGCAACTTCACGACATATTTTCCTCAAGAAAGGAAAATCTCACATGGCCTCTGCCAGACCTCCAAGCCTAGGGAGTAATGCATCAGTCCTAGGTCTTTCATTTCAAACTTGGAAGCTAGATCCCTCTTACACTGATGAATGAGAGGGTCAACACCTTTCAGGAAGAGATCATCCACATAAAGAACCAAAATAAGAGGCATTTCTTTATCAACCTTAAAATAAAGGTTTAGATCAACATTACTTCGAGTGAAGCCCAAATTCATCAAGTAGCTATCTATCCTCTCGTACCAAGCCCCTGGGGCTTGCTTCAACCCATAGATGAATTTATTCAACCTGCATACACGAGTGTCTCTATCTCAGACTTCAAACCTAGAGGTTGCTCCACATACACCTCTTCCTTTATAGAAGCATGCAAAAAATGATCTTCACATACATCGGATGGAGACTTCATCCTTGCGTTGCAACAAGGTAAATGATAGATCAGATGGTGGTATAGCGGGCTACAGGTGAAAATATATCATCATAATCTATTGCCTCGGGCAACAAATATTGCCTTGTAATTTTCAACACTTCCATCAGATCCATGCTTGATCTTACAAAGCCATTTCGAGGTGACAACAGATTTGTCATCTGGTCTTGGGACCATTTCCCAGACATCATTTTTCATAATGGACTCATATTATTCGTGCATAACATCCTTCCAAACTTTATGCTTTACGACTTCTTCAAATGTTCCAGGCTTAGATTGTACTATTGTACTCATGGATGCTAGATACCCTTGGCATCTATTCGGCTTCTTGCTTTCACAAAATGTACCCCTTGGGGAAATATGTCTCTTGACATTTTCCAGAGTATCTTGAGCCATGAGGGTCTTCTCTTATTTGAAGGAGGTGGATCAATAGGATCCATAAGTCCTTCATCATCGGGCATTAGTTCATCCTTCGACTCTTCCTACTTCCCTGCTTCTTCATCTTCTTTGTCTTCCTTTGAGCTAGGAAGATTTATCACTTTCTTTAGGGCAACATCTTCATCGAAGGTGACATTGTGGCATATCTCCACTTCTATTTGACCAGACACATAGATTTTATATGCCTTCAAAGTTTCAATGTAGCCCACAAACATTCCCTTCTTTCTAGAAGCAGTCATATTGCTTCTCTTTTCTTTCGACACATGAAAGAATACAGGACAACCAAAAACACTAAAATGAGAAACATTAGGTTTCTTACCAGAAAATACTTCTTTGGGAGTTTTGGAGTCCAGAGCAGAATGCGGGCATCTATTTTGAACGTACACAACATTGTTCGCAGTTTCTCCCCATAGAAATTTTGGAAGACCTTGGTCACATAGCATGGTGTGGGCAACTTCCACAATGGTCCTGTTGACTATATTAGCCCCTCCATTCGAGTTTCTGGCTTGCAGTCCCGTTTGAATCTGTTTAAAACCCCTTTTGTAGCTTAAGACCTTCATATCCTACCTATCGTTACCCTTCCCACCCACGAAGTACATTAGACAAAGGCTAAAATCTGCACTTAAAGATATATCGGGCCTAGCCTCTCCAGTCTCAGCCCCCTTTATTTTATTCCCCATACGACTCGGGTGCTAGACCAAGTGCCAGACTGACAGGCGCTTAGCATGAGAGGCCATCGGGCACACCCCTAGCCATCCGATCAAAAGTAAATCAACGGTCCACAAACAGCTTGCCATGGTGGTCCCCGCGCCCGCGTTCATTGCTCAAAACCGGCCTGTTTATTTCGCACCACCTTTGCTGGGCAGGCGGTATTCTGCAAATCGCAGCGATTCCATATGTTGCTTGCCAAGTGTCCTAATGTACGACCCCAATACCGCTCCATTTCGCACGTTATCATTCGGTCGTAGTCGCGCAGCGGAATTAATGTCAACCGTCAGATCCATAGGCCTCCATCCAACGGCTGCCAATCTCCCAAGCTGTGCGAATTTTAGTCCCGGTGCATAGTACTTCGGGCCTACCATTCCATCGCCCTCCGGTGAAGTATTAACCGTTGATTTCATTTTTGATCGTATGGCCCAGGATTGTTCACACATCTTGTTTATTGACCAAGTCCGCCTCCACGTCGTCCCTTCCGCTTACCCTTTCGTACGCCCATGTGTCATTTTCATCCGCCTCCACCATTCATATTCTCCGTTTACGTGTCATATTACAGTGTTTATGTTACGGATCTCCGCCTCGTTCATTCATTGTCGTTCCACTATATATTTCATTTCCACCCTGCACCTCCTCGCCATTTCTCCCAGTCTACATCATCAATTCCGTAGTCACAACCGCCTTCACCACCCTTGTGTCTGGTTTTCTTTAACGTGTTTGTCGGTTTTGCAGGTTGCAGCGACGAGAAATCGCCATTAATCTCTGCCTCCATTACAAAAATCAAAGATGCATCTAAAGATCAGCTTGTAGAGGTAGAGTTTATGAAGAAAAGCCTCAGGTAGTTGCCGTGACATGGCTTTTATTAAAGAAGCCATGGTAAAAGTCTACCAAACTCTCCAGAGAAATTTAAAACATAGATTTTTCATGGGCGGAGCTATTAATGATATGACAAAGAGTATCAGTCAGAGAATAAGGAATTCAACATCTGGAGTCGAAGATTTTAAATAGCAATCCAGCATTCAGAAGGCAAAGAGTACAAGCGCATGAAAATCATATCCTCCAGGCTTTACTTCAACAGATTTTTCTCTGAGGAAAGTACAGAGTGTTACATATTTTATTCTTCATACCTTACCCTTGAAGAGATCTTCTACCCAGTGCATTTACTTCATGGAGCTGGCAGCAGAGTACATGTAACATTTCATGGCTGTCAAATAGTATGGGCGCGAAATGTTTCCGCCATTTTGTTTAATGAAACAATTAATTGTTTTCACCTACTTATTTTATGAGTTTTTCTTCTTCTTCCTCTATAAAAAACCAAGAGGAAAGACATTGTAGAGGTTCCAGATTTTTATCAGAGAATTGTGCAGTGAAAGGCATTTTTGTGTACATTTTGTATAAGCTCTTATATGAAGGCTCAGAGCCCGTAGGGTCTCAGTGAGGAGGAGTTCTATCTGTATTAGAGGATTCTGGTCTTTAGTATTCCACAGTATGTAATCTTCTCTACTGTGTTTAATACAATATTTCATTTTATCCTTCTTCTTGTATCATGTACTGGAATGCGAGTGGCTCACTGATTTTAGGTAAGGATTTATCCTAGTTGATACCCATACTTGGACCAGTCAAGCGCTTTAAATATGGCTCAGGCATGATATACTGTTTCATATTCATTTCATCCATCTTTCTGCCATATTAGTTTCTTTGGGAGGGTGCTTTTAAAACGCCATTGTCATGTATGGATTCTTAGAATGATAAGCCCATATATGGTTCCGTTGTGTATCTGGGTATCAGTCCAAAGTCGACTAATATCTTCTCATATTTCTTTCACTGCATACACCTTCTGATATTTGATTTCTGTGGCATATTACTTGAATCAGCCCTCTTTACAGTAAATTTTCTCTTAACTGTCTGATGCTTTTGTGTTAGAGCTTTGCATCTTGTCTCTGCAGCATTATTTTTCCTGTGGCAGTTTCTGTAAGTTCTGGTCCCATTTAAATTCATTTCCTTGTTTTACAAGAGATAGCAGGAGAGCCTTTTGGATTGACAACCCAGTTATATTATGTGCTCCTTGATATGATAAGATGTCCTAGGCACTGGTCTATGACAACTCTAGGCTGTCTCTAGGAGTGACAACTTCCGTCGACAACATCTTTCTGGCGCCATTGCCGGGGATCGAATTTAAGAAAATCATTATCCCTGGGCCTTGACAAATCATATTCACTCTCTAATCAGGTGAGCACAGAGAGTTGAAGAGTTGCATATCTCTCACCTTGGCGACTCCACTGTTGTTTATTCGATAAATCTATTTGTAGTCCTGGCTCCTCGTAAGCCACACTTGAGGTCAGATACATCTCAGCCAAAGACACCTTTCGTGTCTGACCCAGAAAAGATTATACATAGAAGAAGTTGGAAAGAAAAGAAATCAGTCTGTGCTGTAATCCCTGATGTTTCCATAGAAGATTACCCATCTTCTTCTTCTCAAGAATTTCTAGTATAAAATCTCGACTCCACTGTGGGAGACACAGATTATTATTCAGATAGCCCACCCAGGGGAAGTGCTAGGATTAAAGCTAATCTTCACCCTACCCCTGAAGTTGAAGAGGTTAAAGAGGTCACCGGAGTAGCTGCTGTTAACTGTGAATTGTTCCCGTCTACACCGCAAGCTGCTGTACAGTATACTCCTGTTGTTATTCATACTCCACCTCCACCTCTTCCTCCATTGGTACCCCAGATAGTTGCACAACCCCCACCTCCCCCAATGGCTAATGTCCCAACCTTTTTTTTGAATAAATATGCTCCCCTGGCATTACCTCAAGTGTTGAATGATATGCAATAGGACTATTTGAAGATCTTGCCCAGATTCACTGGGGAAAATGAAATTGATGCTTAGAAACATCTTGAGACCTTCTGCTCTTTTGCAGAGAAATTTAATGTAGAACATTTGGATGTAGTCTTAAGACTATTTGTGCAATCTCTGGATGGCGAAGCCAGAAAATGGTTCAAAACATTAGGAAACCGTTCCGTAACCACTTGGGACGATATGGAAAATACCTTTCTCAGGAAATGGGGAGAAAAGAAAGACCATGGACAGTGTCTTACTGAGTTCAATACACTTAAGAAAAAACATAATGAAGGGGTGTCAGAATTTATCAAGAGATTCAATAAGTTATACCTAAATCTCCCTGCTGATATGAAGCCTCATCAGAATGCTGCCAAAGTCATTTTCATAGTAGCCTTTGACTCAGATTTCGGTTTCTCTCTCAGGGAAAGGAAGCCTGCCACCCTAGATGATGCTCAGCCAGACGCTCTTGAGTTAGAAGAAAATTTTGCCTCCACTAGAAAATTAAAAGGGAAAGTTGAACAGGATACCAGAAGAAGGGGTAAAGAGGAAGTATCTACTTCTAATCAGGATAAGGATTTAGATAAAATTGAATAAATGAGTAAAATGATTAAGAATATTTCTAATAAACTAGTCAAGTGCTTTAAATATGGCTCAGGCATGATATACTGTTTCATATTCATTTCATCCATCTTTCTGCCATATTAGTTGCTTTGGGAGGGTGCTTTTAAAATGCCATTGTCATGTATGGATTCTTAGAATTATAAGCCCATATATGGTTCTGTTGTGTATCTAGGTATCAGTCCAAAGTCGACTAATATCTTCTCATATTTCTTTCACTGCATACACCTTCTGATATTTGATTTCTGTGGCATATTACTTGAATCAGCCCTCTTTACAGTAAATTTTCTCTTAACTGTCTGATGCTTTTGTGTTAGAGCTTTGCATCTTGTCTCTGCAGCATTATTTTTCCTGTGGCAGTTTCTGTAAGTTCTGGTCCCATTTAAATTCATTTCCTTATTTTACAAGAGATAGCAGGAGAGCCTTTTGGATTGACAACCAAGTTATATTATGTGCTCCTTGCTATGATAAGATGTCCTAGGTACTGGTCTATGGCAACTCTAGGCTGTCTCTAGGAGTGACAACTTCCGTCGACAGTAGGTCCTATTATTTCTTTCAGCAACACCATTTTTCTCAGGAGTGTATGCAGTTGTGGTCTCCCTCTTAATGCCAGCTTCTCTACAAAAGTCATTAAACTCATTTGACTCAGACTCGGTCCCATTGTTGGTCCTTAAAACTTTGATTTTCTTCTTGGTTTGATTTTCCACCAAGGCCTTGAAGGTACGAAACCATTTGAATGCTTCGTCTTTCTTCTTCAAAAAATATATCCAGGTTTTATGGGTGAAGTAATCTGTAAAAGTCATGTAATAGGAACATCCTCCCAAGGATGTCATGGGCAACATACCAGACAAGTCAGAATGTATCAACTGCAAGATATCAATTGTATTTGTGACACTTGAGGGGAATGGTCCCCTTGTATGCTTCCCTTTGACACAACCCTAACATATACCTTCATGATCATCTCTAAATTCAGGCATCCCTGTCACCACCTTCCTTGCTTCAGGAAGGGATTTATAATGAAGGTGAGAAAACCTTCGGTGCCATAACTCTGTTTGAAGAGTTGTATCACATGACATAGCCCCCAATGGACTTCCTCCAACCTGGTAGAGTGTATCAAATCTAAAACCAATAGTAAGATCTTCCTTGAATTTTTTCTTCTAGATACATACCTTTCCATCAACGAATGCCACCTTGAACCCTTTGTCTTCCATTGCCGAAATGGAAGCAAGGTTCTTCTTCAAATCATGTATGTACAACACATCTTGTAATAGGAGGACTTGACCTTGAGATAGATGGAGGGTCACAGTCCCTGTCCCTTTCACGGGATAGGTGGCATTATCTCTAAGGAAAATGATCAGAACTAGATCAAGGACCTAAGGATTAGCTCAAAATTCAAAGTTACAGGATTGGGTTGAAACCAAGATGGTTGCATAGGTCTCGTCTTCCTAATTCCAGCACCGAAAACGGTTCGAAAATTGACACCATATAAAGAAGTTATTAAACTTTGAATGCCGAGTGGGTCCGGTGGAGCACGGAGGGGCCAACCCTCCTCCCATGGAACCTCATCATAAGACCAGTGTGGGAGCTTAATGTTAAGAGCGCTTAAGGAGCCTAATATTAGGTTTAATATTTAATTAAGATTCAGTTAAGTGGAGTTTAATATGACGGAGATTCTATAGGTGCTCCCAAATTTAGGCGGACTTCCACTTTTAGTGGAGTTAACTGGCAGTTGCCCCACATTTAGTGGAGGAAATTGGCGCAAAGTTGTTTTGGTCATAAATATCTCATTATTGAACCAAATTGGAAAAAAATTTAGTCAAATTTGGGTCTATTCGACCTTATGAGCACTTTGGAATAGGTTTCAGGTCGAATGGAGGTGATCTTCAATAGATTTTGCTTCAGTGAAGATAAAGGAGCCATCAGGGACCATGAGACAAATTCAGTTTGAGGCCTAACCAGGGGATTTAGAGTCCTTTTATAGAGTTCCAATAGGTTAAATAAAATAAATCAGATGTTATGAATCTAATGAAATGGTTTTCAGAGCCTGTAGAGAACGTTTGAAGGCCGAAAAGCTTCAATAAAGTTCCAGGGGCCATTAGTGCCAACTTTTTCCAGCAGCATTGCAGGGCTTTGAAAGAGATGTTTGAGACCATTTTATGTGAACCAGTAGTCATTATTGACTGAAAAAATAATTCTAAATATATTTACAGAGGTTTTAGCAAGTGTTAAATACCTTTAGAGGTCGAAAAATCAGCAGAGAAGTTTTCCTTGACCCTAGTGCCAGGGAGTGCCGATAGGTGATTGAGGCAAAACCGGAGCAGTTAGAGGCCATTTTTGATGAACCAAAACTCTATCTTGCCTATTTCAGTCATTTTGGAACCAATGGAAGTGGTTTCAGAACATTTTGAGAACTTATAGAGCTCTAAAATATGATGTGAAGTTCTGGGCAGCCCTGGGCAAACCATGGAGGATAGCCTATTTGGGGAATTCAATGCTCAATTTGAGCAATTTATCAGTTGGTATTTGATGTATGATGTGTATTGGATACAATAGGAGTGGTTTCAGTGATAGAAACATAATTCTGAGGGATTTTGTGCCATTTGGAAGCTCAAAGTAGCTTAGTGCACGGACAGAAGGAATCATGTCAACAAGAGCCTAAAGTTGTTTACAAAGTTTGGATAGACATTAGAGGGATTTAAACGATATTTTTAGTCCTTTGGATAATTTTTGTATTCGTTGGAATTAAGTATTTACTTTGTAAAAATCTTACCATAATCCCAAAGAGCTGAGTTAAGATGACCAAGCTCAAAGGAGATGTAGCCCACGAGATTTTGGGTGAACTCGTAGATTAAAATTGCTGTTGTGTTTGAATGATTATTTGCTGCATTTATTTTCTGTCATACATGTTAAATTACAACAAAAAAAAAAGAATTTAAGACACATAAACAATAAAAATTAATGCACCACTTTCAAGTAAATAATTCCACAAAATTTTCAAGTAAAAGCTAGATCATTTTAATTAAAATTGAGTGGTAGGTTCTTGAAGTTCATACAAGTTATCGAGACCATTTTCAGGTCAGGATGGTATCAAAGCATAGTTTCTTGCATGATAGATCACTTGGTTGCTTGATTGTATAGCTTGAAAGGTGTTAAACAGTGTAAAATATTGACTGTTTTACTTTTTTCAAACTAATGTTGTTTGAGTTTGCTTGAGATTTGGGGATAGCTACTGATTAGCTAAGTCCCGGAGAGGAAAAAAAAGAAGAAAGGGCATGAAGGAATCTTCCTTACCCCAAGGGACCTCAAGGTCACTTTTGGAACAAACTCTCTTGACTATTGTTTGTTAAGAAGCTCTTGGAGTTTGTTTGTTGTTTGGCTGCTTAAATAAGAGTTTGTCTTTACAACCATTTGATTAAAAAGCTTGTCATTTGTTTTGAAAGCTTTGAGAACTTTGTTGAAGTTAAATTGTTCATTGAAATCATAATGACAACTTCTACAAGTGAAGTTTCCTCCTTCATAATATTCTTTGATGATGATATGAAGTGTGACTTTTCTATATTGAAGGACATGGTGCAGATTTTGTTTGAGGATAAACGAGAAAGCACTGAACTTCGTGAAAAATTGTTTGCCATGAAGGAAGAGAAAGAATAAATTCTTCAAAGATTGCATGATATGGAGAGGAAACTCCATCAAGCCCAAGAGGCTTTGACCAAGAAAATGCATGAGGAAGAGGTAATCCATTCTAACTTGTCTTCAGTTTCCTCATTAAAAAGATGTGTTAGTTCTTTCGAAAAACATACAAGGGGAATTGGGTCCAAATTAATGATTAAAATGGGCCATTAAGGCAAGGGATTAGGCAAGCATGCATAAGGCATGGTTGATCCCATTTCGGTTGAGGAACGACCCAAGAATCTTGGTCTTGGTTATGTGCAATTTAATGGCGAAGACTCCAAAGCCATGAAGGCATGTGAGGCTATTTCAAAGAGAAATTTTATTCCAAGTTCTTAGATGCGAATATGTCAAATTTGTTTCAAAGATGATTTCCATTGCTTTAAGCCTTTGTTGCAGCAAGAAGAGGGTAGACATGCAACTTATGGAGAGCATGCAAGTTAGGACAGTTTTCAAGACAAGAACAATGATGTTAGTCTGCAAATGAAAGCTGTAGCCTCTACTAGTTCATCTCGTCAAGAAGGAAAAAAGGATGAACATTCAAAGCAACACAAGAGATATAAATCTTCTCATGATCAATTTGATTGTGTTTCTCCAAAGCATGACAATTTTTTATGCTTAATTGGAAGAAAGATTTATTGTATATATTGTGGTCGATTTAACCATGATGTTTCGAGATGCTGGATGAGGAAGAAAGCATACATGAAACAGATGAGGCAAAGGCAACTTTCAAAGAAGGTGCATAAGATTTGCACATATTTCCAAAAGAGGGGACATGTTGTCTCTCATTGTTGGACTTTACATCCAACTAGTCGTCCCAAGCACATGCAGCAAGAGGACATAAAGATTGGCGCAAGTGGAAATAAGGATTCCATTATTGATGTGAAAATGGAAGATTTACATGAAGAAGTGTTGCAGCAGGAAAAGTTTCCATGGAGGTGGCTTGGAAAGAAGTGGATGGAATTCTTAACACAGTAAGAAATACTCCTTTGTACATATGCACATTTCGATGTATGCATGTATTTCTGTTGAAAAGTCTGATGCAAGATTGCATATAACTGCGGTTCAGTGGAAGGAATTTCCTTGTTGTTGCAAAATTTCACTGTGGAGGTGTAAAATATGAGTATGATACTCACTTATATTGCAGAAATATCTTTTAGTTTCAGTTCTTTAGCCACCTACATGTTTTTTGGATTATGTACTTGTTGGTACTTGAAAGGAAGAGTTGAAGGTGTACATGTCCATGGAAGTTGTATGTGTAAATAGCGAACTGTAAGTAGGTTCATTGTACATTGATACATGCACATGTGTTTGTCAAGATGTGTCATGTTGTTTAGTGACTTGTGTCGATTGTGTCACACATGTTTGTCGACTTGTGTCGATTGTGTTGCACACTTTTTACATTGATTTTGTGTCAATTGTGTAGCACATTTTATGATGACTTGTTGTTGATGTCGCATGTTGCACGACTTATGATTGAGCCACCTTGGATCATTGATCAAGGAAGCGATGTTCAATTTACTTCTGCAATTTCTCACCAAAATTTTTCTGAGTGAGTGCAAGAAATAAAGCTCTTGACAGGAGGATAAGCGCATCGAGGAAGGGAAGTGTGAATTGCTTTCTAGTTGTGGTTAAAAGTCGCTAGCCATGCAAGGAAAGTGTTTGGAGGCTAAAGAGAAGAGGGTGAAATACTCTCATTTGCTGTACAGATAAATTTCAGTAGTCCAAGAGAGCTTTTGGGGTCCAAAAGCTTCTCATTTGGGGGGTGTGATCAGAATTGGATCAAGGACCTAAGGATTAGCTCAAAATTCAAAGTTACAGGATTGGGTTGAAACCAAAATGGTTGCATAGGTCTCATCTTCCTGATTCTGGCGCTACAAATGGTTTGAAAAACGGACACCGTATGAAGAAGTTATTGCACTTTGAATGCTGAGTGGGTCTGGCGGAGCACAAAGGGGCCAACCCTACTCCCATGGAACCTCATCATAAGACCAGTGTGGGAGATTAATATTAAGAGTGCTTAAGGAGCCTAATATCAGGTTTAGTATTTAATTAAGCTTCAGTTAAGTGGAGTTTAATATGGCGAAGATTCTGGAGGCACTCCCAAATTTAGGCGGACTTCCACTTTTAGTGGAGTTAACTAGTAGTTGCCCCACATTTAGTGGAGGAAATTGGGGCAAAGTTTTTTTGGTCATAACTCTCTCATTATTGAACCAAATTGGACAAAATTTTAGTCAATTTTGGGTCTCTTTGACCTTTTGAGCACTTTGGAATATGTTTCAAGTTGAATGGAGGTGATCTTCAATAGATTTTTCTTCAGGGAAGATGAAGGAGCCATCAGGGCCACCATGAGACAAATTTAGTTTGAGGCCTAACCAGGGGAGTTAGAGTCCTTTTCTAGAGTTAAAATAGGTTAAATTGAATAATTCAGATGTTCTTAATCTGATGAAATGGTTTGCAGAACTTGTAGAGAACATTTGAAGGCCGAAAAGATTCAGTAAAGTTTCAGGGGCCATTAGTGCCAACTTTTGCCAGCAACAATGTAGGGCTTTGAAAGAGCTGTTTGAGACCATTTTCTGTGAAAAATTAGTCATTATTGACTAAAAAAATCATCCTGAATCTATTTACAGAGGTTTCAGAAAATGTTAAAGATTTTTAGAGGTCGAAAAATCTTCAGAGAAGTTTTCCTTGACCCTAGTGCCAGGGGGTGCCAATAGGTGATTGAGGCAAAACCGGAGCAGTCGGAGGCCATTTTTGATGAACCAAAACTCTATCTTGAATATTTAAGTCATTTTGGAACCAATGGAAGTAATTTTAGAACATTTTTAGAACTTATAGAGCTATAAAAGCTGATGTGAAGTTCTGGGTAGCCCCTGGGAAAACCGTGGAGGATAGCCTATTTGGGGAATGCAATGTTCAATTTGAGAAATTTATCAGTTCGTATTTGATATTTGATGTGTATTGGATACAAAAGGAGTTCTTTCAGTGATAGAAACATAATTCTAAGGGATTTTGTGCCATTTGGAAGCTCAGAGTATCTTAGTGCACGGACAGAAGGAATTGTGTCAACAAGAGCCTAAAGCTATTTACAAAGTTTGGAAAACCATTAGAGGGATTTAAATAGTATTTTAAGTACTTTAAATCATTGTCATATTTATTGGAATTAAGTATTTACTTTGTAAAAAACTTACCATAATCCCAAAGAGCTGAGTCAAGATGACCAAGCTCAAAGGAGACGTAGCCCACGAGATTTCGAGTGAACTCCTAGATTAAAATTGCTGTTGTGTTTGAATGATTATTTGTTGCATTATGTTGCTGTCACACATTTTAAATTACAGCAAAAAAAAATGAATTTAAGACACATAGACAGTAAAAATTCATACACCACTTTCAAGTAAATAATTCCGCAAAATTGTTAAGTAAAAGCTAGATCATTTTAATTAAAATTGAGTGGTAGGTTCTTGAAGTTCATAAAAGTTATCCGGACCATTTTCAGATCATAAAATGTCCAGATTAGTATCCTTAATCAAATTAGAGAGGGCTTCTTTATAACCAGTGAGGTGCCTTGAAGCACCACTATCAATCAACAAGACATCCAAGGTGTCGGGAGGAGATGTAACAGAGAGGGAAGATACAAGAATAAATTCATTTCTCTTATTATCAAAAACATTAGGCTCACCGTACCTAGAATTTCTTGACCTTTTGTAAGGTTTCCCATTTCCACTATGATTAGAGGGAGCCTTCCTTTTTCCTCTGAACCTATTGTTCTTTTGATTTCCATTCCCCCTGGAGTTGTTGTTGTCATCATCCCTGGGAGAGTCCCATCTATTAGGGCACTCTCTTGCATAGTGACTAGACTTGTTACAAGTGTAACATCTCCCCTTACTTCCCATGGGCCTACTCTTCCATGGTTTTGATTTCTCGGGCCACCATTGTTTTTCTTCTTTGCATGAGCGGTGAAGGCAGTAGGGTCACTTCCATTTTTATTAGAGGGATAATCTCTCTCAATCATTCTTGTCTCCTCTTGAGTGCATCTCGTCAATATTTCATCGATAAGGAATCACATTATTATTAAGAATAGTGGTATTGAATACATACCAATCACGGGGGAGACCTTCAAGTGCAATAAGAACCATCTCTCGATCAAATATTTCTTCCCCAATAGCTAGGAGGTTATTCTTGATTCCAGTGAGCCTCATAAAATAGGATTGAATAGATTCATCCTTTCCCTTCTTGATATTCTTCAGTTGATTCTTGAAGAAAATGATTTGATTAGCATTGCTAGTCTTGAACATGCTAACCGACTTATCATACATATATTTAGATGTGCTCAGCTCAAAAATGTAAGAAACCAAGTGCTTATGAATAGAATCCTGGATAATCATCTTTCCTTTGATTTCCCCTTTTCTATACTTCGTCTTTGTGGCAGTAGCTGCATTTGATGGAGGCTCTTGAATCTTCCCCTGCACATAATCCATGACATCTTGATCTTCTAGTACCAAATCCAAGGACATATTTCAGGCATGATACTCAGACTTATAAGTTAATTTATCATCAGACTTGAGACCCTTGTAGGTTGAGGAGGCCATTTGTCCTTGATAGGATTCCTTCTTCGGTGATTGCTTCTAACACTAGCTTGGAATTTTTCTTCACCTTAGCTCTAAAACCATGTTAAATTTAGATAACCATGGTGTGTTCTATGCTTAATGCAAGTTTAATTCAATATTTCTTAGGCCCGTTACAAATTAGCAATCACATAAACATGAAAGTAAAATGTTGATAGAACATAATAATAGATCAACAGAAGACAAGCCAATAATATAGATCATATTTACAATTCTTCTTGTCCAGCAAATATATAGGATATTGTGCGTTACGATAGTCAACAAGATGCTTCAGCCAACAAAGCCTTTCTAGATCAGCCAACCTTCCAAGTGTCACACCCACAACCCCCAAAGACAACTCATCAGAAGTCAACGCTGGCCAACCAAAAGTCAACATAGGACAGCAATGTAAATTCAATGCTACAGATTAGGGCTTTGGTCAAACAACTTCTTTTCCCTCAATTTTGTGCCCAGCAATACATCCTTTCAAAATCATAATTTTGGCAAATTTTTGAGGTCAAACAACCAAGGGTTGACCACGGTCAACGCTGGTCAACGCTTCTGCAATTTAGCCCTAAACATATCCGCAGAAAAATAGCTCCGTCAGCTTCGCACGTGTGAAGGAAAGAGACCTCCAAAGACTATCGAACCAATTAGATCACAATGAGAGATGTGCGATGAGTTGATCAACAAATGACCTCCAAGTCTCTCCAATTTATATCCATCAGTGAGGGTGTGTGATACATCTATTAGGAATATGAGCCTACATTACAAATCTAGTCGACCTTGCATATGCGTGGAAAATAAATTCAAAATATATGTTTTTCTCATCCAAACAAGATGATCTTTTGATCAATCTTGCACCTCTCCGAAAGAGGAATCAAACAAAAATATGACCATTTTCATATGAGCAGTGCAACATGGAGTTTGGACCTAGTTGCCCAAAATTAACAATAACTAATACAAGTAGTTGGGGATGGAGTTATAGTATATTCAATGAAGTAAGATAGCAATAGAGATCCAACAAGTTTATTTCTAAAGATGGATTGATTTTTGGCTTCAAAGGCCTAATTGTAAGCAAGGAAAAATTAATATCTCAAAGAGAGAGGTTGTTGGGTATGTGCTATATTCTTTTCATGACCATATCCACATTTTTTGTATGTATGAGGCATAACAAGAGAGTCGCAATGTGGTGGACACAACTAAAAATGAATTTTTGGGTGGCTTTTCGCATCCATTTTTGGCACTTTTCAACATGGTTTTCACTTTTGGAAATTTTATGGCACATGGTGTTTTAACCCATTTTTTTCGAACTTTGGAGAAGGAATTAAGGTTTTTGAACTTTGGATAAGGAATTAAGGTTGTAATCTAATATAGGTCCATGTATTAGGGGTTTTGAAGGTCATGATATCTTATATATTTTGTTGTGAAACCAGCTCCAAAAATAGAAGAAAAGAGATATCAACGCCTTAGAAATAAGCCACTTCGGGGGGGCAGCCTCCAATACATTACATGAATGAATAATTCTTGGATGATACAAATTACAAAACCTCCTTTCTATATATATGAGTCCATGGGGCCACAATGTAATCCTAGTGGGGCTACAATGTAATCCTAGCCGACCTAACAATAATAATTTAAGGGCACAATAATAAAAATATGGGGGTTACAAGGGTACAATAATAACAATAAGGGGGTTACACTAACAACAATAAGGGACTATACTAATAATATAGGGACCTAACATGCCCCTCTCCTTCAAAAAAGTGTTGTCCTCAACACTTGAGTATCTCTGGGTGCTTCTGTATAAAATTCTCATCCTCCCATGTAGAATCTTCAGTGGGTAAGTTCTTCCACTTGATGAGATACTCTGAAATTGATCGATTCCGTAGTTGTCGAGTTCTTTTTTCCATGACTGCTTCAGGTTCCAATATTATTTTCCCTTCCCCATCAAGTTCTGGCAATACTGTTTGAACTGGAAGATTTTCACCTATAACCTTCTTTAAGCATGAAACATGGAAAACTTGATGTACTCGCGAAGAAGCAGGAAGCTCCAATTTGTATGCCATAGTACCAATCTTTTGCAACACCTTGTAAGGACCATAGTACTTTGGCGATTATTTATTATCCTTCTTTGCTTGCTTGAGGGACATTTGTTTGTATGGTTGTAGCCGTAAAAATACCCAATCTCCTACATCAAAACTTCTCTCGCTACGATGTTGATCTGCCTGTTTTTTCATTCGATTTTGTGCCAAATTCAGGTTATCCTTTAAGAGTTGGAGAACTTCTTGCTGATGCTCGATGTGATCTTCCACTGCTTGAACCTTCGAATTTTCCCTTAAAGATGATGTGATGGATGGTGGATGATATCCATAAAGTGCCATAAATAGGGTCATTTTTGCTACAGTATGGAAGGAAGTGTTATACCACCATTCAGCGAGAGGTAACCACTTGACCCATTGTGTTTGTTTATCAGATACAAAACAACGAAGATATCCTTCCAAAAATTTATTTAATATCTCAGTTTGACCATCAGATTAAAGATGATAAGATGAGCTATGAGCTAATTGAGTACCCAAACAAGAAAATAACTCCATCCAAAAATTTCCAGTAAAAATGGGATCTCTGTCGCTTACAATAACCCCTGGGTTTCCATCTAGCTTTTGAATTGTGTCCATAAATGTAGTAGCAACTGTACTTGCTTTAAATGGATGAGATAATGCACAAACGTGTGCATACTTGATAATTCTATCAACTACCACCATGGTAACACTCTTTTCTTCAGACTTAGGTAAAACTATGATAAAATCCATTGAAATATCCTCCCAACATTGACTTGGAATGGATAAAGGTTGTAGAAGACCCGGGGTCTTAATTGTCTCAACTTTATTCTGCTGGAAAACTAAACATTCCACCACGAACTTTTGAATATCAGATTTAAGGCCATCCCAAAAAAATTCTTTCTTCACCCTGTGGTAAGTTTTTAAAAATCCTGAGTGTCCTCCTAAAGGAGAAGTGTGAAATTCCAAAAGAATATTTTATTTTAGTTGGGAGTTCTTACAAAGATATAAGCGATATTTGTACCATAAGGAATCATTTTTCCAACTAAATGTATCAAATGTACTAGGATCTTACTGCAAATTTTGAATGAGTGTCCACACTTCTTCGTCCTTCTTCCATTCATCTTTTGCTTCGGTTATCTAGTCTAGTTGGATAATAGAAATGGCACAAAGCAATGCTTCCACCTCTTCATTTTTTCTTGAGAGTGCATTTGCAACAACATTTAGCTTCTCTTTTTTTGTATATTATTTCAAAGTCATAACCCAACATCTTTGTGACCCATTTTTGTTGCTCTTCTGAAGATAGTCTTTGTTCCAAAAAGTGTTTAAGACTATGATGATCATTTTTTACCTTGAAGTGTCTTCCCATTAGGTAAGTTGGCCATTTCTTTAGTGCATGTAGTATTGCTAACATTTCCTTCTCATAAATAGGTTTTTGTAAATACTTTCCTTTGATTGGACGACTTTCAAAAGCAATGGGTCTTCCTTCCTGCATTAAAACTGCACCAATTCCATTTCACGAGGCATCACATTCCACAATAAAGGTTTTTGTGAAGTCTGGCGTAGCTAAGACCGGTGCTAGGCACATTGCCTCTTTAAGATATTCAAAGGCCTTAGTTGCTTCAGGAGTCCATGAAAATGCATCTTTCTTCAATAATGTTGTTAGAGGCGCTGCTATTCTCCCATAATTCTTAACAAACTTGCGATAATACCCTGTTAACCCGAGAAATCCTCGCAACTGCTTTATGGTTGTGGGGACTTTCCATTCCTTAATGGCTTTAATTTTGTTAGGGTCTACTTTAACACCCTCATGAGATACGATATGACCCAGATATTCCACCTCTTGTACTCCAAAGAAACATTTGGATGTTTTTGCATATAATTGTTTCTCCTGCAATAGTTTGAGCACCCTGTCAACATGTTGAACATGATCCTTCTAAGACCTGCTGTAGATTAGTATATCATCAAAAAATACTAGCACAAATTTTCTAAGGAAGGTTTTGAAAATGGAATTCATCAACCCTTTAAATGTAGAAGGTGCATTGGTAAGGAAAAAAGGCATGACCAAAAATTCATAATGACCCTCATGAGTTCGAAATGATGTTTTCAGAATATCTTCAGTCTTCATTCTAATTTGATGATATCCTGAATGAAGATCTAACTTGGTAAAATAAATTGCTCCATGTAATTCATCCAATAATTCATCAATCACAGGAATGGGAAATTTATCTTTAATGGTGAGCTTATTGAGCTCCCTATAATCCATACACATTCGCCATGATCCATCCTTCTTGTGTACCAATACTACAGGAGCAGAGAAAGAACTTTGACTAGGTTGAATTATACATGCCTCTAACATTTCTGCAATCATACGTTCAATTTCGCTCTTTTGGACATAAGGATATCTATAAGGCCTGATGTTTGGAGGAACACTTCCTGAAATCAAATGAATAGCATGATCATGATCACGAATAGGTGGGAGTCCTTTGGGAGTTTCAAACACCTTGGAATGATTGTCCAAGACTTGTTGGAGATCTGCAGAAATAGATGATTTTGATGTCGGAACTTCTAGTGAGCATAGTTGTGCAATTACGCCTCGTTGTTCTTTCTTTAGAAGCTTTGTCATGACATTAGAGCTTATTATCCTTCCCGGCTTCCCTTCAATACCCCGTAATTCGACTTCCTTTCATTCTGAAAAAAATTTCAAGAAAAGTTCTTGAAAATTAAAAGCTACCGTCCCCAAAGATTGTAACCATTGTACTCCTAGTACAACATCAGCACCTCCCATAGGAATGGAAAGAATTGGACTATTCAATAAATATTCCCCCATGGTTAGCTTGATATTATGGCATTTTCCAGAGCAATTTATAGTTCCTCCATTTGCAACCATCAGTTGACATTATGGTGCTGTATAGGAAACAATTCAATTCCTTGGCTACCTTACAATGAATAAAATTATGGGTGCTACCTAAATCAATCAATACTATTACCTTTTTCTTCTTTATATGTCCTTCTATCTTGAGAGTTTGAGGAGTGGTAATTCCTGCTAGTGCATTACATGATATGGTCAGACTCATTTCTTCCTCTTCTAGGGCTAGTTCCTGGTGTATATCCTCTTCTTGTTAATTTTCTTCTTCCTCTTCACAATCTATGCAAAATAATTTCTTCTCAGCACACTTATGACCTTTAGTGTATTTTCTATCACAACTGTAGCAAAGCCCTTTTGCTCTTTTTTCTTCCAATTGTTGTGGTGTCAACCTTGTAGGTTGTGGAAATCTAAGAGTAGCAACACTTCCATCTTTATAGAAGTGAGTGGTAGGCTTCCTTGTCGCCATAATTTTACATTCAATTTTTCTTGCCAACCTGAGTGCCTTCTCCAATGAATCAGATTCCAAAATGAGAACTTCATGTTGGATGTTATCCTTTAAAGTACCTATGAAGAGATCGATCCCATGTTCCTCCGAAAGATCAGTTACCCTTATATTCAATATTTGGAAGTCCTTTATGTGCTCCCCCACTGAACACTTTTGTTTGAGATTTATCAATTTGCTAAAGAAAGTGTTTCTCTTTGTATCCTCATAATGTGCTATCATTTCCTCCGTAAAAATTGACCAAGTGACAATTTTTTTACGGGAGCAAAGCCATCGATACCATACAAATGTATTTTTTTCTAAATGTAAAGTTGTAATGCGTACCTTTTGTGTTTTTTGTACATTATTGAGATCAAAATATTTCTCCATCTGTAGTATCCATGTTATAGGATCCTTTCCATCAAACTTCCTCATATCCATTTTTGGAATATGGTGGGTCTTGCCTCCAACATTAGAGTTTAGGAAATCACGATTAACATTTATTTTGTTCTCATCATGAGTTTCCTCTACTATATTTTCACCATTAGGAAACATTTCTTGTATCAAATTTTCCAAACCTTCGATGTCTACTTTTAGATCCTTCTTCATGTTTTCCATGTTGTATTTCATTTTTTCATCGATCTTAGCTTCCATGTCATCCATCTTAGCTTCCATGCCCACTTCCATGCCATCCATATTAGCTTCCAAACCATTCATCCTAGTTTCCATGCCTTTCTTCAAACCATCCATCTTAGTTTCCATGCCTTTGTTCAAAACTTCCATTTCATTTTTTATTGTTCTTTGCGAGAGCGAAATTTGTTGCACTTGCTCTTGTAATTTTGATATGTCATGTTGCCATTCTTCGTCTTCATGAGTCATAGTAGAGCCTTATAAAGGCTTAATTGGTGTTGAACTATTTTTAGGGGCCATTTTAGAATCCAATACTGATATCTATTCTACAATATGCCCTTGGAATCAATTCAACTTGATTTTTCAAACAAGACTTATGCAATTCGGAAAAAAAATACACACCTTTTACTTGCTTTTGAGGAGATCAATATTGAAATTGAATTATCTCTACAATTTTGGATCCTCAATATCTTTAATTCAGCCCTGTAGTAGCCCTCTGAAGCTTCTTTCAAATGCCATAGGTCTGATCTGATTTGGATTCTTCAAGGAAAAGTTATGTCCAATCTCCCACATTGACCCAATTTTGGACTGGTTCAGTAGAGCGAACTTGTATGAATTTCCACGTGTCATTGTTTCCTCCTTGGCTCTGAAATTGATTGATCAAAAACTACAGTCCATGTACTTGCATCCACTTTTTATAGAATTCCAATCCGATGCTCAGAGAGAGAGCTATGAATATTTTCCCACGATCACCTCTTTGAGATGAAATTCAGAAGCCTGAAAAATTCCTAACTTCCACAAATCATATCTCCGAAAATATTGCGAACCAAGCTCTGAAATTTTGTGACGATGTTCCTCAGGATTTTGGCTTCGCACTCTAACAATTTCAGCTTGTGAACCTTTGTAGAAAAAAAGTTATTACGACAATACCATGATGACCTGTTTAGGTTAAATTCAGGAGCCTGCAAAATGATCTAACTTGCACAGACCATGTCTCCAAAAATGTTGCGAACCAAGCTCTGAAATTTTGTGACGATGTTCCTCAAGATTTTGGCTTCGCACTCTAAAAATTTCAGATTTTGACCTTCGTAGAAAAAAATTTATAGTGAAAATTCCTCGATGATTTGTTTGGAGTAGCGAAACCCTAGAATCTCAAAGATATGATACCAAGTGTTGTGAAACCAAATCCAAAAATAGAAGAAAAGAGATATCAACACCTTAGAAATAAGCCACTTTGAGGAGGCAACCTCCAATACATTACATGAATGAATAAAGCTTGGATGATAAAAATTACAAAACCTCCTTTCTATATATAGGAGTCCATGGGGCCATAATGTAATCCTAGTGGGGCTACAATGTAATCCTAGCCGACCTAACAATAATAATTTAAGGGCACAATAATAAAAATATGGGGGTTACAGGGGTACAATAATAACAATAAGGGGGTTACAGGGGTACGATAATAACAATAAGGGGGTTACACTAACAACAATAAGGGACTATACTAGTAATATAGGGACCTAACATATTTTTTTGTAAATAATGAATTTGATTGATGATAAAAATTAGAGGTGCATCTTTAAAAACTTTGTTGGTTTTCTTAGTTTGGTTTTTCATGTTAAATCTCTATATGACATGTGACTTCCATTGTTTTACCTTTTTGTTTATTAATAATATTTTTGTGCATTGCCTTACTATAAAAGGTTTAAAACTTACATTTGGTATGAGAGTAGTTATTGGATTAAGGGGGATGCGTTTGTGGCTAAGAGATTGGTTACCTTGGGTTTGTGATAAAACTTGTTGCAACAAGAGCTTTGCAATGGTGCTTCTTGTGCTATAAAATAATGTTGAGTAGTTTAGAAATAGAGATTGATAAATTTAATGGGAAAAATTTTGATTTGTGGAAGCTCAATATGGAAGATGTTTTGGTAAATAAATATCAATGGATCACTATGTATCCTTCACCTATGTGAATGTGAATATAAGACGAGACAAAGTTGGATCAAAAGACAAAGAACACAATCCAATTGCGTCTCTCAAATTTGGTATTATTGAATGTTTTAGAAAAATTTACAACCAAGGCATTATTGGATAAGTTGGTGGCTTTGTATCAATCTAAGCCCCTGGTAAATAAAAGTTTCCTGTGGAAGAAGTACAACCTTTGGATGAATGATGAAGACTTGATGATAGAGAATTTGAATGTCTTCAATATTATGGTAAGTCAGGTATTGTCTATTGATATTAATATTTTTTATAAAGATAAGTGTATCAGTTTATTATGTTATTTACTAGACTCGTGGTATAGTATGTGTTATCACTTTTTTTTTTTTCAAAACATAATTATGAAAAGATTACTTATGATCATGGGTCAAAATAGGGTCTTGGGTGTAATTTTTTGAGCTTGACCAAGGAAAGTGTTAAATTTTTTAATTTTGAGCCTACCCTAGTGTTTAAATAAACTCATTTTTAAGGTCTTTCATGTCAAGTCTTTCATCATTTTAGGATTCAATTCATTTCCCAAATTTTTTGTATCAAAACTGCCTAATTAGCCAAGAAAACATAGTTTTGTAGCGCCACCCATTGAAAAAATTCACTTTGCGCTACGAAATCGCTGATAGTTTCATAACACAAAAAAAAACAATTACACTACAGGCGCTATGAAAGCACGGTTTTGTAACTGTGTTGTTAGTTGAGTTGTCCAAATGTCAGAAACCGCTGGGAAAGGGTAGTATAGTGGCATGTTGAGTCATGTAATGATGAAATTGAAGTACACAGCCACATTTGCAGTCATCATGGTCAGTTTAGGTATGAGTGAGTTATCATTTTCAGTTATGAAAGGACATTTGAAATTCAAATTCTTTCCTAATTAGTCATTCTCATTCCTTTTGCCTTCATTCGTAATGTCTGAGCTCTGAGTGTCGAGCCAAACTTGTGGCTGGTTCTTATAAAGATTTATTATATCCATTTCAAGCAAGGCTGCTGTTACATTTATTCAAGCGAGGCTGATACATTCATATCAAGCGAGGCTGAAATATTTATTCAAGAGAGGTTGAGAGTTTCTATGAAGAATATGGTAGAGGAAAGAAATATACACAGAGGAGGATAGTGCTTAAGGCATGAAACTGAAGACATGAAGACAATAACTGAAGACCCAGTAGTGATGGAATCATTCAGAAGAGCAGGTTGCCTATGGTTTTGTGAGAAATTGCAGGGCTATCACATACAGGTATCCAAGGAATTTGCTATGAATGTCAATGGAACAACTACTAAAGTGGGGTTGCTAAGTTTGAATATCACACCAGAGATCATTGCTGTTGTTACAGAGATTCCAAGAGGTCAAGAAACCTGGTTCAAAGAGTTCAAATTCAATATGGATCAGTGTAAAGAGTTCATGAAGCCTGAGCACATTGAGATGGATCTCAACAATGCTATCCCAAGAAGCTGCATCAAAGATAATTATTCAAAACTGCTGCTTAACATTTAGAAATATTTTACCTGTGAAGGCATATATTACAAGGTTTATTCATACCATTTCAAATTTCTTCTACACTTCACTGGTAAGATTTCACTTGACCTAACTTTTTATCTGCATAGAAGTCTTGCAAAGATAGCTGATAAGATGCAATCAAAGTCTGAGGGGAGTGGGACATCATTATTTCCTCATGGCTTAATGAAATTATTAATTTTAGATGAACTTCAAAACATAGGCAAAGATTGGCCATCATTCTTGTTTGTAAATGGTTTTGAGTTGGAAAACCTAACTCCTGCAAGAAACCCTAAAGCTAAAGGAGTTCCATCATCACCTGCAGTAGAAACAAGTCAACCTATGGTTACAAAACCAAAGGAACCTACAAGAGTAAAGCCAAGAAAGAAAACTAAGGAAAGGCCAGAGCAAATTAAAATGCTTGGTACACCAATTCTCTCACCTACAAAATAGAAATCAAAGGTTTTCAAAGATGAAAAGTAGGAACAAGATGTCAGCAAACAAGGGAACAAAAGAATAACTAGAAGCCAAGCAATGGTTTTGAAAGGGAAGATAGTTGCTACAGAAGACAACCCAGTAACAAAGGGGAATCTTGAGGATATTCTTCATGCCATTGACATAGAGGAAACACCTATTGTACAAGCTTAATTCATAAGAGAAGATGAGAAAAAGTTGAAAAAGGTCAAGTCTGCAAAGAGATTAGATTTTGAGGGGTGTTAACACTCAAAAATTTTCAAAACATCATTGTGTCAACTTTGTTTTTTATCATGGTCTCAAAATGGGTTTGAAAGTCATTTTAGGTTTTGGTTAAGGGTAGGTTAACAATTTTTATAAGTTTAAAGGTCACCATTGAATTCAAATAAAGTATTTAGAGGTCCATTCCATGATAAAATACTCACATTGTTCATTTAGGGATCATTTCATAAGGTTTCAGGTTAAATTTATGCAATTAGCCAAGAATCCTCCATTTCGTAGCGCCGCTAGTTCAAAAAAAAGGATTTGCACTACGAAAGCGCTGATACTTTCGTAGTGCAAACTGCAAAAAATACACTATGGGTGCTACGAAAGCGCGGTTTCTTAACCGTCTTGTCAATTAAGCCAAGATCTGTCAAAATCCATTGGGGAATGATATGATAGGGGTATGGTGAGTCAGTTAGAGATCATATTCAATGTAATTACCTATCTCACAGTCATAATTGTCATGATAGGGCATGGGTGAAACATCATTCAGTTATGAGATGACACCTTAAATTCAAAATCTTGCCTAATTTGGTCATTCTCATTTTCATTTGCTTCCATACGAGTGTCTAATCTCTAAAGATGTTAAGCTAAGCCTGTGGGTGTTCTATACAAAGGCTATCTTCCATATTCTCAAGTGAGGCTGTTCCATATTCTTAAGTGAGGCTGATCATATATTCAAGCGAGGTTGTTTTACAAATTCAAGAGAAGTTGACAGGTTTTTCTAAAGAAGCATGTCAGAGGAGAAGAAAGTCCATAGAGGGGGACATTGCTTAAGATATGAGTCTAAAAATGTGAAGGCTATAATTGAAGATCAAACAGTGACTGAGGCTTTTAGCAAAGCAGGTTGTATCTGGTTTTGTGAAAAGCTATAAGGTTGCACACACAAGTGTCTAAAGATTTTTCCTTACACTTCAGTGGAACAACTACCAAAATTGGGATATTAAATGTGCCAGTCACACTTGAGATCATTACTTCTGTGACATAAATACCAAGGGGCCAAGAGACTTGGTTTAAAGGTTTTAAGTTTGAATTGGAACCATGCAAGGAATTTATGAAACCTGAGTGTGCATATATGGACCTGAATAATGCAATACCTAGAAGCTGTATCAAAGATACCTATGCCAAACTGCTATTCAACATTAAAAGATAATTACATGTGAAGGTAGGTACCATAAAGTTTATACTTATCATTTCAAGCTACTTCTGCATTTCACAGGTATGATATCACTAGATTTTCCCTTTTACTTACACAAGAGCCTTGCCAAAATGTCTGATAAATTACAAGCCAAATCTGATGGTTGTGAAACATATTTGTTTCACCATGGTTTGATAAAGTTATTGGTTTTGAATGAGCTTCAAAAAATAATCAAATATTGGTCTTCCTTTTTGTTTATGAATGGATTTGAACTGAAAACCCTAACCCTAGCTAGAAACCCTAAAACTAAAGGGACTCCTTCACCGCCAGTAGCAGAGTCTAGTCAGTCCGTGGTTGCAAAAGCAAAGAGGTTTTTAAAGTTGAAACCAAGGAAAAAAGTTGAGAAAAGGACAAAGAAGATAAAATTTCTTGTTGTAGCAACTCCATCACCTGCAAAACAGAGGTCAAAAAGTGTCAAAGAGGCTAAACAAAAGCAAGTGGCTAGCAAGTAGGAAATCAAGAGAGTGAAAAGAAGCCAAGTAGTGGCATCAAAGGGAAAAACAGTTGTTTCAGGTACAGAGGACAGCCCAGTGATAAAGGAAAATTTATATGAAATCCTTGATGCAATTGATATAGAAGAGTCACCCATTGTGCAAGCTGATTTCATTGGAGTAAATGAACACAAATAGAAAAGGGTTGAGTTAGCAAAGAAACTTGAATTTGAGGGTGAAAATGCAGCCTTTATCTTTCAAGCAAGGAAACCTTTAACTAAGCATGCTAAGAAGCTCAAGGAAGGCAGCAAGGAGGTCCAAGAAACTATTGAAATAGTCAAAGACCTTGAAGAGGTGGTTTACCTCTCATCACCAACAATGGAGCATGCAGCTAGTAGAAAAACGAAGGAAAAAGAAGAGGTGACAGAGTGTCAACATCTTGGAGAGAAATTGAAGTTAGCAAATCAAGAGATTGCTATGATGAGGAAGAGGGCTAGAAAGCACAATGTTGAGAAAATAGAGTTCAAAAGAATGAAGGAAGTATGGGAAGGCCTATCTGGTTCTAGGTTTGAGATTCCAAGCAGTGTAGAACAATTTTTTACATGGACAGTTCCAACCATCAAGGAAGAAAAATTTGTCAGAGTGATCAATACTCACTTGAGAGCCAGTAATAGAAGACTAAGAGACCAAGTGGAGGATTTGGAGCTACAGCTGAAACTGACTCAGGATGAAATAAAAAAAACAAAGGTGCATAATGACAAATTATTAAAAAGTTAAAGGCTAAATCAAAGGGAAAATGAAGAATAAATCTCATGAAATTTGGGTTTTTAGTTCATATGACTGTTTGTTTTGATTAAACTAGTGGTATTATGAAGTTTTGGCACATTTTTTGTTTGAATTTTGAAGAAATATGGACAAAAATACTCACTCAGCAGTTTCGTAGCGCAAACAATGCAAAAAGGGTGAAAAGCGCCACGAAACCGCTGTAGCGGCTTTTTTTTCACCCTTTCTCATAAATATTTGGAGGGAAAATGTGTGTATTATGACTAGAAATTGCTAGGGAAGTTGTGTTAAGTGAATAAGAAGATAAACCTGGAGGAAAGAAACCAAAATTTTGAAGGAAAATGGGTTAAAAGGCTACGCTACGAAAAGTGCTACGAAACAGTGCTGTTTTCGTAGTGCAGGTCTATTTCTGCTATTTTGGACAGTTTGATGGTGATTTTGTACAGCTGGCACTTAAGGATGATTTTGGACATATGTTATTTCAGTTCCTAACAACAAATAACCTCAAAGTCATGGGTTCATAGTGGTCAGAGTATCTCAAGAACATAAAGAATCCTAAGCCTAGAAAACAGGGGACAATTTCCTAGTTTGCAAGAGATCAACGTTAAGGTCATAAAGTGTTGGAGCTTATCATCTGGATTCGACCTTATGGGAATACAGTTGGAAAATGATGTAATCTAGTTTAGATAAGGTTGTTATGAGTAGAGTTAAGGAGTTTGAGTCCTATTTGTAATAGGTCTGTTCTTTAGGTTTGCAACTGTCATTTTGTAATAAATACCATGTTATATGGTTAGGAAAGGTGTCAAACAATAGGAATTCGATGTATCTAGTTGAGGATAAGGTTATCCTATATTGTCAATGATCCATAAAATATCAAGAAGTCGAATATAGATTGGTTGGACATTTTTAGCAAAAAGACTGTGTTTATTGTATGTAACTAGTTTTAAGCTTAATACATAGTTTTCTACTTAGCCAACTCAGGATTCATAAAGAGTTCTAGTGTGTTATTGTTCTAATGGCATATTTTTACTATCCTATTGCAGTGGTGTTTGCTTATGTTACTAAGAATTCATTGTTGATGCTTTGACTTCCTTCATAGACAAACTGACTGTGTGTTTTACAGTTTCACATATGTATCTCAAGACTAGAAATATGATATGCCTTGACTTCCATGCTAAGTAGATTATTTTGTTTTACTGAAGCTATTTTGACTCCATAAGCCCAATGTGCACTTGCTAATGTGATTTACAACCAATATCTATCATTTATCTGCTTATTACCCCACATAGAGTTAGCCATCTATATTTCTATGAAAAATCATTAACCCTTGAGAGAGCCCTCTCAGGTTGAGGAGGCTAAGCCTCAATAAAAAAGTTGGTTTGAAACAGTTACATGAGATTGATTTGATTGGTAGCCTATCAGGTCTAATTTTGTGATAACATTTTGGTGCGTCTGCCGGGAGACTGAAGATTATACTTTCTCGAGATTTTGAAGTTGAACTTCTGAAGGTAGTAGGAGCTCATAAAGCTTTTCGAGGATACATCTACCTTGGTGATTCCATTTAAAGTTTATATGATTAAAGGTGGCTTTGAGAAAGAGATACACGAGGAGTAATCCTGACCCAGATCCACCTACCATTGTGGACAATCCAAACACCATTTCCAGAGGCAGTAAAGAAATTTCTGAAATATTAGGTACTCCATCACATTTCAAATCCTTGTCCTCTGAAATTTTAAGAAGTCCTGAAGATAAAAGAGTTGATGATAAAATTCAGGAGGTTTTGTTTAGATCAGAAAGTGAAAAATAACTAATTGAAATTATCGTAGACTTGCATAAGAGAGGAATTGATACCTCAAGTCTAGTAACACAGGAAGACAAAGAAGAGTTTTGGGAAGCTGTTACTTCTAAGTTATTGTTGGAAAAAGAGTCTTTCGATAAATTCAAAGAGCTTGACCCTTTTGAAGTATTGTTGAAAAGTAAAGCTGGTTTTCCCCCTCCAAATTGGAGTTCAATTATCAGTGAACCACAAAGACCAAATAGTCCTCCTCAGAGCAGTTTTTCATCCTCTATTTCTACCATCCCTAAAGCTACTACAGTACCTCTAAATATGGCTAGAAATCCACCTGCTGCACCTGCTAGATATGCTCCTCTTTCTCTTCCAGCTGTCTTACATGACCTCCCTAGTAAATATGCTGCTAGAATCAAAACTTGGGGAAGTGATGAAGACATTATAGCAGAAGACCATGTGGATCAATTTAATGATTTTATAGACAGGGAGGATGATCCATATTTATGCAGGAACAAAAAATAATACAGAAATAATCATAAACATAGAGATGCAGCGGAAATAGTGCTTCATTTCATTAATATAAAATAACAGAAATATGCTTACAAACATAGTGGAAATAAAATAGCTAGGGTGCTGGTAGCTAATCTCTGAGAAGAGATGTGGTGGCTACAGACCTATGAACTGTGTTACAATGAGGCTCGAGGGCCTATTTATTATTGAGAAACAATGGAGAACTCTAAACGTCCAAAAACCTAACCCTAGGAGATGAAGTGCCAAAACTATGGGCCCCGTTTGGGTAAATTGGTGTTTCAACTTCCCGGGGACATAACTTCGGCATACGATCTCCGTTTGATGCGTATGATACATCATTAGAAATATCTATCCAAGGACTAAAATTGCTATTGCGAAAATCAATTTTGGAAAAGAATCATATTTGCTGGAGGAACGATGCCCAAAAAATGTCGTTTAGGGCCTCAAAACGGCTCCGGAAGTTCAGGACCTGAAAAACTGCTAAAAATAGTAAGTTGTGCTGCGACTTAAAAACTGAAAGAAATTATGGTGGGGGTTCAAATGGAATATTTGGGTGGCCACCAATACCCACCTGGATCATTAAGCCCCCAAAACGGCTCTGAGAGTGGAGGACCCGAAAACCTGCTAAAAATAGTAAGTTGTGCTGACGGTGAAAAGTTGCAAGAATTGATGGTGCTGGTCCAAATGGAATAGGTGGGTGGCCACCGATATCCACCTAGATCAATCCTCCCTCCTTAAGAAGAAATGGTCCCCATTGCATTGAGATCCTCCATGAGATGAGGCACGTTCTGTTGTCGAAGATGTCATGGACCTGCGCGCAGATATGCTAGATGCAATTAGTAAATTTGGTTTCTTTATCAGCCTCAAACAGTACATGTGTGGATTTTTTATATGTAGTCGAATGAGGTATGGAAACATCAGGCAGTGGTGCGTCAGGGGTTAGGTCAATGGAGTGCTTGTCTTGACAGTGTAGAGGAACCTCTATCAGTGAAAAGAAAATTTCCTCGTATTCCTCCATGACTTTGTCCATCTGTTGTAGTCATGTAGGGAAGCCTTGTTTCGAGGTTGTGGCCACAATATTCTTCTTTCCCTGTGAGCGAGTTGTAGGGAAAATAAATTTCCTATTTTGGGAAACAATCTTACTACTTTTTTTTGCAGTAGTAAAAGAGATGACATGAGGGGGTACTACCTCTGGTATCTGGTACAAGTTATTTCCAAAAGTAATAACAAAAGCATGAGGCCTAGACTCATACACAACATGTCGCCTCGGCAAGTATGGTTGGCCCAATAATAGATCAGCTACATCAAGAGAAGAAACATCACACAATACCTCACTGTGAATGGCTTGATACTGTATGGAAGGCGACACTGCTGGCGTGTGCGAAGATCTCTCCCTGGGTGGAGCCACCCGATGGTATACGGCTACGGGTGTGCTATGGTTGGTAGGCTGAGCCGCTTCATGACCTCTGCTGAAATGAGGTTCTTTTGGCTTCCGCTATCGAAAAAAAATTGTAGCGAAGAACCCTTCACCCACATATGCGAATGGAAGAGGTGCTCCCCCTCCTCTGGATCCTCTGGATCCTGCCTCTGGATCTTGGTGATGGAAAAAATGGCACTGGGATCTGCATCAATGATCTACTTCCCTTTGTCATTTCCTTTTTCTGGTTCTGACTCAGAATCAGAAAATGCATCTGATTCGGGTGCCTTTAGTTCGGCCACCAATGACTGTTTGGCCTGACACTCGTTTGTGCTATGAGTGGGGCTGTTATGAAATTCACACCACTTCCCTATGTCCTTCTTTGGATTTGTGGTGTTGTTCTGATTTTCACTACTTTGGCCTTGCCCCTTGTTCTTCAGTTCGGGGGCACCTTTCAGATTTGCAGATCCAAAGTCTCGCTTCTTCTGCTTAAATTTCTGCTCGATCTTGACAGCATAGCGATATGTCGTGCCAAGTGATGTAATTTCGAGGAACTCCATTTCCTCCTGAATGTGTTTGTGAAGACAACTGCGGTACTTGAGCACCAAATTTCTCTCTGAATCTTTAATACCCAATTTTGTGCACAGGGTATGGAACATATTCGTTAGTTCGTGCACATCTTGACCCCTTTGTTGCAACAGCGTGGTCCATTGGATGTATTTTTCCTCATAGCTCCCCACGGGCTAATATTTTTCCTTGATGCCATCTCAGAATGAATTCCAAATGGGTGTGGCTGAGAATAGAGAGGGTTCCCCTTCGTCCTCTTTCTCACAGTGGGTTTCCCACCATTCTTTGACATGGGGGGCGGCTTTGAGGAGTGCAAAAATAATATTTTCTCGGTCAGAGAAATCGTAGACCAAGAAATACCCTTCCAGAAAATTCAACCATCTATCTACGGTGTCTGCATCTATTTTTCCTTCAAATACAGGAATGTCAAAGTTTACCTATACCTTGAAGGGAGTGGCCTCCAGAGTTGCTGTTGGATGTAGATGCGTTGTAGGTGGGCAGTCGTTGAAGGATTTGAGCAAAGTTATCCATCATCACATTCCTTTGTTTCTCGAGGGCCTCCTCTAGCAATATTTTGATAGGATCTCCTCCTCCCTCATCTTTATTTTCTTCTTCCATGGGAGGTCTTCGGGGCTTGCGAGGCTGATCTTGCAAGGGTTCAACTAGATTGAGCCCTAACTCCTTATACCTTGACTGTGTTGGGGACATGCAAAGAAAAAGAAAGAAAGAGAAGACCCCTCTAATACCACTAATCTGGATTTATGCAAGAATGAAAAAGAATACAGAAATAACCATAAACATAGAGATGCAGCGGAAATAATGCTTCATTTCATTAATATCAAATAACAGAAATATACTTACAGACACAATGGAAATAAAATAGCTAGGGTGTTGGTAGCGAATCTCTAAGAAGAGATGTGGCCGCTACAGACCTTTGAACTGTGTTACAATGAGGCTCTAGGGCCTATTTATTATTGAGAAACAATGGAGAACTCTAAACGTCCAAAAATTTAACCCTAGGAGATGAAGTGCCAAAACTATGGCCCCCGTTTGGGTAAATTGGTGTTTCAACTTCCCGGGGACATAACTTCGGCATACGATCTCCGTTTGAAGTGTATGATACATCGTTAGAAATATCTATCCGAGGAATACAAATATTGCTGCAAATATCAATTCCAGAATGGAATCATATGGGTTGGAGGAACGATGTCCAAAAAATGTCGTTTAGGGCCTCAAAACAGCTCCGGAAGTTCAGGACCTGAAAAACTGCTAAAAATAGTAAGTTGTGCTACGACTTAAAAACTGAAAGAAATGATGGTGGGGGTTCAAATGGAATAGGTGGGTGGCCACCAATATCCACCTGGATCATTAAGGCCCCAAAACGGCTCCGAGAGTGGAGGACCTGAAAACTTGCTAAAAATAGTAAGTTGTGCTGACTGTGAAAAGTTGCAAGAATTGATGGTGCTGGTCCAAATGGAATAGGTGGGTGGCCACCGATATCCACCTGGATCAGAGGAGGTTGATGATGAAGATGTTAAGTTGAGGTGGTTTTCTCAGAGTTTTACTGGTGAGGTTAGGAAGTGGTATAAAGCTCTTACTCTTGGAAGTATTCATAATTGGAATGAATTTGAAGATGTTTTCTTAAGAAAATGGGGAAGTAGAATCAATCCAGTACAAGCCCTCACCGAGTATAGTACCTTGAAGAGAGTTGCTGATGAATCTGTTCAAAACTTTTCAAAAAGGTTTAGTAAGGTACCAGACTCTATTCCCGCTCATTTGAAACCACCACAAGCCTTAGCTCAAATGAGGTATGTTGAAGCTTTTGACTATGAGTTTTCCATACTGCTGAGAGAAAGGGAATCTCCTACACTTTCTGAAATGCAAAGTGATGCAGTGAAAGTGGAGGTTAACTTGATAGCAGCCAAAAAGTCAGAAATGGGTAAGACTAAGTTGAAAGAAGAAGGGAAGCCTTCCTCCTCTACCTCTCAGGATAAGTTGGATTCAATGATGAAAACAATGGAAAAGTTGATGGATAGATTAGCCCTTGGGAATACCTCTGCTCCTCCTGCACAACATGAACCTCAATTTAGAAACCCTCAGTTTAGGAGACCTTAGAATCAGCAAAGGCCAAGGGAAAACATAAATCAACAGCTTGATCCTCCTTTGAGACCTCAATTCCAACATAATTTGATTGATGAAGAAGATGATCCTGAAGTTCCTGAGGAGTCTATTCACTATTTTGATGAGGAAATGTTTGGAATTTTCTTGTAAAAAGAAGAACATGATCAGTCAGATCAAAATAATCCTGAAGAAGAAACATTAGACTATCTAAAGGGGTATCAACATGCTATTTTCGAGATGCAAAAACAATATAATCTCAGAAATAGAAATGTGCCTATTATTGCAAAAAAAACACAGCCTAAGAAAGATACACCTAAGGTTGCTGATGGTAAGAAGGATGCTCCTAAGGTTGCTGAAGGTAAGAAAGATACACCAGCTATTCCTCCTATCAAAGAAGCTAAAAAATTTGTTTCTGTTTTCAATCTTGAGAATGAAATTTCTAAGATAAAAATATCATTCCCTTTTGGTGAGATTTTCAAAGTAGATGAATATAGAAGCAAGATTGTTAAAATGTTAAATTCACAACTAGGAGCTACTGATATCTTGAATGTATTAGAAGATCATCCAACCATATATTTGGGTCCAAGACTAGAATATGAACAGAATGAGGAGGTCCCTCCTTTTTATGTGAGCCTTAACATTCACGACATGACATTGCATAATGCTATGTTGGATTCAGGGGCCTCTCACAATATTATGCGCAAAGTAATCATGGAAAGAATGGGGTTAGAAATAACTAGGCCATTGGTTTAATCAAGGATGTTTTTGTTGGTCTAATGCAAGTTCCTTCTAAGACTGTAGTCATGAACATTGTAGAAGTAGACATTCCACTGAAGTTTGGTATGCTGTTGTCAAGGTCATGGGCAGCGAAAATTAAAGGTACAATGCAGATGGATCTTACTTATGCTACCATTCCTGTTTTTGGGGAGAAAATAAGATTATACCGAGAGACAAGAATGGATTACATGGTGAGTACTAGTAAAGACAAACCCCAAAATTTTCCAATTTATGCTCTTGATACAGAACTTGGTTTTGCTATTCTTTTCAATGAGTTTTCTAGTGAAGCAGAAGAGGAGAGGAAAACAGAAAATTAGAGTTCTGAAATTCAGTAGTCTGAAAATCAACAAACAGAAGATCAGCAAGTCAGCGATAAGGTGGTGGAAGGTTGGTGGTCATTGCATTTTTATGGATAAGGAGGCATAGAAGGAGCAGGAGCAGGGATTTGGATTAAAAATCCAAGTGATGAGATAAATTCCTTTCCTATAAACTGAAATTTGATTGCATGAACAACATGGTTGAGTACGAATCCTTGACTTTGGGTCTAGAAGTTTTGAAAAGAATGAATGCTCAAAACTTTTCTATTTTTGGAGACTCAGAATTAGTCATTAAACAGGTTGAAGGTGTTTATCAAACAAAAGATACAAGGATGACAACATATCGGAACTTGGTTTTGGACATGTTAGAAAACTTTCAAGCCTATACATTCAAGGTCAAAACTAGAGAACGAAACTCCATTGCTGATTTCCTTGCTGTCTCTGCCAGTATTTTCATTATTCCTATGGATTCCACAGAAAAATATGAGGTTGAGATTTACCATAGACCAACTATTCCTGATAATATTACTCATTGGAAATTTTTTGAGGATGATCAACAAGTGAAAAAATTTATTGAGCTGAAAGAAGAGTTTGAAAATGTACAAGTAGATCAACAAAATATGTTGGCTGAATCTAAAGGGAATTCTGAAGTTTTGTAATTAAAGAACAATTCCATACCAAAGGGACTCATACCTCAAGAAAATCTTTTTGATCAGAATGATATTTTTAAATCCCCCAAGTTACAAGCTGATGATGAAGAAGTTGAGAGCTGTAGCATTGGTACAATAGCTATGCCCAAAATGATTAAACTTTCAAAGTTCCTTTCAGCTCATATGAAGTTTAAGTATGTTGAAATGATGAAGAGATTCATATGTGTCTTTGCTTGGAACTATGCTAATTTGAAAGAATATGATCCTACCATTATTCAGCATACAAATCCCATAAAAGAAAATGAAAACCCCTTCAAGCAGAAGTTGAGAAGGATCAATCCACTTCTCATGCCATTGATTGAGAAGGAGGTCAAAAATCTCTTTGATGCTAAAATCGTTGTCCTAATTAGATTTTCAAATTGGCTTGCGAATTTGGTTCCAGTTAAGAAAAAAAGTGGAGAAATCAGAATATGTATTGACTTCAGAAATTTGAATAAAGCCTCCCTGAAGGATAATTATCCCCTCCCAAAGATGGACCAAAATTTTCAAACTACTGTTGGTTCTCAGAGAATGTCTATGCTTGATGGTTTTTCAGGTTATAATCAGATTCTTGTACATCCCAATGATCAGGAAAAAAACAACCTTTACTACACCATGGGGCACTTTCATGTATGCCAAGATGCCATTTGGTCTCATGAATGCAGGAGCTACTTTTTAGAGGGCAATGGACATTGCATTTTCTGAAGAGAAGGACAAGATGATGGTTGTTATCTTAATGACATAATAGTCTTCTTAAGGAGGGAAGAAGATCACTTGAAACACCTAGAAAGAATTTTGCTGAAGTGTAGCAGGTTCGACATCTCTCTAAATCCCACCAAAATTGTTTATGCTTTAAATTTAGGTAAATTAATTGGACATATCATTTGTAAAGATGGGATTAAGATTGATCCAAGCAGAGTCAATGCAATTCAGAAGGTGGATATTCCAAGAAGTAGGAAGGAGATTCAATCTTTCCTTGGAAAGGTAAATTTTGTAAGGCGATTTATTCCTAATTTTGCTGAGATTATGAAGGACATAAAAAGGATGTTGAATAAGGGGGTTGATATTAAGTGGACATAGAAGTAAGGCACTCATATGAAGAAATAAAAAGGGCACTCACACAAGCACCAGTATTGATCAGTCCAGATTTTTCAAAGGAATTTCTGGTTTTCACAATTGCATCAGAGAATACTATTGCTGGAGTTCTGCTACAAAAGGGACAACAAGGTATTGAGCAGCCAATTTATTTCTTTAGTAGGAAATTAGCCAATTCTGAGCTGAAGTATAATATCTTAGAGAAGCAGGCATATGCCTTGGTGAAGGCTATCAAAGATTTCAGAATTTATATTATGCATTCTCATATTGTGGTGTTTGTTCCTAATACTGTTGTGAAAGACATCCTCACTCAAGCTGACCTTGATGGTAAAAGGGGGAAATGGATTGCCAAATTGCTAGAGTATGATACAGAGATTAAGCCAAAAAAATTGGTCAAAGGGAAAGGCTTAGCAAAGCTGATGGCATAGTCAAACTTTCACTGTCTTGACATAAATTTGATTGCAGAAATATCAGAAATTTTAGATGATGAAGAAGAACTAGTTCCTATTGAAGAAAAATACATCACTTCAGATTGATACAAGGAGGTTGTTTTTGTACTACATCACAATAAAGCACCTGCTGATCTAACAAAGTCCAAAGCAAGGTTTGTTGAGTTGAAATCTTTGAGATATTTTATTTTGACAGAAATCTGTTTTGGAAGGATACTGGCGGAATTTTGCTGAATTGTTTGCTAGGAGGCTGATAAAGTAATTGAGGAGTTCCACAAAGGAGATTGTGGAGGTCACAATTATTGGAAGACGACAGTGAACAAGATTCTAAGAGCAGGGTTTTATTGGCCTACCATGTTTAAGGATGTCTACAAGAGGGTTGCTGTCTGCCATGAATGCCAGATTTTCAAGGGTAAGAAGAAGCTTGTACCTTTACCTTTGATGACTATCTATGTAGAAGTTCCTTTCCGGAAGTGGGGGCTAGATTTTATTAGGGAGATTCATCCATCATCATCAGGTCAGCATCACTGGATTCTTACAGCGACTGATTACTTCACCAAATGGATTGAAGCAATCCCAACTAGGCAAGAAAATGATTCTATAATTATTTCTTTCTTAGAAAATAATATCTTTTCTAGGTTTGGTTGCCCCATGAATATTATAACTGATAATGCACAGGCATTTAAGTCTAAGAAGCTGATCAATTTCTGTCATCAATATCATATTACTCTTAGGCATTCTATTGCATACTATCCATAAGGGAATGGTCTTGCTAAGTCTTCTAACAAGAGTCTTGTGAGGATCATTAAAAAGGTGTTGCAGGAGAATAAGAAGGCATGACATTTGAAGATGAAATATGTCTTATGGGCTGATAGAATATGCACAAAGAGGTCAATTGGACCTTCACCATATGGATTGGTATATCGTGCCGAGGCTATTTTTCCTACATCACTAGGGGTACCTATCATGAAGCTAATTCAAGGGCTAGAAGAGGAACCAAATGCAGTCCAGAGGAGAATTAATCAGCTGATAGCTATGCAAGAGAAGAGGAATGAGGTTTATAACAACAATCAATAATCTCAAAACATAATCAAGAGGACATTTGATAAAAATATCAAGGAAGAAAGTTTTCAAATTCAAGATGAAGTGTTGAAATGGGAGGCCAGAATTGAAGAGAAAGGAAAACATGGTAAGTTTGAGAACTTATGGAAAGGTCCTTTCAAGATAGCTTCTTTTCATGGAAACAATACTTACATACTGTAGGAAATGGATGGAAAAACATATGTTGGAGGACCTATGAATGGCAGGTTTTTGAAGCATTATTCTTCCTAAAATCTGATTGATTATTTATGTCATTGTACATATTCCATTTTATGAGTTTTTCTACTAATAATGACAAGCTATATCAGCAAGCTTGAGCCTGAAGTGAAGGCCATTAGAGCTTGAGGAGGAAGCTTGGAAATTTCAAAGTTTTTTCTGTCTTGGTCAAGAAAATGGATAGCATCATTGGAACTACTAGTTCTTAATGTACCACAGGGGCACACTATCCCAAGTGGAGCCACTGTTATCACTCAAAAATTTTCAGAACATCATTGTGTCAACTCTGTTTTTGATCATGGTATCAAAATGGGTTTGAAAGTCATTTTAGGTTTTGGTTAAGGGTAGGTTAATAGTTTTTATAAGTTTAAAGGTCACCATTGAATTCAAATAAAGTATTTATAGGTCCATTCCATGATCAAATAATCACATTTTTCATTTAGGGATCATTTCATAAGGTTTCGGTTAAATATCTGCAATTAGCCAAGAATCCTCCGTTTCGTAGCGCTGCTAGTTCAAAAAAGAGGATTTGTGCTATGAAAGCGCTGATACTTTCATAGCGCAAACTACGAGAGATACACTGTGGACACTACAAAAGCGCAATTTCTTAACCATCTTGTCAATTAAGCCAAAATCTGTCAGAATCCATTGGGGAATGATAGGATAGGGGTATGGTGAGTCAGTTAGAGATCAGATTCAGTGTACTTACCTGTCTCGCAATCATCATTGTCATGATAGGGCATGAGTGAAGCATCATTCAGTTATGAGATGACACCTTAAATTCAAAATCTTGCCTAATTTGGTCATTCACATTTTCATTTGCTTCCATATGAGTGTCTAAGCTCTGAAGCTGTCAAGCTAAGCTTGTGGGTTTTCTATACAAAGGCTATCTTCCATATTATTAAGTGAGGTTGTTCCATATTCTCAAGCGAGGCTGTTCCATAATCAAGCGAGGCTATTCCATATTCTCAAGCGAGGCTGATCATATATTCAAGCGAGGCTATTTTACAGATTCAAGAGAAGCTAACAGGTTTTTCTAAAGAAGCATGGCAGAGGAGAAGAAAGTCCATAGATGGGGACATTTCTTAAGATATGACCTTGAAAATGTGAAGGCTATAATTGAAGATCAAATAGTGATGGAGGCTTTTAGCAAAGTAGGCTGTCTCCGTTTTTGTGAAAAGCTACAAGGTTCCCACACACAGGTGTCTAAAGAATTTGTCTTACACTTCAGTGGAACAACTACCAAAATTGGGATTTTAAATGTGCCAGTCACACCTGAGATCATTCCTTCTATGACATAAATACTAAGGGGGAAAGAGACTTGGTTTAAAGGTTTTAAGTTTGACATGGAACCATGCAAGGAATTTATGAAACCTGAGTATGCAGATATGGACCTGAATAATGCAATACCTAGAAGCTGTAAAAAAGACACCTATGCCAAGCTGCTGCTCAAGATTCATAAAACCTTGTGAGTAGAAAGTAGCATTTTTAAGCAGTACCAAAGAATGGTAATCATGATGAAACTTATTTGAGTCCGTGACAAACTAGGCAAACCCTAGGATTCTCATAAGACTTTATCTAACCTTGAAAAATCAGCTAGCTTAGCCATAATAGTAGAATGTCTTTGTCTCATAACCGTAGCTAAGTTTTGAAACAAAGTTAGCATATTCTTAACAACCAATAGAACTTAAAAAATCAAAAAATAGTTCATATTGGTATTCAATAAAATATGGTAGTGGACCATAACACTTTTTACCTCCAAAAGAGCTAAAAACTTCCACTTGGAAACTCCACAATCCAACAGACCTTAAGACTCCACTGGGAGGACCTGTAATCATTATAAAACCATTCAAAATCAGTAAGAGGGCTTTAGGATTAAAGTTCTCTTAGAAAAATATCAGTTAGACCGCTCACAGATTGTCATATCTGGTTAACACTTTTTGTTTTTTAGTTAGGTCTAAAAAACACAGCATAGTGGCTACTAGAAAGACTCACACTAGAGCCTATCCTGACCCTGATCCATGTGAGATAGTTGAAAATCTAGAAAGTATCCTTAGGAGGTCTCCTAGGATTAAATTATCAGCTGTTCTCGGATCACCCTTAAGAGCTAATTCAGTTCCTGAAAATCTTTCAGCTCTACAACAATCACAAGTTAACTTAGTGAATCCCTTTAGAACTAGGTCTCTTGGTGACTTAGGTCAGTTAGATTCTGAATCTTCACTTTCATCTCCTAAAACAAGTGAACATCCTGGTAGCAAAGAAACAACACCTCCTGATTAGCATTTCCTTCACAACTTAGGTGTCTCTCATCCAAGATCAGCTCAGCAATCTATTCTTGGTCCATCCATTTCTGCTCACCCTACATCCACTGTTCAAACCACCCCACTTTAGCCCACTTTCCTTCTTTTTAATCCACCTCCACCACATATCATGGCAGCATGGTATGCTCCCTTAGTCCTTCTTGTACCATTAGTCAATCTTCCGCAGGATTATCAGTCTAAAATTCCATTATATGATGCTATCAATGCTACAACTGCATCACAACATATTATATGAATGAATGACTACTTTGACCGAAATGAAGTAGATGATGATTCTGTCAAGCTTAGATTATTTTCTCAAAGCTTAGGAGGGGAAGTCAGAAAATGGTTTAAGGGCTTAACCCCTCATAGTATCAATGATCTCCAAGCCTTTCATCAGACATTTTTAAACAAATGGTAAGTAAAGAAAAACCCTCTCCAAGTCCTTTCGGATTACAAGAACCTCCATAGGGACACGGAGGAAAGTGTACAAGCTTATTGTACCATATTTAATAGTGTATATAATTAACTTTCCCCAGATCTAAAACCTCCACAAGGCTCAGCTTTAAACAAATTTCCTGAAGGTTTTTACCTTGAGATGGCCTATCAGTTGAGAGAGAGAGATCCTGCAACTATTGAATAAATGAAAAAAGGTGCTCTTGCTGTAGAAGTAAACTTGATGGAGAAGAGAGCGAGAATGAAAAATGAAAAGAGAGTGTCCTTTAGAGAGGAATCTACACCCTATACTTCCAACTAAAAAATGGAGAGAATGATGGAGGAAATGATGAAGAAAATGAGCATCCTTGAGAGAGCACAAGCCAGTCAAAACCAAACTGCTCCTCAAAACAAAAACCAAAATCAGAATTTTAGAAGGAACCAACCTCCAAACAGACCTAGGGAAGATGATCAACAGATCACTCCTCCCTTTCATCAAAACTATATAAGTGAGGTTGAGGAAACAAACGAAATAATAGAGGAAGATGATATCAACATGCTGGGGGTAGATAATGATGACTTTGAGATTCATTATGATAGAAAACAAGGTCTTCATACCCCTTATGATGACAACAGAGATGATGATGAAAGTTATTTTCAAGACATGGAAAATGTCATCATAGAGTCACAAAAATAATATGACCTTAGAAGCAAAACCAGTCAACAAACTCCCAACACCAAAACCTCTAATAAATCTTCACAGAAAAACTCTACAACCAAGCCTAAAATTGTCAAACAAAAGGATAAAATAGTGGCTGTAAATTCTAATAAAGGTAGAGAGAAAGGCACCCAAAACAATGAAAAACAGAGTGCGGACATTAGTAGTACTACCACTTCAGCTAGTACTCCTGTTAAAACCATTTTTTCAAATACGAATAGAACAAATCAAGAAGCTGATGTTGTTGATATATTGGCAGATAGTAAGGCTGAGACAAGTTATTCAAAGAAACAAATTCCTTTCAGCCTAGAGCAGGAAATTTCAAAGATCAAAATCTCAGTTCCCCTGACTCAGTTGGCTGCCCAAAATGTATATAGGACCCAAATTTTGAAGGCTTTAAATATTGAGGATAATAATGACATAGTCAGTCTTAATGATGACCAGCCAGAGCTCATTTTTGGTCCTAAGATTGAAGGTATATATCAAGAGGGACCCGTTCCTCCCTTTTATGTGAGTTTGAATGTTCATGAAAAAATACTGCATAATGCTATGCATGACTTTGGAGCCTCACACAACCTTATGCCAAAGGTGATAATGGAAAGGCTAGGAGTAGAAATAACCAGACCTTACAAGGATTTATATTCTTTTGATTCTAGCAGAGTGAAGTGCCTTGGCCTAATCAAAGACCTTTGTGTGAGTTTGACCGAAATCCCAGCCAAGTGCATGGTGATGGATGTTGTGGTGACTGATGTGCCTCCTAAGTATGGCATGTTGTTGTCAATATCATGGGGTGCCAAGCTGCAAGGTACCATACAGATGGATGGGACATATGCCATTATCCCTGTCTTTAGCCATCTTAGAAGACTATACAGAGAGGCACACATGAAATTCATGGTCAGTAGCTCAGAAAAGCCTAAAAGTTCCCCCATTTATTCTGTCCATACAGACCTGGATTCATTTATCTTTTACAATAATGAATTCACAAAGGAGCCAGAGCCAGAACACAGTGACTCAAATAACTAGTTAGAGGCCCCTAATCTATAAATGATGGCAGTTCTAGATATGGAAGAAAACAAGAGAGGAACTTCTGAACAGTGCATTGAAACAACAAACCATAGTGAACAAAGAAAAGATGGAAAACAACAGACTACCCCTCACACTTAACTCCATGAAAATCCTGAGGAACGAGACCCAACACAACATGTTGCGGATCCCAGAATAGAACATAATGATGAACAAGGCAATAGGGATGAAAACGATGTTAGCCCTACAAGCAATCCCTTATGGTGCATGAACTTTGACGGGTCTTGCACTAAAAAGAGTGCGGGCACTGGGGTATGGTTGGTCGACACTGAAAATAATTACTCTGAAATCCATGATTTCAGGCTAGATTTCAAATGCACTAACAACATCGCAGAGTATGAGGCTCTCATCCTAGGATTGCATCTATTAAAAGAATTGGGAGCCAAGAAGATAATTGTTCAGGGAGACTCAGAATTAGTCATCAAACAAATAAATGGAGATTATTCCGTTAAGCATCATAGACTAAAGGTATACCGAAATAATGCCATAGATTTCCTGAACACGTTTACAAAATATGAGCTCGTGTTTGTCCCAAGGAGTCAAAACATAATTGAAAACGGGTTGGTCTGCGCTGCTAGTTCATGTCAAGAATCACCTGGTGATAAACAGATCATCATTCAAACAAAATATAGACCTGCAGTGCTAGATAATGAAAAATATTGGCAGGTCTTTGAGGGTGACAAGCAGATAGAGAATTTCCTGCTTGGCAGGAACGAATTTGAGTTATTTGACTTACATTCTAAATCTAACGAAAATTACCTCAACAAAGAGTCCCCTGAGGGAGATAAACTATCCGGTTCCATAAAAATCAACATGTTAACTAAAAAACTTGGAACTCATACTAAAGATTACAAGGATGCAGAAAATGAAGACATAGAGGTATTGTCGTCAAAGGATAAGAACATACCTATGGGGTTAGCACATTTAGAAGACCTGTTTGATTTTAACGATGTAGCAAAGAAACCCACTGTAGAATACATAGAGTCTGATGTCTAGGAATGCAACATAGGCACAGAGGATAAGCCTAAAATGATTAAGTTAGCTAGGTCCTTGCCAGCAGACATGAAAAAGAAATACATCGACCTATTTAAAGATTTGTTTGATGTGTTTGCCTGGAGCTATGAAGACTTAAAGGCCTATAATACAGAAACAATCCAGCACAAGATCCCATTGAAAGAAAACCAAAAACCCTTTAGGCAAAAACTGCGTCGAATTAATCCAATACAACTGCCTCTAGTAGAAAAGGAAATCAAGAAAATGTATGAGGCATGAATCATAGTGCCTGTGAGGTTTTCAGATTGGGTTTCTAACCTTGTAGCTGTGAGGAAAAAGATAGGAGAAATTATATTGTGTATTGATTTCAGAAACCTTAACAGAGCCTCCCTAAAGGACAATTACCCTTTACCCAAAATGGAACACATCCTACAAAGGGTAGTTGGTTCAAAGAGGATTTCTTTGTTAGATGATTTTTCAGGGTATAACCAAGTTTTAGTACTCCCAGAAGACCAACTCAAGACAAATTTCACCACTCACTGGGGTAATTTCATGTATGTGAAAATTCCTTTTGGATTAATGAATGTTGGGGCCACTTTCCAAAGGGCCATGGACATTGCATTTTTAGAGGAGATAGGGCACTTCATTGTAATTTACCTTGGTGACATAACAGTTTATTCCAAAATGGATGAAGAGCACCTTAAACATCTAAGAAAGGTCCTGGAAAAGTGCAGAAGGTTTGGATTATCTTTAAATGCCAAAAATACAGTGTTTGGCCTTCAAGAAGGTAAACTCCTCGGCCATATTATATCAGAAAAGGGGATTAAAATAGATCCAAAAAGAGTTGAGGGAATACTATAGATTAGCCAAACAAGGAACATAAAAGAATTACAGTCCTTTATTGGAAAGATTAACTTCTTGAGGAGGTTTATTCCCAACTTAGCAGAGCTCCTTAGAAACATGACTAATATGCTCAAGAAATAAGTAGGAGTGAAGTGGACTATAGAAGCCAAAAGATCCTTTGAATTGGTAAAACATGCACTCACCCGGGCACCTGTCCTGATCAGCCCTGAATTTTCAAAGGATTTCCTTATTTTTTCCTTTGCCTCAGACCATACTGTGGCTACAGTTCTGTTGCATAAAAATCCAGAGGGACAGGAACAGTCTATTGCTTTTTTCAGCAAGGCTTTAAGGGATGCACCCTTGAAATATAACATAATGGAAAAACAGGCCTATGCTTTGGTAAAGGCCTTAAAGGACTTCAGGGTGTATATTCTGCATTCCCACATCATTGCCTATGTGCCTAATATAGTGGTAAAAGACATCTTGTCACAAGACCCAGATGGAAAGAGGGGCAAATGGATTGCTACAATATTAGAGTATGATTTGGAAATCAAACCCACAAAACTCATTAAAGGTCAAGGCTTAGCTCAATTAATGGCTGAATCTAATCTACAAGCCCTTGACATTAACATGGTAGATGCCTTGAATGAATAGGAAGAATTACCTGCTCCCACTATCGAAGAGCGTTTTCAAAGTCCACCTTGGTACACTGACATCTTGTATGTGCTTACAAATCTTAATGCTCCTCCTGATTGTATTTTAAATGAAGGTTTGTATTGGAAAAATACTAATGGTTTATTGCTTAAATGTTTTCCTGAAGTTGATGCAGAGACGATCAAGCATGAATTCCATGAAGGAGAATGTGGAGGTCATCTCTACTGGAAAAACACAGCCAATAAAATCCTTAGAGCTAGCTATTACTGGCCCACCCTCTTTCAATATGTCCATAAAATGATAGTTGCCTGTCACAAATGCCAAATTTTTGAAGGCAAAAGAAAACTCCTCCATTTACCATTACAACCTATCACTGTTGAAGCTTCTTTTCAACAATGGGGCCTAGATTTCATAGGAGAAATCCATCCTGCTTCATCTGGCCAACATAAATGGATTCTCACAGCCACTGACTATTTCACCAAATGGATAGAGACCATACCTTCTAGGAATGCCAAAAATTCTGTCATTATAAAATTTCTTGAAGATCATATCCTGTCTAGATTTGGCTGTCCTAGGAAGATATTGCTGATAACACTGCTTCTTTTGGTTCTAGAAAGATGATTGATTTTTGTCACAAGTATCAGATTACACTTGGTCATTCTACCGCTTACTACCCTGAAGGTAATGGGCTAGCAGAATCATCAAATAAAATTTTGGTGACCATCATCAAGAATTTACTTGAAGAAAGTAAAAAATCATGGAATAACAAGTTGGTGCATGATTTGTGGGCAGACAGATTGATCACAAAGAAGTCCATTGGAATGTCCCCTTACCAGATTTTTTATGGATTAGATGCAGTTTTTCCTACCAGCCTGGGTGTACCAGTGATAAAATTGATCCAAGAAATACAGTCAGAAGAAGACAGTACGGTAAGGAGGATCAATCAGACTATACATCTCCAACAGACAAGGGAATAAGTCTACAATAGAGCTCAAAAGGTGCAAGAGAATATAAAGAAGTTGTTTGACAAGAGAAAAAAAGCTTGTGACTTCAACATTGGAGACAAGGTACTCAAGTGGGACTCCAAATGATAAGATAAGGGTAAACATGGTAAATTTGACAGTTTGTGGCAAGGTCCTTACATGATTCAGTCCACCATTGGTCTAAACGACTTTTTTCTGCAAAAGTTAGATGGCACAGATCTGTTTGGCGGTCCTATCAATGGCAGGATGCTCAAGCATTACTACTGCTGAGTTCAATTTTAAAAGCTTTCATTTCCATTGTAAATACCATTTCTTTGTTCAGTTTTATAAAGAAAAAATACAAAAACAATAAAAGATAGAAAAGAGGGCATATTGTAAAAAACAATAAAGGTATAGCCCCATACCAAAAAAGAGAAACAATCTGAAAGTGTGCAAGCTCAAATTCCACTCCTGAAAAACACACTTCTAATTAGTCAAACAGCCTAATCTTGACTAATTAGTTTTAAATTTTCTGCTGATAGAATAGTGAATTCGATTTGCCAAATTGTTTAATCTTGGCTTATCAGTAGATAGATTAGGTTAGAAATGAAGGGTTCAAATATGCTCAAAATCTGAACCTAAGTTTTCATGAGAAATGACTCAAATATTTCTATTCCTTGAGTCAATAAAGGAGGTGAATAACTGGTTCTAATTAGCTCAAAATTTAAACCAGCTGACAAAGGAAAGACAGCTCAAATAAAAGGAAAAAACAAAGCTGTAAAAAGATGAAGGAAGTACTTGAACTGTTAGATCTGAAGCCTTCAATTTTTGCTTTAAATTTTCTACAAAATAAATGTCTATGTGCGTCTTGTTCTTATGCCATTAGACCAACATCAAGTTAGAATGTTTAATCCTGACTTGACTGTTTTTAAATTTCTGTTGTAGAATTTAGAGAATAAAATCTGTTGGACAGTTTAATCTCAACAGATGGTAGATTAGGTAGAGAATTATATGGGCTCAACTGCTTAATCTGAGTCCATGGAGAAATAAGGAGTAGAAATAGTTTAGACTTCCTATTTTGAAAAGAATAAATGTTGTAACAGAGTTTTCCAATCCAAGTGCACTCCAAATGAAGAAAAAATTTTAGATCAGTAGGATTGGGTAGGTAGAAAGTTTGTTGATAAAGATCCATTGTTTTTTCAAAAACTGCTAACATGTTTTCAGAGCAAAAGCAATTCATCCAAGCAAAGAATGCAGCCCAATTGATAAAGCCTTGATCAGCCTCCCAGAGGATGCAAGTCTGAAATTATTGATGCCTTTAGGAAGGCACCATCCCCAAGTGGAGCCACTGTTGGCCACCTATAAAATTTGTTCTATCAAAAGGTGGCCAAAACATTGTTGGAGCCTTCAAGAAACAATCTTTATGCACAATGTTATCTCTTGAAGCCTCTTGAAGACATCATCTCCTCTATTTCAAATTGTTCATTACTGTTCCCATTTCAAAGCTCAGAAAATTCTGCTGATTTCAAAGAGAAAGACTGTTGCAAAAAATCATTTTTCCTTTTTCCTCCATCTCAGAACTAACCTTCATTTTTCTTCCTCTTTCTTCTTAAAATTCCTCTATCTTTCTTTTGTTTCATTTCTTCCTTCATAAAAAACCACCTTGCATAGTTTAAAACTCCTTTTTTAAACTATATCGAAACTCTCAAAACCCTTGAAAAGCATTGAAAACTTCATAAAAATCACATTTTTTATATTATGGATTCAAGCCCCCTTGGGCTAGGTCCTTAACCGTTTCCACTATATACACCTTGGTGCTGGAACTAAGCGCTAGCCATCCAAGCACTTATCGCATTGCTTGACACCGACTAGCCCTGTGCATAAGCCCCTGGCCATATTATCTTCCATAAACCCACGGCCCCGCAGACGGGCGCCGAACCGTATTGCAAATATTTTTCCGCCCCAAAGTTTAAACCTTTGTTATAAATGATTTTTTAGGTTTTTAATGTGTTTTGTCATTTTATTAAAAAGAAAAACCAGGCGGGATTCATCGCACCACTTTTGTGAGGGCGACGATTTTTTTTCGTTTGGTAACGATTCCATTCAACAACCGACACGTGGCCTCAAGCACTATTGGAAAAATGCCGCTCATCGCACGTTAAAGTTCAACTGTGGACCTGGCGCGATATTAATGTGCGTCGTCCGATTTGAGGCTGCTCATCGGACGGTGATCGCGCTTGGAAGAAGCCCGACAGTTAACCACGGATATGACGCGATCATTTAAGCATCTCCGCCGTCGATCTGATCTACAGTTCAATGGTCCACAATTCATCGCCCTGATTCCTTCGATTTGACTTTCCGCCCTCGCTCCTAACCGTCAATCTTTGCGCGATCGACGGCTCAGATTTAAATTCTTCTTCCGCCTTCCCTTTGAATCCCTCTCATCAATCTCGACCGTTGGATGATGCCATCCAATGGCCATGCTCCCTCCACGTGCCTTCTAAAGAAACAAACCTACACATGCAAGATTTTATAACATTTGTTTATATTTTTGCAGAATTTAATGGTTTTTCTGCCATGCTGAAGAAAATTCATAGGCTGAGGGTGACGATCCTCCCGCCTTCGATTCACTAGAGAAATCATTCACAGGGTTTAAAATTCACGTTCTATCAATGATTCATAAGGCATTGATGCCATTCGATCCCTGTACAGCCCTGCGCACCAAAAAACATAGTTAATCAAGCACCGATCAAAGAGTATCAGTGTCGAAGATAGAACACACCAGAAACAGGAGATTGAAGACCTAAAACATAGATCTCAAGTAAATTAAAGGTTTTTTAGGGAAAGACAAAGACATCTGTCGAGCCGAGAAAGCCTCCACCGCCATAAGCAAAGGCCAATTGAACCCTCTCCAGCTCCTAAAGACACCTACGGCCTCACGGGAATCAAAGAATTTTTAGTCACTACCAGAACAAGAGGTGTTTTCCTAAAGACAACTGAAAAATTAATGCAAATCAAATATCTTATCTCTAATTGTCGGCAAAAATATTTTTAAAGATTAAGAACAGCCCGGAAGTGGATCCTTTTCGATCATTAGGCCTCGAAAGGCAGTAACAGAGTTATGAAGGAGAATTAGAAATGATTAAATTCCTGCATTATGCCTTCCCTGGTTCCCAAAGGCCAGGAATTGCACTGGTTACATAATTAATGATACTTGACCCCTGGGAAATCCTCCCACCCCCTCATTCTTCTATAAATACTTCTATAGAAGATGAGACAATGTTGGTCTCTGGACATCTGAATGCATGTAATAGTTCTCTGAAGTTACTGATACCCTGTGTGCAATTTCAAGATACATAAGCTGATATGAGAAGTTTGAAGTTGTAGAGACCCATCGGGCTTGCTAATTGTAACTGGTTTGAACATCAAATACAAGATGTTGATTCATGGGATCCTGATTTTTGCTAATGGTGATGTTTTCCTCACTGTCAATTGTTATTTTCTTTAATGTTTTCACTCTGTTCACTTTCTCTGATAAGGAACAGAAAACATAGAGCTAGGACTTACTCTCAACAGTACCCTACTCTTACTGAAAGCTTTATTTTCTATGTTTTCTTCATTTGAAAGTTCTCTTGAAAGAGTATATTAAAGCAAGTTGGTTTCAAAGTACTTGCCTAATCTAGATTGCTCTTTGTGATGATTATTTGCGTTTTCCTTTAGAATATACTGAAAGCAGGTTGGTTTCGAAGCAATCATCTAATCTTAAGCTATTCTAATTCTTTTTAAAATGTTTTTAATTGAAAGTACTTCAATGCATGGTAGTTTAAAAGCACTTACCTGATCTCAAAATAATTTTGTGTTTTGTTTCTTTAAGTACATGCCAAAGCAAGATAGTTTTAAAGCACTTACTTGATCTCAGGTTGTTCACTGTTCTTCATTTGTGTTCTCCATTTCCTATCTGTTTCATTCCATACAATCAACTTAAGATATCCTTTGACATAAGTGACTTGCCCCATGGATCCTTCTTGAAACTTGTTGTCCAATTAAAATCCTCCTATGACTCCATAGCCCAATGGGTTAAGCTATTTTTTCCCTTTCTATCAGCCGAATCATTCCTTCATTTGCATACATCTTCACCCTTTATTATGAACTGCCTTCACCTTCATCATGTCTTTGCCCAACCAAAACAAAAAAAACAAACCCATGCTCTTCATAACTAGCCTAATATCACATTTCAGGCTTTAAAGATCACATCTTTAAACTCATTCATAGAGAGACCCCTCTCTGGATTCAGGAGGGCTAGATCCTTGAATCCCAAAGTGGTTTGATGTTGTCTTATCTTTTGGTTTTTGTCAATGGCCAAAACATAGGAACCCCAACATCTTGGAAGACAGAGGATGTTATGGTAGACGTGGCATACATATAACTCCACCCAAGGAGTATATTTTAATCCATTTGTGCATCCAAGACTTCAAATGTCTATAAGGACCCTCTTTCTGGTGAAGCAAACCGGGACATTTTGGTAGATGCCGACAGGAGCATATGGGTCGCGAACGCCTCTCGTATGCTCTAAGTGTGATGTATGATGGCTTTATTTTGGGAGACCCTAAATTCTACCAGACGTTCTTTGATATGATGCATGCAGATGCACCCTCGTCAATGATACAATGATGGATAGTGATGTTTTGGACTGACACCGGTATCTGGAAGGCGACCAATGAAGCAAGCCTATGGGGTGGATTTATCTAAATAAAAATCCATTATGCACGAATCGACAGGGTCAATGGTGCCTAAAGCAGAAAGTAAGGCTTTCTGTTGCTTTGGGCATGATTGTAATACCTCCAAAGCTAACATGGCGGCGAGAGATTGGGCTAAATTTTCCAAAATGATATAGTTATGGGCCGCTTTGGAATGGTTTCCTGCTCGCCTAGTTGGTCCCTTACCCATATTTGGAAAAGGTTCAATAGCTATCTTCGATATAATCAACGGTGATTTTGGTGCACTCATGCTAGCCCCTGACAAACTGGTGTCTGGTGGGGTATTGTAATTCCGATTCTGTGTCTGAAAAAACATTTCTTTTCCAGTCATGTATATTTCATGGTTGTTTTTTCCGGAATTATCAGGAGTTGTTTGCTGTTGTTGAGTGCTAACAGTCCCTTGATGGGGGAAGGGCTCTTGCATGACAGTTGTTTGTTGTGAGGATCCCCCTTTTCCTCGGTTACCCTGGAGCTTCTTTAGCTCGCAGAGATCAAGATAGTGGTGAGTGTAATGGCCATATTCACCACAGATTGTGCAAGAGTGGTTAGTTCAAAGATTCACCCTCTTGTTCTACCCTCGGGAGTTATTTGGCTCTTGGTTTTGATTTCGGTTGGAGTTTCCTCCAGCCTAAGATCATGAAGGGGATTGCTAATTGTTCCCCCCTGTCCCAGTTTTCCCTTTTTTTTTTTCCTTGCCGCACTGAGAGGATAGCTTGGATTTTCCTAATATTGGAGCGGTTGTGCCTGGGAATGTTGTAAAAATTTCACATGTGCATTATTCTGCATGGGTGGGTTTTGTGCTCGGGATTGGGAATATTGGAGTCCCTGTCCCAAGTTTGTGAATGGTTGTTGGGGGGAATCTCTCCCGTCAGCATTTCTAGTTGCGTACTAGGTCACCTGAGCTGGAGGGTATGGTCCTCCCTATTGATGAGGGTACAACTGCGCCCTATTGGTCATATTTTGCAAAGGTTCCTGATAACTTTGGTAGCCGGGTTGCAGGATGTTCTGGTTAAAATCATAGGCATAACCGGGGTACTGACTACTGTTTCCTAGGTGATTTTGGGTCAGTGACCCAATCAATCCATCTACAGTGTTCGATGCACCTGGAAATTATTTATAAGTTTGCAGGCGTGGGGCATTAGGCAGGATGTTATAAATGTATCCTGACTGCATTGAAATCAGCTCGAGCTGCTGGGATTTACTAATGGCATCCTCTTCAGATCTAGGTTTTTGGGTTGCCATATCTTTCGAAATCTCTATAGTGAGAGTTTTCAGGAATAGGTCCAGCAGAACTCAATCATCGAGTTTGTCTTTGCAAAAACTACGACATTGCCTCCATTCATGGAGATGGTCTGAGATATGGACAACTGGTGTCTATCTAAAATGTGTCATTAATTCCATCCTAGAATCATGGTGGATGGGTAACTGAAAATATGTGAGGAATGCGGTAGCGAGGGCACTAAAGGTTCCATGTGTAGAAGAAGGTTGCTCCACATACCATTTCTTAGCTAGTCTAGTTAGGTTGCGTTGAAATAGTGTCAGCCGAATAGTATCATCAATGATTTTTGGTTTTTAAGCTCCTGTGGTGATCATTTTGTAAGAAGCTTTCTAGATTATCCACAGTATTGAGGAACATGTGTCGATGTTTCGAATCCCAACTGGGATCCATCATCAGGATTTTTAGAATGAAGAAATTTAGAGAAGGGTTTCAGACCTTTAATAGAGATCAATTTCTTGAAAAGAGCCGACTAAGGTTTTTTATTTCTGTATTTCTATTAATTTTTTATTTTAATAATTACATTTCCAATTTAATAAATTTTTATTATCATTAATTTTAATATTTCTAATTTTATTTTCATTCTAATTATGTTTATTTTATTATATCTTACTAATAGGTGGTTTTAATTTTTAAGCTTATTATTTATTATATTATAAAGTAACAAATTGGTTAATCTAGTTTATGAATAATTTTTGGGTAGGTTTAAAAAATATAATATCTAAATTCATTATTTAGTTTTTAATTTATGAAAATTATTAATTATTAATATTTATAATAATTAATTATAAATATAATTAATTAATTAATTATAAAAAAATTATAATTTTTTTTAATTAATTAATTAATTGTAAAATTTATTAATTAAAGTTTATATAATTAATTAATTGGGAAAATGATTGATTAATGGTTAATTTTTGATTAATTTTAAAAATATATAATTAGATATAATTAATAACTTAATTAATTATAAATATAATTAATTATTTTTATAATTAATTAATTGTTTTAATTAATTATATTAATGATTTAATAAATTATTAATAATTTTTATAGGAATATAGAAGAAATTACTAATAATTATTGTTTAATTAATTAATTTTTATTTTAACCAAAATAAAAATCAATTAATAGGAATAATTATTAGAATTTTGATTTTTATACCAAATTAGAATTCAAAAGAGGGGGAACATAACTGAGATTGTTATACCTGAAAAACTATGCCTCGCCAGATGGTGTTTTGGATGAGCAGATTTTCCGAAGAAGAGGTCTCCAAGTGTCATTGATTTCAATTCCCCCATCCCTATTAATCTCAAGGGCCTCTCTTGTCTTTCTTCTTTGATAGTGCTCTTCTCTCGCAATAATATTTGCATCCCCAAGACGTACTAGATGTTTGGTTTTTGAGGAGTGTTCAGCAAGGGCAGAGGTGCGTGATCGTTAATACCTGATATCAGCTCCATGCTCTTTAAGTCTTTTCTGAAGTGAACACCCAGTCTCCCCAATATAACTTTTCCCACATGAATAGTCAATCTTGTACACTCCTTTGAGTTGTTCAGGGTTTATGCCATCCTTAACTGGTCGCATTCTTTGCCTAAATATAATTATAAATGAATAATTAATTATATTTATAATTAATTAAGTTATTAATTATATCTAATTATATCTTTTTAAAATTAATAAAAAATTAACCATTAATCAATCATTTTCCCAATTAATTAATTAATTATAAACTTTAATTAATTAATTAAAAAAAAATTATAAATTTTTTTTATAATTAATTATATTTATAATTTATTATTATAAATATTAATAATTAATAATTTTCATAAATTAAAAACTAAATAATGAATTTATATATTATATTTTTTAAACCTACCCAAAAATTATTCATAAACTAGATTAACCAATTTGTTACTTTATAATATAATAAATAATAAGCTTAAAAATTAAAACCACCTATTAGTAAGATATAATAAAATAAACATAATTAGAATGAAAATAAAATTAGAAATATTAAAATTAATAATAATAAAAATTTATTAAATTGGAAATGTAATTATTAAAATAAAAAACTAATAGAAATACAGAAATAAAAAACCTTAGTCGACACTTTTCAAGAAATTGATCTCTATTAAAGGTCTAAAACCCTTCTCTAAATTTCTTCATTCTAAAAGTCCTGATGATGGATCCCAGTTGGGATTCGAAACGTCGACACATGTTCCTCAATACTGTGGATAATCCGGAAAGCTTTTTACAAAATCATCAATGATGTTGTTCGATGAACACCAAAGTGGAAAGTCATTGTGTAATTTTTGGGGTATTCCACTTGCTTCCCTTCGAATTTTGGAATGTCTAAAGGGAGCTTTGTGGGCATGGGGGGCATGTAGGGTAGTGTGCAATAGGGTCATTCGTTAACTTGGTTAGAGTGGTAAGTTGAACGATGCTAAGAACGATGATTGTGGGTTAAGTGCCATTGCAGACTATGAAGACATAGTGTTCTGGTTAGATATGAGGTTTGTCAGTGACGTACCTGGCTGTGTGTTAACTTGGCTCCCTAAATGGGTAGTGCTCCTTCGCCGCTTAGGGGTTGTGGGAGGAGTGTTATGTGGTGACCCTGTGGGGGTTTCCACTGGTGTGGCGTTGGTTGACCCTTGGGGGTTCCCAACTAAATATGCCTCGATAAAGGATGAACCAATAAGGGTGACAATGTTCTGTCTTTGACACCTAAATGGTGAAAGACCTGGAACTCCTCTCGGTAATGGGGGGAGGTCCAAAAGACGTCTAGATCAATGAGATCTTGTTGATTCCATTATGGTGTTGACTAGGTATGGTTTTGGAGAAAATATTCAGTTCTATGAGAAGTGAAATATCAAAGAAAAAAATGGTGACCACATACATAAAACAAAGTGAAAACAAAATTTAATTTTACTTTAAATTATTTCTATGTGATCAATTAATCAAAAAGTGGTTTTGGTTGTTTTTGCGCGTGATACTCAAAATCCTAAAGACCTAAATGTCCTCACACTCTCAATCGTAACTGGGCCTTGCGAAGATATCTTCTGGTGGATACCGGGGCTAACGTCCCGAAAGAACTGGCGATGCCTTCTAGCAGTGAAAGAATCAACCAAGGTAATGGGTAGAGGATCTAGTGCTACCTGCATTGTCACCTATAGGGAAGGATTCCCTAGATTTGGCCACCAAGTACCATCGTCCCCATGAGCGTTCAATTCTTCAGCTTCTTGGTAAATCAACTACCAATACTGAGCATTAGATGGGTCAGGAAGCCCCAAATAATACCGCACGCACTGGGCCTAAGCTTGACCCCCTCTTAATCGGGTCTCTGTAGTGCTCAGTTTTCTTTTCTGTGGGAAGATAGATGGATTTAAAGCTCCCTATCCATTCAACTTCTTTGTCTCAAGATGTAAACTGACCATGGCGGCTTATTAGATGCCTACCCCCATGGTCCTAACATGAACTATAATTTTTTTATGGCCCCTGTGGGGAAGCTTTAGTGAGCTCAGTTAGGTTATTTTTAAGGATTCTTTACTTCACTTATGGTGTGGAAGTGTGTGAGAAAAAAGTGAATAATCGCACAATTTTAAGATGTGGATATGTGGTGATCCTTTACATGTCCCCTAGTAATATATGTTTGATTTTTCCTTGTTATAATAAAATGATGTGCGGATAGTGAGCCGCTTACAACTTTGCCTAATTAATCTAAGAGATTAACTAAAGGGAGATGAAAAATTATTAGAAGGGAGCTTTCATATGCTTTCCCAAGGTCACGAAAAGGTGCAAGGGTAGTAGTACTTTCTTCTCTTAAGATAATTAATTCCTAGTCCCAACTCCTAGAGCAAAAACTTAAACTAAAATTAATGATCTAACAAGGAAAAATGACAACTAGGTAAACATATGTGGATTAGGGCCACTTACTCCAGCTAATTATCTATGTTTTTTTTGGTTTCTATTTTCACAAAAATGAGTTATTTTAGATTGCAAGTAAATTTATCCCCTACCTAAAATATGCAGTTTTTTGTTGAGATAAACTTTGAAATTTAAAACTAGCAACTAGCAATACTAAAACGCCACCAAAAGCAAGTTCTAAATAATCATAGGACACCACACACAATGCTAGCAGATTTTCTCTGGGCTGCCAGCCACTTTACAATTGGGAAATTGAGTAAAGTAACAGAGAATTTTGGTCTCTGGTTTCCGCGCGGAAAAACTTCACACAGTCGCGTGACGCTGCATGCAGGTCAGAGATAAACTCATGCAACTCGCTGCAACTATCTTAGGAACAGTGCATGGTTTTCCTGTAAATGGAATTTCTGGAACTTATGAACATCAAATTTTCATTGTGGGTGAATGAGCAGAGAAGAAGAGAAGGGGATTTTTCCCAACAACACTCCAGCGCAGAGAGAAGTTCCCTGCAATAAGCGCAACCACTTAACTAAAAAAGTAAAGCTAGTGGACTCACCAATCCTGTGGTTTTGGTTTTGGTGCACAAGTGTACCAATCCACTGGTGCTTAGAAGGAGTGGTCGCTGCCTCCAAGCTATGGCCACAGACAGAAAATATGGTTAGCAGGTTAGTGAACACATGCTATAAAATACAAAACACACTAAATCATGGAATATAGTATGCATATATGGAGATAAAACATAACTAAACTAAACATAAAAACAAAATCTCATAAAGAGTCAAACGTAACTATAATGCAAACAGTGGAATCAAAGTCCCCTTTTATTGCTTGATGTTAGGAAGAAAGATACTACGTTACATTCTTTCCAAAGGACCGTTAGAACTATGGAGTTCTAATACCTAGTGCAAGGACGTTTTTACCCTTTAACTATTGTTGCAAGGTCTCTCTCCCTACTCCAAAGGATTGGAGTTGTTGGGTGGCCAACAACAGAATCCTCTCTCTACAATTGCTTTGGATTGCACATTGCTGGATTGCTTGTGGGAAATTTGGCCAGCATAACAATGTTCTCTCATTTTTCTCATCTCTTGGTGGTCATTTATAGGTGAATTCAAATTCTCCTTCCCTCTCTTGGTAGATTGGTGGATGGTTACCCAAGAAATAAGGTTGATTCCTTTGTGTGTTGTTGGGGTCCTGTGATTTGGATGATTGTAAAACCAAATGACAAGGCAACATATAAACCAAGCTTTAGAGCTCTAGGATTTAACCCTCCTAGTCTCAGAGAGGGATCTCTCAATATGTTTGTAAGGGTGTAGCTTGACGCTTTTAAGAGGTTGATTTTAGGCTAGTTATGAAATGAAAATTTGTTTGTTTGTTGGTTGGAAAAATATGATCTAGGCATCATAGATAGAGTGTGGAAATCTACAAGCCATTGGGCAATGGAGTCATGTGGAAGTCTAAACAGTTCTGATTGATGAATTTGGGGAACCAAAGGGAAAATGTAACTTAGTCAATGGATCTGTGGGATCATATAGGTGAGATGAGATGAACATCAAGGATTTGGAAATAAAAGTATAGCTTTAAGGGTTGTTAAGACTCCTTAATTATGTATACCTTTCAACGAAGGGACTTGCAACACTATCTAAACATAAAGAAATATTAAATAGATAGGGCTAACCATGAATTATACCAACATACTTTATGTAGATAACAAAAACAAGTCAGACTTTCAAGTAAGACAAAGAAGGAGAGGAACACTCTGTTTCTTCTAATTGTTTCACTTAAAGGAGTTAGAAAACACATAAGAAACACAACTAATTGCATTCATAAAAGGGGGAACACCCAGGCATCTAAGGCTACAATTATAAAGACCTTCAAATACAACTATATCAGCAAGAAACAGGGGGTAAGATCAAAACAAATCCTCTCTGCCAACCTGTAGACAATAGCGTTTGAAGGATTATTTCAGGAATATCTTTCAAGTGGCAGCAAGCAGACAGGGCAGACCATAATTCAACCTTGACAACAACTATTTAAACTATTTTTAAATAAACAAGCTTAAGGATTTAAAAGTAGTCAACCTACTAAATAAAACCTTCAGCAGATGAAAACATAAAGGCAGTGAAGAGTAAACAGGCCTAAGGTACTTCTAGGAGACATTTCTTAACCTAAGATTTTTACTCTACTACAAGCAAATAAAAATGGAACAAAGTGAGGAATAGGAAATAACATTAACGAAAAGAGAGTACTTCACCAAAACCAGGCTCAGGGATCCAATGGTCCAGCCTCCTTCATCAACAGAAAAGAAAAGACATCCACACTTCTTACAAACACCAATTCTTCTTCAAAACAGTGGTCTATGTATTACTTCAGAATTCATCAAATGAGAACCTTTTAAAATGAGCTTTTCATGAATACATATAGGTGAAATGAGGAAGTGTGTTGCATAAATGGTAATAAATATCAATTAAGACAGAGTGGAAGAGGAGTTCGAATGCCCATTCTGCTTAATAACCATTGCCTTAACTGATTGTACCATTTCAGCAGTTTTTCCTGTCTGTTATGTATGTCTGGTAGGCTGGTAATAACTCTGAGGCCTGTCCTTTGAAGTTATCTTGGTCTGGAGTACTCTGTTTGACCATTTTGACAAGTAAACTATCATTTTTTGGAATTTCGTAGCCCCATGCTTTCTTAATAACTGCTCTGACAGTTTTAATGAGGTTCTGTCGACAAGGTGGCTATCAGAGTGTCTCTGGAAAGGTAACGTAGACTGCAGGTGTCCTTACAGGCTTCTGAGAAGGAAATAGCCTCGCTAATGTGTCTTTGACTTTATCTCTTCAAACACTGATTTTTAGCTTTAAATTGTGTTTGTGTTTTTATCCTTAACTTTGTTGGTTAAGTCTTTGATCGTCGGATTTATGATTTGACCTACGGATCTCCTTTTTGTACAGGTGGTTGTGCCGGAGGGTTTTCTGTGTAAACATGTCCATAAAATATTTGATTAAGCTTTGAAATTCAACCCTTTGGCCCCTTTTCCACTGTTTCCTTGGCTATGGGAGACGTGTGGATTAATTCACCATTAAACCTGCACACGACGACAAACTGTTAAAATAAAACCTGCGATGGGGGATAAAACTGCTTCAGAGGGCTTTAGAGGAGGCGGAGGAGTGATTGTAGAGAAAGTGTATGCAGCAGAGAAAGGTTTCATGGCATAACACCATGAAAACCAGGGTTCAAACTAAGTTTGGCGCGAAGATTTGGAAGGGCGGTATTAGAAAACCGACATCAGTTTTCGCGTGGGGTGCAGGCGGTAAGTGGTTTGGGACTGATCGAACGCGATACAGTCCAATGGCTGACACGTATGCTCCTGAAAACCACCTATTTCGTGTTCAAAATTCTCAATCAATTCTTTTGGTGAAATGAATGCAAAATTGAATGGTAACCGTCCGATCTGGGGGGGACTAGATCTACGGTTGTAAGAGAGCACGAAAAATGAAGAGATGCGATGAAATATATGGTGGGCCCAGGCTAAAGTGTGTCCAGGGAGAAAAACAACCCCTTTTCGCATTGAAAATGGGTTTTGGATAGAAATGGAACAGCAGGCGCAAAAAAGCATGCGGGCCGTTGGATCTGAGGGGGGGAGATAGATCAACGGTGGGGATTGGAAGGAGACACAGTGGAAAGGCCCAGCGTGGTCGAGTGGGACTAGCGGGACTATATGGAAATTAAAAGAAAATACACCAGCGGGGGTGTTTATATAGTTATTCTCTATATTGATAGTGTCCACGGGCGAAAAAAGAAGAATCAATGTTGGTCATTGGATCTGAAGGATGGACGGCGAAGATTAATTTCGGTGGATCGAGATCGGAGGAGCAGAGGGTCCGAGGATAAGTATTTTGGATTTTCGATGGCCGATGGCCGATGGGAGGGATAATGCGATGGACGGAGGGCCGTAGGATTAGGATTGAGATCAATGGCTAGGATTTGGGCGGGGCATCGCATATTGGCAGAGTGAGGAGATGCGAGAAGGAAAAATGGGAAGCCCAATGCAATGAGGGAGTGCCAATGCGATGCGAGATAGCGCAAACCGTCCGATTGAGATCGGGATGGATGGAGTCAAGGGATCGCATCGGCGGAGAAGAAAGGGAAAGGAATGCGGGGCCGGTGGAAAGCCGATTTGCGATGGGGCGACACGCTGATGGCCGTTGGATCTGCGAGATCAATAGCGGAGATTTTCCCGGGAGTGAAACCATCACACGGGGAAGAAAATGAAGAACAAAGGAAAATGGTCGCAGGGAAAGGGAAAAAGGCCGAAATGTGAATGGCTTAGTGATCTGGTCGTAGGGCCTGGTTTTATTGTGGCAAAAGGGGTTTGGGGCTTAAGCGGAAGGGGCTTAAGGCCTAAAGGGAGCAGAAAGGTTTTTCTAAGGTTTTTATGGGTTTTTTATGGATTTTTCAAGTTTTGGGTGAAGTAAAAGGGCTATTAAAACCAATTAAAAAGGGTTAAATGGTTTTAAAAGGAATTTTAATGAAAATGAGGGTAAATGAGGGAGAAAAAGGGGCAATTGTGAAGATGAAATGGGGGGAATGAAGTGATGGAAATGGGGCCTTTAGAAAACAATTTTTCTTTGGAAACAACAGGATTTTGAAGGATTTCTTGTGGAAACAGTAGTGAAGATGACTTGTAAGATAAAAGACACTAAGAAGGCTTCAAGAACTAGCAGTTTCACATGAATATTGCTTCTTGAAGGATTAAGAACATATTTAGCCATCATTTGGTATAACATAAATTATAGATGGCTAACAATGGCTCCATTTGGGGAGGGCAGTTGTCCTTTTAGGTGTCCAGAACCTCAGTTTATCAATCTTTGGCTTTTAGCAGACCAGTGTCTCCTCCATTGGGCAAAAATTCTTTGTTCTCTTGTTGATTTTCTTTGTATTTCTTCAATGATCTGCAGCATGAAAACACTTTAAGACAGCACCTTTACCTACCCAAACTACTTGTCCTATCATTTTTTCTTCTCTTGAGTGGACTTGGAATGGCATCTCTTTTATATATTATTTTTGAAAACAGAAAGATAAAACTATCTAAGGCTACCCTTATTTCTTCCAAGAGTCCAGATTAAACAGTTGGACTCATAAACTTCTCTACCTAATCTACTATCTGTCAAGATTAACCTATTTGATAGGTCTTCATTCTCTACATTCTAAAACAGAAGTTTAAACACAAACAAACCAGGATTAAACAGTTTGATTTGTTGTAGTGTCTATGGCTATAAGTACAATCTGCACATAGACTTTATTTGCAGAAAATTGAAACAAAATTGTGAAGTCTTAAGATATGAAAATAAAAGACATCATTCTTTTCTTTTTTAAGCTCTGATTTTGATCCTTTTGAGTTGCCCTCTTCTTCTTTACTTGGTTCAATTTATTAGCATGTTAGAACTAGTCTTCTTTGTATCTTTGGCTCAAGTTTTGATCTGATTAGAGCCATTTTTTATTTTGATTCATTGGTTTAGATTTTGAGCATGTTTGAACCATTCTTTCTTCTATCCTAATCTATTCTACTGATCAACCAAGATTAAACAGTTTGGAAAATCTTCTTCACTAACCTATCAGCAGTAAATTGAAATCTATCTAGTCATGATTAGGCTGTATGACTAAATAGCAGTGCTCTTTCAAGTAGTGGCATTTAGGCTTGCACACTTTCAAATTTTTCTCTTTTTTGGTATGGGGTTGTACCTTTCTTCTTTTCATATGCCCTCTTTTCTCTTTTCTATTGTTTTTTTGTATTTTTTCATTTTTTTCATGCAATGGTATGTACAATGGATGAAAAACTATGAAACTAAGATTCTTGACAGAAATAGCATTTGAGAATCCTGCCATTGACAGGACCTCCAAACACATCTTCTCCATTCAGCTCCTGCAGAAAAAATGCATTGTACCCCCTTATGGAATGAATAATGTAGGGCCCCTTCCATAGATTTTTGAATTTGCCGTGTTTCCCTTTCTCTTCCCTTCTGGAATCCCATTTTAGAACTACATGTCCGACTTGGAAGTCATTTTCTTTGGTCCTTTTATCAAATAATTTCTTGATCCTTTCTTTGACTACTTGTGTCCTTTTATATACTTCCTCTCTTCACTGTTGCAAATGTATGGTCTGATTAATCCTCATTTGCATATCATTTTCTTCAACTTGGACTTCTTGAAGGATTTTCATGACTGGAACTCCTAGAGAGGTTGGGAAGATTGCATCCATGCCGTAGACCAACTAATAGGGATACATGCCGATGGACTTTTTAGTAGTCAATCTATCAGCCCATAAGGCATGGACAATCTTGCTATGCCAAGATTTCTGGTTCTGTTCCAACAATTTTTCAATGATATTAACAAGGCTTTTGTTGGAGGATTTAGCTAAAACGTTTCCTTGGGGGTAGTAGGCAGTGGAATGGCCTAATGTGATCTGATATTTATGGTAGAAATCTACCATCCTCTTGGACTTGAAAGCTGTGTTAGCCACCTGTAAAATTTGATTATACCAAGGGTGGCTAAATATGTTTTGAGCCTTCAAGGAACAATTTTTTCCTTACCAAAAAACTGTTGGCTCTTGAAGACTCTCGAAGGCCTCCCGCCCCTGTCCAGATCCCATACTGCTGTTTGCATCCTAAAAACCTCTGAAATCCTGCAAAAATCTGAAATCAAATACTACTGCAAACATCCTTTTCCCCTTCCTTCTCCTCAAAACTAATCTCCTCTTCTATCCCTCAATTCCCCATGAAAATCCCTCATTTCCATGTTTCTGTTATTTCCCCTCATCAAAATCCATATTATAAGGTCTAAGACCCCTTCTTAGCCTTATCAGAACCTTCATTTCCTTTGAAAAAAGATTAAAAAACCATAGAAAATATATATTTTCTATGTTCTGGGCTTAAGCCCCTCGGACTAAGCCTCTAACACTTTTTCGTCCATGCGCCCGAGTGCCAGAACCAACTGCTAAACCTCGCGGGCGCTTATCCTTTCTAATAATATTTCTCCACCCAAAACATTGAAAATCTTTGTTATTTCATGTTTTTGGGTTTAAAATCTGTTTCCAAATTTTTCCGCCCGTATGAATTATGGGGCGATCTCGACCATCGATCTACCCCGCAGATCAGACGGTGCGGACCGCGCCATTCCTATGGAACCCCCCCCCCCAATCCGTGTGCTGTTTTCCAAACCCGTGTGGTTTCCTTCGCACCACTCTTCAGCGGAAGGCAATTTTTCCCCGATGGCCAGTGATTCCATACAGCAGTTGACGCGTGTCCCTTGTACGATTTGAAAACTGCCGTGCAACTGTCGTCCATCGCGCGTTATAGTTCGTACCAGGATGCCCAGCGAAATTGATCTCCGCCTTCCGATCTGGGCCCACTCATCCAATGGCTATCGCTCTTCGAAAGTGTCCGATGGTTAACAAACGTGACCCCGCGATAAACAGGCCTTCATATAGCAGCAAATAAAATCCCCGTCGTCGATCTGATCTGCAGATCGACGGCCCATATTGTGTCGCCCGATTCCGTTGCCCAGTCAATGGTTCCCCGCCGCTGACTTTCCATTGCCCGCTCCTGACCATCGATCATACGCGATCAATGACTCGGATTTGATCCTCTTCCACCTATTATATAATATCCCCCGATCAATCCTGACCGTCGGATGATGCCATCCGACGGCCACGCTCCTCCACACACCTTCCGATGCAGTTAAGCCTATAAAAGTAGGATTTCTTAACGAGATTTCGCATTTTGCAGGGTTTAAATCATTTGTTCGTGGTTTTCAAAGAAGATTCGGGGAAGGAGGGTGACGAACCTCCCGTCTTCGATTCATCCGAGGAAATCACCTGCAGGGTTGAAACACATATTTCATCCATGTTTTCTTAGGCATTGATGCCTTATAAACCCTGCGCAGCCCAGCACGACAACAAGAAAACCATGAAACAGGCACAGTCAAAGATTATTAGTGTCGAAGACCAGGATGAACGAGAGCAGAGAATTGATGGACAAATTAGTGGGGATTATGGCTAAGACAGTTATCAAAAGCCTAATCCCCAATCTAAAACACAGTTTAAAGAAAAACCTAAAGTGTTTTATCAGGAAAACCCTCCACCGCCACAAAGGGAGGTGAATTGATTCCTCCCAGTGACTAAAGTGCCACCTGTGCCTCAAAGTATTCAATCAGGAACATAATTTATTGATTGGGATCAAATATTTTACCTCGACGTAGTCGAAGAGTTACTTCTGCCAGGGATTTAATGAAAGAATATCTACAGAGTAACCCTAGCATCACACAGAGCCTCAAAGGTCAACGAAAGCTCCCACCAAGCTTAAATCATAATTGTAAAAGTTAATACAGCGCATCCACCTGTAACTTCTCCATTGAGCCTCTTAAAGGGTCGAGAAGTCATTTAACTCTGTATTAATTTTATTTGAGATCTTTTATAAAATCTCACCTCCTCATCCTTATATAAATACTTCATTAGAAGATGAGTGAGGGGTTGGTTGTTGATGTAATTGCTGAAGCATTGTAATGTGATTGAGCTGAAGATCCCTGATTGTAAATAGTGTTTCACTGGCTCTTGGAGCTCTGCTTGTAACAGATAAGTTAGGTTATGAAAGAAAGATGAATTAAAACACTGGACTTGAAGATTGTAACTGGTTTGGAGCATCAATACAAGCTGATTTATGGAGTCCTGGTCTATGTTGACTGTGATGTTATTCTCATTGTAACTTGTTATTTTATTCCTGTTTTCATTTTGTTTCATTTTCTTCTGTAAAGAACAATTTAAACAGTGTTAGGGCCTACTGTATACCAGTAACCTTCTCTGGCTGAAAAATCTTTATTTAAATGTTTTCTTCCCACTGCGTTATTTGAAAATGATTTAATTCAGTTCAAGCATAGGAATGCTGGCGTTCCCTCATCTTATTGTCTTAGCTGAATATTATTTTTTAATGTTACTTTCAGTATATGTTGTGTGAAGATGAACTGAGGAAGATATGGTGAGCCCTGGTCCCAGTCTTGTTTGCATAACTTTTTGATTGTTTCCCTTAGAATGTGTTAAAAGCTAGATAGTTTCAAAGTACTTACCAGATCTTAGGCCATTCTGTGTTATCTCTGTGATTGTCTTGGAAGTAGCCAAGTAAAGAAGAGCTAGGAGAGGATTTGTGGTGAGCCCGGCCCGCTAGTCTCTACTCCAAAGGTTGCCTTCAAGTTTCCCTTAGTGTTTGTATGTTTTCTATTGGAAGTGTATCAAAGGCTGGATAGTTTCAAAGTACTTACCAGATCATAGTTTGCTTTCATTTATTTCTTAAGTGCCTGGTCAAAGGCTGGCTAGTTTCAAAGTACTGACCAGATCCTGGGCTGCTCTTTGTTCTACATCTGTTTATTTCCCCTTCTTAATGTATCATTTGATTCCATAAATCAAACTTTAAAGTGACCCTTAGACATAGATGGCTTGCCCCATGGACCATTCTTGCCTCTTGCTATTCCAATTAAATCCTCTTATGACTCCATAGCCCAATGGACTGAAAACCTGCCATCATCTTTCATCTTGGTCAAAGCTTACTCTTGTTGCTTGCAACTTCTCACTTTTGAACCTCTTTACCTTTGGAACTTTTCACCTCTAACAGTAATCATGTTCAACCATCCAAAAAACAAACAAACCCTTGGACTTCATAACTAGCCTAATATTATTATCTCAAAATTCAAAGACAAATCCATCTTTGCACTCATTCGAGATATCCCTCTCCGGATTTAGGAGGGCTAGATCCTAGAATCCAAAAGTTGGTTGAAACGATGTTGTTTCTGTAATTGGACTCTACCAATCTTGCTAATAAATTACAGATTCCTAACATTTCTGGCGACTCCACTGGGGAGACTATTGAATATCAGACATTTGGTTCAGAGAGCATCTACTTTATTAACCATATCAGAGATTTGGTTTCCCCTTAAAAATATTTATAATACCCTGAGAGTAAAAAGCAGCTTTTTCAAGCACTACCAAAGAATTGGTAATTATGATGAAACTTGTTTGAGTCAGTGACAATCTAGGTCAACCCTAGGATTCTCATAAGTCTTTATCTAAACTTGAAAATAAGCTAGCTTAGCCATAAGAGTAGACTGTCTTTGTCTCACAACCGTAGCTAAGTTTTGAAGCAAAGTTAGGACATTCTTAGAAACCACACAAATAAAAAGAACTCAAAAAAAAAAACTAAAAACATTTCAGATTGGTAGTAAAACACTTGCTCTTACATTCCACTTACCTTTGTTGTGTTTTACCTCATACTCTTAGACAGAGTCTGGAAATGGCCAGGTAGCCTCTGGATCTCATCCTCTTTTAAGGGTGACATATCTGGTGAATGCCCCCCCAGTTAATCTCTGGTTAGAGTTTGTTGTGTTTCGGGATATCCTTGAAAAAGGATGCTTCACAAGCACTGTGGTGGACAGTGTATCTCTTTGAAAACACTCTAAACTTTCCACCTGGCGACTCCACAATTATGAACAGACCTTAAGACTCCACTGGGAAGAACCCTTATCATTATAATATCTTTCAAACTCAATTAGAGGACTGTAGAATTAAAATTGTGAAAACAGATTAGTTGAACTCTCAAAGATTGTCATACTTGGTTAAAATTTTCTTATTATTTGGGTCTAAAAAACATAGCATAGTGGCTTCCAGAAGGATTCACACTAGAGCCCATCCTGACCCTGATCCACCTGAGATAGTTGATAACCCAGAAGGAATCCTTAGGAAGTCTCCTAAGATAGAATTATCAATTGTTTTCAGATCACTCTTGAGAGCTAATTCAGTTCCTAAAAATCTTTTAGCTCTACAAGAGTCATATGGTGGTGGAACCATAAAGCTTTTTACCTCCTTAGGAGCCAAAACTTTTCCACCTGGCGACTTCACACTTTGAAACTCCCAGAAGACCAAATGACCACACTGGTAGAAGACCTTGAACTGATCAAACAGACACAGTGACCTCTTTCTTGATTTACAAAATTGATTCCAAGAATACAACGAAGATATGCCCCAATGAGTAGAGATCATATCCCTGGGTTTCCACATAAGATGCCCCAGGTGAATTGGGATGAAAACCTGCCTGTTTTTCAAGGTGAAAAGTTTGATGACCCTTTATTACATCTTATCAAATTTCACATACATGTTTGGAGGTTGAAAGTTGAATGGCATGAAGACTGCCTAATGAAAATGTTCATGTTAACGTTAGAAGGAAAAGCTAGGGATTGGTATGAATGCTTAAGATCTAGTAGTTTGTTTTCTTTAAGATACTTTGAATATGTGTTCTATGAGAACTATAAATAAAGCACTACATCATTATCATTGGGTGCAATATATTATGATCCATCACAAAACATCACCCAACACATTATAGATAGTGAGGAAGCTTTGGAAGAGATGCATCCTGAAGATCTTTTAACAGCCATTCACGAGTTTAATATCCTATTGAAAAATTTTAAGAGCATAGATGAATCAGTTGAGGAAGAGATGATCCAAGCAGTAAAGAACATTCCTCAAGATATCCCTGAAAACTCAAATATTGATTCATCATCCCTTATAGCTGAGGCTCAAGAAGACATCCGGCCTCACAATCAGTCTTTGCAAGAGATAGAGAACTGTGTTACTCCTGTTCGAAGGAACATAGAAACATCTTCACCTTTGACAGAAAGAGAGATAGATCAAATTATAAATAAAAAGCCGCTCTCTGAAATTCTTTGCGAAACAAATACTTTTGCCCATTCACCTACAGAACTTTGTTGTGCAGATTTAGAAATTTCTTTTGTAGATCAGAATAAAAAAGGACCTGCTGAGAACCCAATATGTTTGGCTGATGAAATTGTTTATTCTGATAAATTTCCAATTTTGATCAGTCTGATGATGATGATGAGTTCCAAGAAAAAACTAATGATGCAGGGCAACCAACATTTGATTGGTGTTATGAGTTTCACCATCATCAGCTTGAAAGCCAAAAACATCCATTTCGATCCATCACTAATGGCTTTCACATAATTGGAAATCAGCAGCCTTTCAACTCAAAAGGTGAAGAGAAGAGCAATAAAGAATTTTTTGAGCAAAAGGAGCTTTCTCTTGAAAAAGAGGAAACCTTTAAATACTCCCCTGCTCAAGAATATAATAAACTCTTCACAGAGTTCAGTTCACTAAATACAAGCATACAAGGGCCACAAGAGGACAACACTGTCAAATATGATGAGTCCTCTAGTTCAGAGGATGATGAAGATGAAGGAGAAAAACAAATAGAAGACTATCCTGCTGTGGATATATCATCTTCTCAAGAAGAAAATTCTCCCTTCACTAATATTAGTCTGTCATATAAAGAGCCTGAATTTGTATCAGAAGTAATCATATATTTAGACAAAGAAAATATTTCACTATTTGCTATTGTGCAGGTTAAAGATGACGATACTTTCGAGGAACATATTGAAGACATAGCCCTCAAAGCCGAGGCCTTGGAAGCAGACAATCTACCGGATATGGAGGACCATAAAGAAGAGAATCTTCATCTTTTCTTTGTTTATCCTATGGAAGAGTGTGTGGAAATCCCAACTGGCTCAGATTATCAAACAGTGACCCTTTACAAGAGCCAGACACATGAAAATTTGTCACCTTCTGTGATAGCCTTGATATTTAAGGTTAACCTTCAATATGTTCTATGGATACCTCTAACAAGCAGCCAGAGTTACTACTTCTTCTTGACATTACTCAGCTGGCTGCATTGGCACTTTTGTATCATATGAATATGTAAATACTCCATGTTTAGAATAGGTTAGATAGGAATGTCAATAAGGCTCAGGTCTGAGCATGTAGTTAGTTGTTGTTTTCTGATTTGAAGAAAAATCAAAAAATTCAAAAATACAAAAACAACGAAAAAGAGGAAAAGAGGGCAGAAATGAAAACAAGAAAGGTATAGCCCCATACCAAAAAAGAGCGAAACAAATTCTGAAAGTGTGGAAGCTCAAATGCCACTCCTCAAAAACACACTTCTAGTTAGTCAAACTGTTTAATCTTGACTAATTAGTCTTAAATTTACTGCTGATAGGATAGCAAAATTGATTTGCCAAACTGTTTAATCTTGGCTTATCAGTGGGTAGATTAGGATAGAAATGAAAGGTTCAAACATGTTCAAAACCTGAACCTGAATTTCCAAGCAAAGAGATGACTCAAAGCTGTTTTATCTTCTGAGTTAAAAAAAGAGAAAAACTGGTTCTAATTTGCCCAAAATTTGAATCAGAGAACAAGGAAGAGACAGTTCAAGAAAAAGAAAAAGTAGAGCTGTGAAGAAACGAGAAGGCCATGATGAGAAACTTCCAGATCTCAAGCCTTCCATTTTGATTTTAAATTTCTGCAAATAATAATCTATGTGCAGCTTGTTTTTATGCGATATATCACAGCAAGTCAAACAGCTTAATCTTGACTTGACTGTTTTTAAATTTCTGTTGTAAAATTTAGAGAATGAAAGTCTGTTGGACAGTTTAATCCCAACATACAGTAGATTAGGTAGAGAAATATCTGAGCTCAACTGTTTAATCTGAGTTCAGGGAGAAATAAGGAGTAGAATTAGATTATTTTTTATGCTTTCAAAAGAATAAAATGTTGTGAAAAGAGTTTTCCAATCCAAGTGCACTCTGATGAAGAAAAAATGTTAGATCGGTAGGATTGGGTAGGTAGAAAGTTGTATTGATGAAGTCCATTATTCTTTCATAACTGATATTATTTTTCAAAAGCAAAGCAAGATCATCCAGCAAAAGAAGAGCAATCCAAAGGATGAGGCACCTGGTCAGTATCCCAAAGATAATAATGGATCAGGCACAAGTCAGTCTCCCAGAGAAATCAAGTCTGAATTCTTGATGCCTTCAAGAAGGCACCATCCCCAAGTGGAGCCACTATTAGCCACCTATAAAATTTGATTATACCAAGGGTGGCTAAATATGTTTTGAGCCTTCAAGGAACAATTTTTTCCTTACCAAAAAATTGTTGGCTCTTGAAGACTCTCGAAGGCCTCCTACCCCTGTCCAGATCCCATACTGCTGTTTGCATCCTAAAAACCTCTAAAATCCTGCAAAAATCCAAAATCAAATACTTCTGCAAACATCCTTTTCCCCTTCCTTCTCCTAAAAACTAACCTCCTCTTCTATCCCTCAATTCCCCATGAAAATCCCTCATTTCCATGTTTATGTTATTTCCCCTCATCAAAATCCATATTATAAGGTCTAAGACCCCTTCTTAGCCTTATCATAACCTTCATTTCATTTGAAAAAATATTAAAAAACCATAGAAAATATATATTTTCTATGTTCTGGGCTTAAGCCCCCTTGGGCTAAGCCTCTAACCCTTTTTCGTCCATGCGCCCGAGCACCAGAACCAACTGCTAAACCTTGCGGGCGCTTATCCTTTCCAATAATATTTCTCCGCCCAAAACATTGAAAACCTTTGTTATTTCGTGTTTTTGGGTTTAAAATCTGTTTCCAAAGTTTTCTGCCCGTATGAATTATGGGGAAATCTTGATCGTCGATCTACCCCGCAGATCGTACGGTGCGGACCATGCCATTCCTATGGACCCCCCCCCCCCCCCATCCGTGCGCTGTTTTCCAAACCCGCGTGGTTTCCTTCGCACCACTCTTTAGTGGAAGGCAGTTTTTCGCTGATGGATAGCGATTCCATACAGCGGTTGACGCGTGTCCCTTATACGATTTGAAAAACGCTGTGCAACCGTCGTCCATTGCGCGTTATAGTTCGTACCAGGATGCCCAGCGAAATTGATCTCCGCCGTCCGATCTAGGCCCACTCATCCAACAGCTATCGCTCTTCGAAAGTGTCCGATGGTTAACAAAAGTGCCCGTGCGATAAACAGGCCCTCGTACAGTAGTAAATCAAATCCCCACCATCGATCTGATCTGCAGATCGACGGCCCATATTGCGTCGCCCGATTCCGTTGCCCAGTCAACTATTCCCTGCTGCTGACTTTCCATTGCCCGCTCCCGACTGTCGATCATGCACGATCAACGTCTCAGATTTGATCCTCTTCCACCTATTATAATCTCCCCCAATCAATGCCATCTGACGGCCATGCTCCTCCACACACCTTCTGATGTAGTTAAGCCTATAAAAGTAGGATTTCTAGACGATTTTTCGCATTTTGCAGGGTTTAAATCATTTGTTCATGGTTTTCAAAGAAGATTCGGGGAAGGCGGGTGACGACCCTCGCGTCTTTGATTCATCCGAGGAAATCACCCGCAGGGTTGAAACACACGTTTCATCCATGTTTTCTTAGGCATTGATGCCTTATAAACCCTGCGCAGCCCGGCACGACAGCAAGAAAACCATGAAACAGGCACAGTCAAAGATTATCAGTGTCGAAGACCAGGATGAACCAGAGTAGAGAATTGATGGACAGATAGCGGGGATTACGGCTAAGACAGTTATCAAAAGCCTAATCCCCAATCTAAAACATAGTTTAAAGAAAAACCTAAAGTGTTTTATCAGGAAAACCCTCCACCGCCACAAAGGGAGGCGAATTGATTCCTCCAAGCGACTAAAGTGCCACCTGTGCCTCAAAATATTCAATCAGGAACATAATTTATTGATCGGGATCAGATATTTTACCTCGACGCAGCCGAAAAGTTACTTCTGCCAGGGATTTAATGAAAGAATATATGCAAAGTAACCCTAGCATCACACAGAGCCTCAAAGGTCAACGAAAGCTCCTACCGAGCTTAAATCATAATTGTAAAAGTTAATACAGCGCATCCACCTGTAACTTCTCCATCGAGCCTCTTAAAGGGCTGAGAAGTCATTTAACTCTGTATTAACTGTATTTGAGATATTTTATCAGATCTCACCTCCTCATCCGTCTATAAATACTTCAGTAGAAGATGAGTGAGGGGTTGGTTGTTGATGTAATTGCTGAAGCATTGTAATGTAATTGAGCTGAAGATCCCTGATTGTAAATAGTGTTTCACTGGCTCTTGGAGCTCTACTTGTAACAGATAAGTTAGGTTATGAAAGAAAGATGAATTAAAACACTGGACTTGAAGATTGTAACTGGTTTGGAGCATCAATACAAGCTAATTTATGGGATCCTGGTCTATGTTGACGGTGATGTTATTCTCATTGTAACTTGTTATTTTATTCCTGTTTTCATTTTGTTTCATTTTATTCTGTAAAGAACAGTTTAAACAGTGTTAGGGCCTACTGTATACTAGTAACCTTCTCTAGCTGAAAAATATTTATTTAAATGTTTTCTTCCCACTGCGTTATTTGAAAATGATTTAATTCAATTCAAGCATAGGAATGCTGGTGTTCCCTCGTCTTATTGTCTTAGCTGAATATTATTTTTGAATGTTACTTTAAGTATATGTTGTGTGAAGATGAACTGAGGAAGATATGGTGAGCCCTGGTCCCAGTCTTGTTTGATTGTTTGATTGTTTCCCTTAGAATGTGTTAAAAGCTGGATAGTTTCAAAGTACTTACCAGATCTTAGGCCATTCTGTGTTATCTCTGTGATTGTCTTGGAAGTAGGCAAGTAAAGAAGAGCTAGGAGAGGATTTGTGGTGAGCCCGACCCACTAATCTCTACTCCAAAGGTTGCCTTCAAGTTTCCCTTAGTGTTTGTATGTTTTCTATTGGAAGTGTATCAAAGTCTGGATAGTTTCAAAGTACTTACCAGATCCTAGTTTTCTTTCATGTCTTTCTTAAGTGCCTGGTCAAAGGCTGGCTAGTTTCAAAGTACTTACCAGATCCTGGGATGCTCTTTGTTCTACATCTGTTTATTTCCCCTTCTTAATGTATCATTTCATTCCATAAATCAAACTTTAAAGAGACCCTTAGACATAGATGACTTGCCCCATGGACCATTCTTGCCTCTTTTTGTTCCGATTAAATCCTCGTATGACTCCATAGCCCAATGGACTGAAAACCTGCCATCATCTTTCATCTTGGTCAAAGCTTACTCTTGTTGCTTGCAACTTCTCACTTTTGAACCTATTTACCTTTGGAACTTTTCAGCTCTAACAGTAATCATGTTCAACCATCCAAAAAACCAACAAACCCTTGGACTTCATAACTAGCCTAATATTATTATCCCAAACTTCAAAGACAAATCCATCTTTGCTCTCATTGGAGAGATCCCTCTCCGGATTCAGGAGGGCTAGATCCTAGAATCCAAAATTTGGTTGAAACGATGTTGTTTCTGTAATTGGACTCTGCCAATCTTGCTAATAAATTATAGATTCCTAACAGGTTGCAGCATTGTCTGTGATTATTTTCCTAGGATAACCAAATTTGGACAGTATGTTGGTTTCAAGAAATTTGATGATGACAGAGTCAGTAACATTCCTAGTGAGTATGGCCTCTATCCATTTAGAAAATAATCAGTGGCCGTGAGGATACATCTGTGTTGGGCTGAGGATGATGGGTTAATTTCCCCAATGAAGTCCAAGCCCCATCGTTGAAAGGGAGCCTCAACACTGATAGGCTACAAAGGTAGTGGTAAGAGTTTTCTCCTGCCCTCAAAGATCTGGCACTTATGACAGGACATGACTAACTTATGGGAGTCTGGGAAAAGGGTGGGCCAATATTATCCAGACCTGAGGATCTTGTTTGTTGTGGTCTTCTAGTTAAAATGTCCTCCACATTCTCCCTCATGTAGCTCATGCATGATTTTTCCTGCATCAACCTCAATTAACATGTAAGAAAAATCCCCACAGCATTTTTCCAATACAAAACTCCATCTAATATACAATAATTTAAAGCCTTCTGTTTAAAAAATCTAGCTTTTGTTTTTGACAAAAAATGAGGGGCATTCAGATAAAGCAACACATATATGATGTCAGCATACCAAGGAGAGTTCATGAATGTTTCTTCAATGAATGATGTTGTGAATTCTTCTATTTCTTCCAAAACATCAACCGCGTTCATGTCTAAAGCTTGGAAGTTTGACTCAGCCATGATGTAATGTCCCGAAATGGAAATCAACAACTTTTTTCACCGCTGAATCAATCCTTTTGTCGGAAATTTGAACAAGGCTATGTCAGAGATGGACTGAGAGGGCTTTTACCAGTAATTTCACCTCTAAAGAGAGGATGAGAACCGGAGGCTTCCTGGCCCTTCCTCAGACTTTTCATATAGCTATGTAAATGTTTCTTCCTTCAGGAAGATCTTGCTCAAAGAGATGAGCTACAACAATATATAAACATGAGCTGGAAAATAACAGTGAATGCATAAACTTCAGAAATGCAATAAACCCTCATAGTCTTCTCATTGCTAATATGGTAGCAGGAATGTGTACAATATATTGAGGAAGTGTTCATTGAGGCTGAAGCATAGACACAAGTATAATGAACATGAAATACACTGCTACATATATTATGCCCAACTAGGACTGCGCAGTCACTGAAGGAAGACTGCTGCAAAATCATGATACAATGAAGATATGGCAATAATAAGCTCAAATAAAGAAGGGGGAGATGGATCTCAACCCCTCGAAACTATAATAAACAATCCCTAAAGGGATCAGCTACAATACATACAAATTGGAAAATCTACAGAAATGCCGGAGTTGCTGGAGCAGTTGCAACTCTAAAATGAGAACATGAAGGAGATGGCTGAATAATGATATATCAATGTGTATACCTCCTCCAATGGAAATCTAGAGTGAAAGGTTGATCCTTTCACCAAAGATCTCACTCTCCAAAATGTCGGTGCAACCCCTCACTGAAATTGCACTCAAGAACTGCGTAGTCAAAGAGAGGAACTACGCTGTAGGTGATGGGAAGAGATTGGCCTCCTACCAAGATATGAGAAATGGAGTGGATGTCTCCCCTATTTATCTCCCAGATGCATAAAATCTTCCTCTGAAATCTGAGCTTCCGAATGACAGTGTGAGAACCTCCACTGCAACCCCAGTAACACAATGGCTCTTGCTGCAAGAATCACTGCACTGAAGGGAATAGCTTTGGCCTTGAGCCAAAATGTGGAGAAGATTAAGATCAAACCTTCAAGAGCTTCTCAGGAAGGGAGGGAATTCTTGAACAAGAAATCCCTTGTGCTGAACAACACAGCTATCATAGTGTGCAACTGTGGAAATAAATTTGAAATATCCAAGCTAGCTCAAAATGGTTGCTTTCCCCTCCTTTTATGCCAATGAAGGCTCCTTAGCCATGCAGCCCACACATTAGGTTTTTATCCTCCTCATGAAATTTCGTAGGCTTCCCAAGAAAGCCACACCTCCATCTATTGCGCAGTTTGACTTGGTCAACATGACCTAGCCCTCTTTGCAATTAACCATTTTCACACATGGAGTGTGCAAACAAGCTCCAATAATTCTCCTCTTTCATAATGTGAGGGATTTTATTGATGTTTTCATAATCATGGGCCTCCTTACCCATTTATTTAGCTGCAATAATATAAAATCAAAATTCTAATGTTCCATTTAGCCATGTGCTAAAATGGGAACATTACAGTCCTCCCCTCCCAAATGTTGCTTGTCCTCAAGCAACTGCAAGGATAGAATTGGAAGAACCTCCACTCAAGGCATGGAGTCTGAAATATGTTGAGGAATATCTACCTCATGTGGATCATCCATCCCCCAAGCAATGATCCATAAAAAGTGAGTTACCTCCCAACATGGCAACTCCTAAAAATCATCTTCCACCTTTGGCTCCTGCAATATAGGTGGGCTGAAAATATGATCTTGGTAGAAAAAGTAGCCTACCCCACACTGTCCTCCTCTCCACTTAGGATAAGTGTAGAGTATATGTTGATCTTGGGCTGCAATAAAGTTTCCTTCGAGTGGCAAGTTGAAGACTAGACCTCCAAAGATCTCTTCTCCAACGTTATGAAACATGCTATCCAAAATCATCTCATATGTGATGAGTTGGTAGTCATCACCATATGGCATCCAATCAATCATATGGCTCACCTCAAATGGAAACAAATGTGTTGCTGTAGTGGCCACATGTCCTCTCATTTTCCCATTAGAACATGCAATGCAAATAATGTGGGAGATTTCTCCCCCAAGGGACACATCCAACCAATGTGCCATTGCCCCCATCATGCTCTCAACAAACACAAAGACATCAGCATTGTAATGACCCATAGTGAAAACCATGCTTGATGTCATATGTAGCAAGGGAGAAAGACAATGGTCCCTCAACTGTGACCAATGCAGTTTGACCCTCAACTACACAAGAGTATGCCAAAAGGTGTGGCCTCTCAACCACTTGCTTGCTATTCGACTCTCCTCAAATGTATGGAGGAAGTGAATGATATATGGTGCAAGATGAGTAGGTCCTCCAAAATACATATCCTCCCCAAGTCTTCCTAGGGGGTGGTCACCAAAATTTCTCATGGCCTCAAGTAGACCATGGGGTCCAAAAAGAATAATTCCCCTCCTCGGAGCAACATCCTGTACATATATGGTTAAGGGATGAATATATAAATCATCATGCAAATAAACAATTCCCTTACCATAAGTCCTGCTCATGCAAATGGAGTGGCTAAAAATTGAGTCTCCTATCATCCTCAAAGAGAAAAGAGGTGGATGTGCTAACTCCTCCATCTGCACATGATCTGGGCATCTCCTCATATGTTGATCTGTTAATATCATGCAAGAAAAATGATTGTGGGAATACTCCACCAATAATCCGGAGCTCCCCCATGGATCCATCCTCCATAGTGACAGCGTTGATGATCCCTCATGAAGAGCATTTTTCATATGGTCATCTCCTCCTTTGAAATTTCTCATGCCAAAGATGCAAATTGGAAGGCTGCTAACCTTCCCCTACTGCTTCTACCATAGCACAGAATCTGAAATGAGAGTGGGTGAAAATGATATTGAGGGAATGGCCCCCTCCTCCTTGAGTCTACCCAAGACTCTCAGCACTTTGAATTTGTCTCCCAAGGTCTCCACTCCTCTGAAAACAATGAATGGTGCCCCAACATGTGAAGCATCTCCCATCAGCTAGTGATCTAGTGGTCTCCCTGGTAGAATGTCTCCATGCAGTGAGACATCATCCTCAAAGGGTGACTGCATATATGGATGAACAAGTCTATCCATGCTTGCACTGCGCAATCCAATCACCCTCTTAGGTGCATCAACCACATAATATAGACAGGGATGTAGGCTCCTCATCACATCATGCTGGTCATCCTCCCTATCTTCTCCTGGTGTCTCCATGGTTCCACACCTTCTCAACAATGGCACATGTAAAACATGAGTTGTGCCTTGATCTCCATGCTTGAGATCCTGGGGACTTACTTGCAAAAATGCAAGAATCCCTCTACCTGGAGAAAGATCTCTTCCTTCCTTTGCATGAGGCACTAGATAGTCTCTGTATAACATTGCGCTTTTGCCCTCAACTCCCTCAACATAAATAGGCAACCCTTCAACAATGTTGCTGCAAATATGGAATCTCTCCCAAAGTGCGATCAGTTCCTGATCATCAAAAGACAAGGAGCATCCCCTTTGCACCATGATAGTGCCATATCCTACTCCTGCAACATTGTATATCATTTAAGAGCACATATGCCTTTGCTCTCTCCAACACCACCCAAGCAACAAATCCCTTTGTTGCCTCCTCCTACTCTTAGAAAGAGAGCATGCCAAGTGATGGCCAAACTCATTCAAGAGTAACCAGTGCAGACAAGCCTCTTGTTGCCCAGTATCATAAAGCTGCAAGTGGCTCACTAGCCCCTTTCTCCTCCCCCACCACATCCACTCAGCCATGTGTGGATGTATCCTTCCTTCCTTCATCCTGGTACTCCTCCTTTGAGGACTACCCTCGTCCCAAATCAAACTCGTGCATTTCATGGGATTTCGAAATACAGATTTCCTGAGGATCAATTTGACCCTATGAGGATCCAAATAGTTGGTAGGCAAAAACCTCCCATCATGATATGTGTGGCACAAGGAATTTCCATCACAGTCATGAGAGAAGCTATCCATCCGAAGATGTCCCCCATCTCCTATTTGTCCATATGAGAAGGAAAAACCCTCCTCCAACTATTGAAGAACCTTGCACTCCAAGAAGTGTGGGAGTGCACCTCCATTGAAATCCCTCTGTGGGATATCCTTTGCATCATTTCTCTTGTATAGTGCAGTATTATTCTGCTACTCTAGGTCACCTAAATGAAATGATGTAGACCCATCCAAGGTGTTTGCTGAAATGACAAGAAATGGATCTCCAATAATACCTTGGTGAAACTTGAAAGCTCCTTGCAAGGCTGCAAGTGTTGCTCCCCCATGAGTATTGGTCTCCCAAAGTGCTGAAGTTGAAGGCTGCTCCTCCACGGTCTCAAGAGCACTGGTACATGCCTCATCAAATGGTGGTGAGGGCTCCTCCCTTTTTTTGCCAAATCTACTGATCAATATTTGAGAAAACTCAAAAAGATTTGAAACCCTTGCATGGTCTAGATGGTTGATCCACCAAATATTTGCTTCACCTTCTAAGTACAGCGCTGCAACTTCTTGTTGTGTATATTAATCCGTCTTGCGGACAAGACCGATCTCTCTAGTACTAAAAGTAACTAGCAACAAACAGCCAATTATACTAATCTCTCTCTAAGCATATAAGATTCATAAAAACACTATATAGGTGTAAGGCCTACCTTATGTCCAGCGCTTGCTTGATCTCGTTGAAGTCCTTCCCGTGCACTTGAAAGAACGTTCCTCGTGAATCTGCAGTCACAAACAATCAAAAATATTACACAGCACCTGTATAGACATTATCATAAATCATACTCATCATAATGATCAAGGAATTTATGAAATAAACCATAAATAGACAGTTTAATGAGAGAAATGAGTATATTTGTATTAACTTCAAATAAAGAAAACCTTTACAACTTGTGCCTTGATGTCGTGCAGGTCCTCCCGGGGTCTGAAGCGGGAATCTCTTCTAATTTGACAAGCATTGCACTCTTTGAACCAAGACAGATAGAGATGAGTGATTTAACCTCACAGAAAGTCTTAGTTAACTGAGTCTAAATCTCAATAGCATTTAACTTCAAATATCTTAAGCTTGAACTCCCTTTGAGGCTACCCAAGGCCTCTTTTTATAGTGGAAAAGAGGAGGTTTTCTATTCCAAATATGAAGGGATAGAATCCTCCTTCAAAGGGATTAGCTCCTTACATCAAGGGGTTAGCTCCATCAAGTGAGGGATGCATGAACCTTCTCAAAGCGTATCCATTCCCAAAAATTCCCATCTAGAATCTTCTAGAATTCATCTAAAATCCACTTTTTATCTTTACTTTCTCGCCTTTTTGAGTTTTACAGAGGTCCACACCCATAACACAAAGAACGTACGGTATGGTTCCGCAGGAAAGCTTAACATTAGGTGCGGGACCGCAGGAAATGAATAGAGAAAGTGCGATACCAATGTTTAGGGGATTTTTAGGAACTTTTCTCTGATTTTGAAAGCTTGACATGAGGAGCTGATATGTTAGACTTGCAAAAGGAGGAAGTATGAGTAATAATGAGCTCATACTCATGGTAAAATGTCAGGATGACAGATTTTAGTGTAACAAATTGCCCCCTAAAGTGCAAAGTCTGGAATAGATGAAGCTGTAGTCTGTCATATATGAAGAGTGCGGTACTTTATCATTTCAAAGATTATCCTGTGGACACCCCAGTCGGAACCTGTAAAAACATTCAATGCAAAATATATACATATATATGTCATCACTGAGGTAGGCATTCCCATACTCAGATTAAAACTAACTAGAAACTAACTTAAATCGTTCTGATACATGAATGATTTTGAATACATCATAGTACAGATATATGTAGACACAGTATGGACGCAGCCATCTGTTATAAATTGTCTACTGTATAGATGATAACAAAATTCCTCGCAGCCTGGATGGTAGAACTAGATCCAGGGTCTTGATTTCCGCATCTCGAACTAGTACGATTCTACCCATGTGAATAAATGTGTTGAAGTCGAACATGGTAGAAACCACTTGATTACCAGTCAATGATGTGAACTGTTAACAAGTGTGAGAGAAACCACCAGTAATGTTAATGGCTCTCAAAGTACTCAGTACAATCCATGAAATGTGAATGAATGAGCTGAAGTCGAACATGTCACGGAATCATTCGATCGAAGGTCTATGATGCAACCTATCGTCGAAGGCGAGAAACCTGCCATTGAGGCATGCAGATTTCAAGGTACTGACGATTTCTGGATCAACTTCCTAGATAATGTGCTGATGTCGATAGAAAGTGATCTGTCGTAGGCAAGCCCACAACACGAAATCATAGATCAAGTTTTGAAAATATATTGGCAAGGACTAACTCAAGGATGGCCAAAATGGATGACAGATATTTTGCAGATGAATGGTTTATTTGAACTGTTCTCTTGAACACATAACGACACTGCAGATGGCTTGGTAACAATTGACCCAAAGCTAATACCCAAAAACCGGCTGAAGACTTTCAATGTGGTTTGATTAACTATTAGGCAAAGGACTTCCCAACCCAGGTGAATGAAAGTGTCGTGTTCAAGAGTGGTTGACTGAATTTTCGAAAAATTTAAAATACAACAAACATGCCCATTTTTCTCTCTTTTTCCCCCACCATTTCTGGCAAGTACCTCTTTATTTTTGACAAGCTTGAGGAGGATAACATTTGCTTGGTTATAAGCTCATCCTTCGGATGAGTCCAAATTAGTTTAAAATTTGAACCCTAAGAAGGAGTGGTTCGTTCCTGTTGAAAATTAAACAGGTCCTTTACTGTTAAGTTTTAACGAGTCTAGTATAGGAGAAACTCGGTGTTTTTCAGTTTTAGGGAGTCAGAAGAAAAACTTAAGAAAACTCTGTGGGTGTGCTTTTTCATAAATTTAGTCTCTCAAGCCCGAAAAAGGATAAAATAATGCGGGAGAGAACTCTATTGATCGTATTTAGTCAACGTATACATTTTTCGTAAATAGTCCATTTCAGTCTGTAAAAGGGGTAAACTTATACTGAAGGGACGACTATTCATTTACTTTAACGAGTTCGAATAGTCAAGTACTCGGCTATCTTTTCATATTTAGAGAGTCTGAAAAGGGCTTAAAAGAGGACTCCAAGGTTTCGCTTTTTCGTAAATTTTTTGAAGGAGTCCGAAAAAGTGATAAAAGTATGCTCTTTGTTGAAAAACGATCAGTTCACCTGAAAAATCCAGTTTCTGCACAAAAACTTGAAACATTACACATACATGTTTAAGATAAGTAAAAATGCTTTCAAAAATACCCCTTTTAAAGTGAAAAATAAATAAATTAAAAATTCATCCATTCGAAAAAACTTATAAAAAGGACTTTTTCAACTTCATTTTTACCGTTCAGTTTCAGAGTGAAAAGTAAAAAGCTTTTGGGTAAGAAAGTTCCTGTGAAGATTCTGGAAAATTCCTCTGTTGGAATCGAGAACCGTCAGTCCCAGGTAATCCACAACCTCTCTATTTTGTTTTTCATCCGTTTCAAATTTGTTTTTAGGCTTTAGTTTGAATTTTTGGGGCAAAAAATGGTTTTAAAAATGCGCCCGCGGGGTCTGCAGGTGGGACACACATTACCTGCGGACCCCGACTTTTTCCTATAAGGAAAAAGTCGTGGGTTCCGCACCCGGCACACATCCCGCGTGCGAACCTACGCTCTGTTTACAAAGAGTGGGTGCGGTACTCGCGCGATTGGATTTAAAACATTGATTTCTCATTTGTTTGCCAAAAATTTTCAAATAAGATTATTCTAACTTGCCTTTTTCTGTATTGTAGGATTGACAAGATGCTGATCTGGCGAGAACGTGAGCATGAGAAAGTGGATGAAGCCGTAATACTTCATTTTCCCACACAATGGGCATTAAAAGCATGTGGCTTGTACAAATTTTGGGCCATCTCAGGCATGAGGGCACAAGTAGAACTCTTGACATGGTTGGTGAACAGATGGAATGTGGAGGACTAGTGCTTCTTCATTGATGGCCACCAGCTCGAAATTGAGCTGGAGGATATATATTTCTTGACTGGTTTGTCCAAGAGGGGCGAACAAGTTTCTTTGTTTGGGACTAGGCCAGGTGGCCAGACTGTCGCTAGTCTTCAACTAGAATTCTGCAATGATCAGGCAAATCCTCGGGACAAACGGATTGACATAAAACACATCATCCGTCCTGAATTGAAAGCTATTTCTTTTACTGTTACCAAAATGTGTGGGAGTGATGCGCTTCATGTAGCTACTGGTTCCCAAATGCGTATTGCCGTGGACTGTTTTCGCGGCACCATCTTTAACTGGTGTGAAGCTGTGTTGGCCAATGTAAAAGGCCAATTAACCAGAGAAAAAAATGGGAAACTGAATAACTTTGGATACGGATCCATTGTTGTTTCTTTTACTCTGGAGAGGATCTCCATGTTATCTCCACAGAGTATTGCTGTTGATGTCGGTCGACCTCGAGAACTGAGAATGGTTCGTTGGTCCGCGTTGATGGCTCGTCATGCTATTGAGGGTACTGAGATTGTGCGATTTCCTCCTTCATATTTTCGTTGGCTGGATCGTCAACTTTTTGTGATAGAAGATTTTCCATATGCCGGGATAGATTTCCGTGGTGACAGAGATATGGCTCTCCCAGCAGGGGAACAGTGGGATGAGTCAGGTATAATCATTTTTCAATGTTTGCTAAATTCTATTTTTTTATAAATTTTTTATCGTCTTTGAAAACTAATAACCAAATTTTTTTTGAATACAGATGTGGGTCCACAAAGACCAGCTCATCTTCAACCTTACGAAAGAAGACAACCAGTTGCGCCCGCACCAGCCCCAGCAGGCCAATCAGCGGAGATTTTGACTGATTTAGAACATCATCTGGAGCGTTTGACTCTAGATATTCCAGAGACCAGCATAGATGACATTCCTCTCAGGCTGCAGAGATATGTGATTGGAGTTCCAGGACCTTTTAGGAGGTTCCTATGCAGGGTAGCTCGGGCAGTGGTTTCTTATCGTGATCACCATCAGTGATGGGATGATCGTGTAGACTCATATTTTTGACTTTTGTATTATCATTTTGCCGATCATAAGGTGTTTCCAACCTATGATCGAAGACGATGTATATTTTTTGAAAACACTCCTATACTATGATATATCACTATTTGCCGGCTATCTGTGTACATATGTGAATGTTATTTGTTTTACTGCTTTGATTATTGCAAATGTCTATTTATCATACTAGAAGCAATTGAATCTACTAATGTATTTAAATGTCTTGGAATATGCTGATATTCAATGTAATCAAATTCACGTTCCAAGAGACGAACTCTCAAAAACAACCGTAACAATACTGGATTTCTAATGGTATAAACCCTGTTAAGCTGTAATACAACAAGTTCAGAATCCAACCTTACAATCAAACTTCGAATTCCAAATGATATGGATTCAGACAATAACTCAATCACTGCACTATACTCGGCAATGTTATTTGTTGTTTGACCAAGGCTTACCCCATGCATGGATACTAACTCGTCAGATGGTGAATAGATAACCCAAGCTGCGGAAGAAATGTTCCGTGTACTACGACAAGCACCATCAGCAAAACCAATGTAGGTTTGAAGAGACGTCGACATTTGCAATATCAAGAGTAAAACTCAGATAAGAAGGAATAGTGACAAAAACACACTTCTAAACTAGGCACACTTTTCTAATCTAAAACACACCAGCAGTAAAGAAATCTAAACTAACAAAATCTCCACACCACATTAAGCATAATATCGCTTTAGATAAAGCCCATTTCTGGGTTTATCCAAAGGGACACCGTCAAAATCTATCAACTCATAGGCCCCTTTTGCTAACTTTCGTTTAACAATATAAGGACCATGCCACATAGGCATGAATTTTCCAGCTCCTAGCTTGTCGTTAGCTTGATCATAAAGTAAAACTAGGTCTCCTTCTGAAAAATTTCGAGGGGTCACACTTCTATCATACTGAACTTTTATCCTTTTAACATGAGCCTCGTTTGCTATTGCAACATTTCGTCGATTCTCATCTAATTGGGCTAAGTAAAAGAAAAGTTTCTCCTCTTCAGATGTAGCTGGAAGTAATTCTACGACTAATTTTAGTGACGGTATTTCGCATTCAATCGGTAACATAGCTTCCAAACCGTAAACCAGTTGAAAAGGAGTGAAACCTGTTGATGTTTTAACTGAGGTTCGATATGCCCAAAGTGCTGAAAATAACATGGAATGCCAATTCGTCTTGTGAATACCAATGATTCGTTTAATCATGGTGACTAAAACTTTGTTAATGGCTTCAACCAGACCATTGGCTTGCGGATAATACGGAGTGGAACTATCGTGGCGCAAGCCAAGTTGGTCTGTCAGTTCAGTCATCATGATGTTCCGAAAATGACTTCCATGATCCGTAATAATAGCTTGAGGAACACCGAACCTAGTAATTATATGATTAAATACGAATGTTGCAGCAGTCTTACCGTCAGCTGAAAATGTAGGCATCGCCTCGGCCCATTTTGTAAAATAATCTACTGCTAAGATAATATAGGCATGCCCCCCGTCCGAGTGAGGGTTACATGTAATAAAATCAATACCCCATTTCACAAAAGGACCAACAGCAATTATAGGGTGAAGAGGAGCGGGTGGCGCGCACATTTTCCGATCAAAAATTTGACAGTTGTGGCATTTCCGAACCGCATAAATGCAATGTTTGAACAACGTTGGCCAGAAATAACCTGCACGCAATATCTTTTGGGCTGTGGCATACCCAGACATATGACCGCCACATGCTCTAGAATGACAGTCATTTAACACCTTTTCAGCTTCTTCATGAGTTATACAACGTCGGAAAACAGAATCTGCTCCACGTCGATAAAGTGTATCACCAATGATATTATACTGTTGGGATTGGAAGCGTATTTTCCGTCGCTGAGTTCGTGAAATGTCAGGCCGAAAATATTGGGTTTGGAGATAAACAATAATATATCCATACCATGGATCAAGTGTACTGATAAGAAACAAAGATTCGTCCGCAATGGACTCTTCTGCCACTGTTTCAGTATCAGTAGAGGGGAAATCACACATCAGTTCCGCAAATACCAAAGATTTCTTTGCCTTGGATTTTTCAAATTCCAAGTCAAATTCCTGCAGGATAACTATCCATTTGGAATATTTGCCCCCTAGCAATTGTTTGGTCAAAATATACATCATAGGGTTGCAATTAGAAATTACCGTGGTTTTACGTAACAAGATGTAATGTCTAAAATGTTGAACATCTTGAACAACTGCCAAGGCCAATTTCTCCACATGTGTGTATTTGATTTCAGTCGGATGCAGATTTCGACTAAGATAATAAATCACATGTTCATTGTGAGATTCATCTTCCTGAACTAGTACCATCCCAATAGTGGAATGAGAAGCAGCGAGGTACAAAATGTAATCTTGGTTGTAGTTGGGAGGATGCAATAATGGTGCATGGGTCAACGCGTGTTTAAGTGCATCAAAAGATCGATCACCGATCTCATCCCAGAAGAACGGAATGTCCTGTTTCAACAACCGGGTAAAACCCTTTGTAAGCTCGGCATAGTTAGGAACAAATCTACGTAAAAAGTTTGCTTTCCCCTGCAAACTTTGGAGTTGGCGTAAAGTCGAAGGAGGAGGCAATTTAACGATGGCTTCGACCTTCGATGGATTGACGCGAATACCTGCTTTCGAAACAACAAATCCCAGTAATCAACCCGATTCTACGCAGAAAACACATTTATGTGGATTCAGCCGTATCCGATAATGCCTACATCTCATAAAAATTTCTCGTAAATGAGTGGGATGATCGGCCCTACGTAATGAATGAGCAGGTAAATCATCGAGATATGGCTGGACAATGTGCTTAATGTCATGAAATGCATAAGACATAGCCCGTTGAAAAGTTTCTCCAGCATTTTTTAGTCCAAAAGGTAGTTTACAATAAGCAAATGTTCCCCATGGACAAATAAAAGCTGTTTTGGGTTGATCTGCAGGGAGTATGTTTATTTGATTGTAGCCGGAAAAGCCATCCATGAAGGAAAGCAATTCACTGCCAGCACAATCATCTATTATTTGATCGATATAGGGAGTTGGATAATTATCTTTTGGACATGCTCGATTAATATCCCTATAATCGATACATACTCTTATCGTTCCTTGTTTTTTAGTCACAGGAACAATATTCGATACCCAATCCGTTAAGGGAATTGGATAAATGAATCTTGCGCGAAGTAATTTTTCAACTTCTGCTTTTATAGCAGCAGCTTTTCTAGGATGAATTTGACGTAATCGTTGACGAACAGGTTTAGCATCCGGGTAAGTCTTAATTTCATGAACGACGATCGATGGATCAATTCCTGGCATTTCTTCATAAGACCAGGCAAACACATCACGGAATTCTTGAAATAGGGCTTTATAAGTCTGAATTTCTTCATCCGTACAACAAGCACCTATATGAATGTTTTCAATTATTCCTGGTTTTACTGAAATGTCAATTGGAACCGTTCTAGATATATTTTCCAAATTTAACTCAGAATCAGGATTTTGCAATGGATTCTGAGGTTCCTTGGCATATTCAGGAGTAAAAATTGAAGTGAAATCATCTTCAAAATGATCTAATTCAGGTAAAAATGAAGATCGGTGATGTGGATCTTCCCATGGTAAATCATCAACAGACAAAAACTCACGAATTTTCTCATCTGTATGAACAAGTTCAGGAGATGTCGTTGTAATTGAACTAGATATAGAAAGTGATTCCTCTTGGATCCCATTCATTGGATCAATTTTGGTTGAAGAGGGGTTGGAAAGTGACTGTACAGCCTGGTATGCAATTTCAAATGGACTCAAAGGCATCATGCCATCAAATGAATCTATCTCGGATTCGGAAGGTAAGATCCAAGGATCATCAAACATAATAGTGTCTGATGAAATCATGTGAATATTTGCAGTAGAAGGCGATACGTTAGGAGGAGGAAAGGAAAAAGTTCCTAGTAAACCAGAATCTTTAATCAAACCTACTCCAACATCCTTATAAGGGATAGCCGTTTTACCAACATGCTGGATTGTTTCTGTAGAGGCTGGGTCGGATGAAAAATAAGTTAACTGATCTATTGTCATGATCTTTCCTTGATATGGAAATTTTATGAGTCGAAAGACCGAAGAAACAACAACAGTCATAGCATAGGACCAACTACGACCTAGAAGAAGGTTGTAATCTAGAGGGGCATCAACCACTTCCACATCTAGATTAACAATTTTACCTTTGACCCCTATGGGTAAATCCTGCAAAATACCAAAATGTTGAAAACCTCGACCATCAAAAGCCTTTAGAATTGTCGGGGATTGGTTAAGTGTAGGAGATCCAAGCGATTTCCAACACTGAATCGACATAATACACGTTGAAGCTCCCTCATCAATCACAGTCCGAAAGATTGGTCTGTTTTTGACTAACACTGGAATCTGGAAAGCCATTTGGTGAGGAAGACGCGGTGTACTATTTTCTAAATCGAAGATTATAAGGTTAGAATCCTGAACATCGACAGCTCCTATGGCAGACAATAATAATTTACGCTGTGCTGGACACGATTGCAGCACTTCCAAAGCCGATATTGCTGAAGGAGAAACAACTAAGTCTTCAATAATGTTGTAATTCTAAGCAGCTCTCACATGTGGATTGAAAGCTGATTTACGAAGAACACCTTTAGCAGGCGGTTTGATTATCAAGTCTGGATTTTGTTTCTCGATCTGTAGCAGACCAGAAACAGGAGGAGTTGTAGTTGATGTATTTGCATTAGAAGACTCTGCTTCTTTGCCATCAACAGGATTCTTAGAACCGTAATCTTGCAATCGTGTCGCAACCCTTACATGAGACATCATCATAATAGGCTCTTCTAAAGTAGTCGAGGAAGAACCAATCATCTTACTATCTTGAATTGGAAAAGGATCCTTCAAGACAACAGGTTGTTGCGATCCTTTGATGAATTTCGTAACTTCGTCTCGATATGGACATTCTTTCGTGAAATGATCTTGTTCACAAATGAAGCAAGGATAGCGAGGTTTACGTTTTTCGTCATTGGATTTATCTTTATCATTTTTCTCTTTCGAATTCTTTTTGTTTTTTTTCCTCCCCTTCTTTTTACCACCGGATTTTGATTTTGTCGTAGATGTTTCAATGACATGAATATCGGCGGAAACTTCGGGAGAAGATTCTTCTTTCGGGGAATCAGGTAAAGTTATAATTGGAGAAGAATTCTTTGACGATTTCTTCTTACTTTTAGAATTAACTGTACCAATCATACCATCAGTGGCATGAGACCCTGAAGGAGCAGCAACTATTTGACCTTGTTTTGGAAGGTCTGGGATTTTTTCATGTAGAGTACCTGACTGCGTATAAATGAGGTCAAGGTACTGAGCTTGAGAAATTACCTGCTCTTCAGTAACAACACCAGCCTTAGCTACATCTTCAGTGATCTTGGGTAACAATGATTTAACAAACCATTCTGCCAAAATTTGATCCGGAATATAAACTTTCACCAAACGTCGTCTACGTCGCCATTCATGAATATGATCAGAAATATACGTGGATGTAGATTGTTTTAGCGAAGTTAATAATTCCGTGCCATTGTCGTATCTGACAGGCAACTGAAAATGAGTCAAGAAAGCAGTTGCTAACTGACTAAAATTATGAAACGAGCCTCGTGGCAACTCAATGTACCATTTGGCTGCAAAACTTATGAGAGTTCTTTGGAAAAGACGTAAGCAAATCGAATCATCAATAATTGAATTAGATGCACACCAAAGGTGATAAGTCATGACATGATTCGATGGATCCTCTCCTGACTTACCTTCGAATTTTGGTATATCACTGGGCAACTTATGAGGCATTGGCGGCCAGTTTTGATAATAAAAAATTGGATCATTTGTAAGGCGCGTCAAATTAGGTAAGTCCAAAGTTGCGATGAACGGTAGTTGACGGTTAGGGTCGCGAAAACCTTGAGAAGCAAAAGTAGATCCGGGAGGCGGATACCCAAGATAACTAAGAATCGGATTTGCATTAGGTATTGTGTAACCTCCCGGATAACCAGGATGAACCGGACCATACTGAGGTTGTTGATAAGTATAACCAGGGTATGGTTGATACTGATAGCTTGGATTCTGTACATAGGGACCGAATTGTGGCTGTCCCTGGTACGGTTGATACGTAAATTGAGGTTGACTTGTAACAACTGTACTCGTACCGGCTTGTCCTGCAGGCATCTGAACTGTAGTCTGAATGGAAGGTCCTGACTGAGGTACAGAGACTTGAGGGATTTGCATGGATACAGGGATAGAAGAAGTCGGTGCTATAGATACTCTAGAAACGGGTGTGACAGGTTGAACAGACGTTGCAGCAGTTACAGCAGTTTGAGGCGGAGTTTGAGGTGTACTAGGCCCAGCCTGCTGAACTGAACTAGGTGCAGGAGTTTGGATAGATGGCTGAATAGGTTGCTGGGTTGAACCAGAAACCAAAGGCTGGCCAGGTTGATAAGGCAACTGCACATTAGGTTGCAAAGGCTGTTGATATTGGGACGGATCCAACACCATAGTTCCGGGGTATTGTCCCATAGAAGGTTGAACGTAAGGACCAAAACCTGGTTGAACGTAGGGTTGATTAGTAAGTGGTAAATTTCCGGCTCCTTGAAAATATGGTTGACCAGAAGGCTGTTGGTAACCTTGAATTGGGTACTGACCTTGAGGTTGATAACCTTGAGGCGCGTACTGAGGCTGGGGTTGATAAGGACCCTGAGGAGCATATTGTGCTTGGGGTTGACCTTGAGGAATGTACTATCCTTAAGGTTGATAACCCTGAGGTATGTACTGTCCTTGGGGTTGCCCCCCAAAATAATATGATTCCACAGTTTGTCCTGGGAAAAAGCTACCTTGAGGTTGTGCCCCGGGTGGTAATTGACTACCTTGAGGTTGCCCCCCAGGCGGTAACTGACTACCTTGAGGTTGCCCCCCAGGTGGTAACTGAGTTCCCTGAGGTTGCCCCCCAGAAGGAAACTGACTGCCTTGAGTTTGAGGATTGGGAATATTACCAGACATCATAAAAATTTTCTCTGCGTTCGACGTTTCAATTTTAAGTCCATCAAAACCAGATGATAACACGTTTTCGATGGGTTGAGGAGTTGCTCCTGAGAAAGTACCAGACAAAGACTGATATCCCGAAGGAACAGAAGGACCACCATGTAAAAATGATTCCGGCATGTGAGAAAACATGGATGACTCTCCAGCCATAAAAGATGACGGATAATAACCTCTGGGTGTAGGATGAAATGGAATTCGAGGTGGATAAAAAGCAAGTCCCGGATTCTCTAAAAAGTTCGTTAAAGAGAGATACCAAGGATTAGTTCGAATGGGGCTATAGAAAATAGATTCACGCTCCCTAAGATTTAATGATTGAGGGGAGTCGGGAAGAGATATGTCTTCGTTTGGATTCGTACGTTCTTCAATAGAAATAAGTCCAGAGGGAAGATTGTCTGTAATGATATTTCTTACCCTAGGTGAACCTGGATCGCTAGAAGTTGGTGTGATAAATCCTGAGGATGTTTCTAACATAGAAGATTCAGTTTCAGGTTCAGAGATTTCAGGTTCGTCAGATAATTCACCAGAAGGAGAAATACTTTCAGTAACTTCAGAAACTGAAATCGGTTCTTGAATGTATTCTGTTGTAGGTATTTGATGATCAGGATGTATAACTATAGATGAACTTCCAATTTTTGTTGATCTAATTCTACTGCTACCGGATGCTACCAGAGCACGAAGCCCTTCAAGTTGACTTGGTGAATATTCAGGGGGTTTCCCTTGTATTCTCCGGGATTGTCTCGGCAATTCCGCCACGATTAAAAATTATCTAATCACACGCAAACAAAGAAAAATTTCAATAAAAACACCTAAAGTCTCTAAGAAACAAACAATTGAATCATTCGCTTAAAAATCTAAGAGTTCAAACCACACACAAACAGGTAACTTTCCGTACTAAAAACACTAGTTGGTGATGAAATCCAACATAGTAGAATTTTAACACGAAAAGGGCGGTTGGAACAGTTACACCGACAACCTACTTAATGAAACAGACCGGTGCAAGTTTCTCCACTATACCATCTCGAGTGAAGATAACCCTCCGGAGAGTCCAAGTGAGTCTAGCCGACGTCTGTTCCAGGTACAGTGGGATCTTCCCTCCACCGTCACCTTAGGAAAGAATCCTAAAGATTATAGCCGCTAAGGTTACCAACTGAAACAAATATACCTGGGGGAATAGTCTACGATTCGACACACACGCAAGGGCAGAGTAACAAAGCTCAATCCCCTTGAAGGCTCCTTGAAATAATCCAAGGTTTACTGACAAGTGACCCCAGGCTCCTCGACAATGGTCTATCCGAGGTTTACCGTTTTGAATACGTGTATATCTTCTATCGTTCCCAATGAGGAAGGATTGATTACCCCACTGGTTCAGATATGATCTCGTGCTTAACTCCTTTAAGAGGAGCTTCCCAGAGCATACATGCAACAATTGGAATTCTTCCTACCGCAAGATTTGTCTACTTGTTTGTTTTAGCTATCTTGGAGAGTTAATTACTCCCTACTCCAAGATACTAGCCTAAGCTATATTGGTGATAAGAGCCCTAGAAATAAAAGATTACTAGATGAGTTTTAATTAAGCGTTACTTTTAGGAGCTGTTTCTTAAGTCAATGGGTGCGGAAATGAAACTTTGGATGATGTGAAGACTCGACTTCCAAAAAACACTAAAATGCACGTAGAATGATAATCAATTCTTTTTCTTTCAATGAACTTCTATCTAAAAAAAGAGTTGGAGAATGCAATTCTTTTAATAAACAATTCCTTCTATAAACATGAAGAATAATTGAAAGAAAATACTTTGTCTTTTCAATAATGAGATAAATGATCAAAGCTCATAAGAAAAATCATTTTCCTTTCCAAACTAGAAGTTACAAAACAATTTTCCTTCGAAAGAAAGCTACAAAAATTAAAACTACTCAAAACTACAAAATCTAATCTTGAGATCTAAAATCTAAATCGAGTAAAAAATTTAAGATTTTTTGAAGAATGTTTTCCTTAGTTGTTCAGCAAAATAAGAATCTATTCGTTCAGAATAACAAACAGATCAAAAACACTCAAAATATGTTTTTTTTATAAAAATGAAATTCAAAACTTTCAATCAAGTTTTTTCGAAGACTTGCAAAGAAACAAAAAGGCTCAATTTCTTAATAAAGGATGTTTTCACAATTAGGTCGGATTCAAAAGACAAAAAGAGATCAATGTAATCTGAGATACTGCAAATTGTCAAAAAGTTTGAATCGCTACAAAGACCAAGTGGAAAAAACAATCCAAACTGCAAAATCTTCTAGAAAATCATCAAAACATCAACACTGTTGGAATTCATTCACAAAAAATTCTTGACAGAAACAATAATCAGTCTGGGCAGACACCAAAAGGCTAAATTCAAATAAAAATAAACTAGAGAAAGAAATCTAAAGATTTTCTAAAATTTTTACAGGGTCCGCAAGCAACCGGTATTGACAGGTGTGGTCCCGCACTGTATTCTTTACAGAAAGTGCGAACCTGCCCGCAGTGTCGAAGTAAGGCAGAGTGCGGTCCTAGGAAAAATTATAGAAAAACTTAAAATATTTCTAAATTTTCAAAAACAGGGAAAATCTAAATTACCCAGAAAGATATGTATCAATAAAAAATCAGGAAAAAATGTTTCCTCAAATCAAAAATAAAAGAGAACCAAAAACATCAAGTTCTTCCCCAGCGGAGTCGCCATTTTGTTGTGTAGATTAATCCATCTTGCGGACAAGACCGATCTCTCTAGTACTAAAGGTAACTAGCAACAAACAACCAATTATACTAATCTCTCTCTAAGCATATAAGATTCATAAAAACACTATATAGGTGTAAGGCCTACCTTATGTCCAGCGCTTGCTTGATCTCGTTGAGGTCCTTCCCGTGCACTGAAAGAACGTTCCTCGTGAATCTGCAGTCACAAACAAGAAAAAATATTACACAGCACCTGTATAGACATTATTATAAACCATACTTATCATAATGATCAAGGAATTTATGAAATAAACCATGAATCGACAGTTTAATGAGAGAAATGAGTATATTTGTATTAACTTCAAATAAGAAAACCTTTACAACCTGTGCCTTGATGTTGTGCAGGTCCTCCCGGGGTCCGAAGCAGGAATCTCTTCTAATTTGACAAGCATTGCACTCTTTGAACCAAGACGGATAGAGGTGAGTGATTTAACCTCACAGAAAGTCTTAGTTAACTAAGTCTGAATCTCAACAGCATTTAACCTCAAATATCTTAAAGCTTGAACTCCCTTTGAGGCTACCCAAGGCCTCTTTTTATAGTGGAAAAGAGGAGGTTTTTCTATTCCAAATATGAAGGGATAGAATCCTCCTTCAAAGGGATTAGCTCCTTACATCAAGGGGTTAGCTCCATCAAGTGAGGGATGCATGAACCTTCTCAAAGCGTATCCATTCCCGAAAATTCCCATCTAGAATCTTCTAGAATTCATCTGAAATCCACTTTTTATCTTTACTTTCTCTCCTTTTTGAGTTTTACAGAGGTCCGCACCCATAACACAAAGAACTTGCGGTATGGTTCCGCAGGAAAGCTTAACATTAGGTGCGGGACCGTAGGAAATGAATAGAGAAAGTGCGATACCAATGTTTAGGGGATTTTTAGGAACTTTTCTCTGATTTTGAAAGCTTGACATGAGGAGCTGATATGTTAGACTTGCAAAAGGAGGAAGTATGAGTAATAATGAGCTCATACTCATAGTAAAATGTCAGGATGACAGTTTTTAGTGTAACACTTCTACTGCCTCTTTTTCTACTATAGAATGTAGTAGGAAAAATGCCTCTAGCTTCTTTGCCCAAACCTCTACTGCACATGTGAGTGATCCATCAAATGTGGATAATAGAAATCTATTGCCTCTCATCATCCCGTGGCTGTGGGGTCTTTCTTCTTCTTTCTGCTGAATAAACTGTGGAAAAGATAAAGTCTCTTGGGAGACTCTAGGGTTTTCTCAGTATTCAGCTAGGTACTCACTTAGAATTTCGAATTCCAAGTGTCTTCCATGCTTCTGCTCTGCTCCTATGTGGGAATAGGAAGTGCATGGTCCTTTCTCTTCTCCTCCTTCATTTTTCTTGATCTCCTTGGAGAGGTCTCCTCTAAATATGAAAATAGAAGAGAGAAATCTCATCTTCTTCATCCTTGGGCTCTCTGCTTTTGAAATTTGAACTTCATAGGCTGTGCCAAGGATGCTCTGCTACCACTGTAATGTCCCGAAATGGAAATCAGTAGCTTTTTCCACCGCTAAATCAATCCTTTTGTCGGAAATATGAACAAGGCTATGTCAGGGATGGATTGAGAGGGCTTTTACTAGTTATTTCACCTCTAAAGAGAGGATGAGAACCGGAGGCTTCTTGGCCCTTCCTCAGACTCTGCCTATAGCTATGTAAATATTTCTTCCTTCAGGAAGATCTTGCTCAAAGAGATGAGCTACAGCAATATATAAACATGAGCTGGAAAATAACAGTGAATGCATAAACTTCAAAAATGCAATAAACCCTCATAGTCTTCTCATTGATAATATGGTAGCAGGAATGTGTATAAGATCTTGAGGAAGTTTTCACTCAAGCTGAAGCATAGACACAAGTATAATGAACATGAAATACACTACTACATATATTATGCCCAACTAGGACTGCGCAGTCACTAAAGGAAGACTGCTGCAAAATGATGATACAATGAAGATATGGAAATAATAAGCTCAAATAAAGAAGGGGGAGATGGATCTCAACCCCTGGAAACTATAATAAAAAATCCCTAAAGGGATTGGCTACAATACATACAAATTGGAAAATCTGCAGAAATGCTGGAGTTGCTGGAGCAGCTGCAACTATAAAATGATAATATGAAGGAGATGGCTGAATAATGTTGTATCAATGTGTATACCTCCTCCAATGGAAATCTAGAGTGAAAGGTTGATCCTTTCACCAAAGATCTCACTCTCCAAAATACCGGTGCAACCCATCACTGAAATTTCACTCAAGAATTGCGCAGTCAAAGAGAGGAACTGTGTTGTAGGTGATGGGAAGAGATGGGCCTCCTGCCAAGATATGAGAAATGGAGCGGATGTCTCCCCTATTGATCTCCCAGATGCATAAAAGCTTCCTCCTCTGAAATTTGAGCTTCGGAATGATGGTGTGAGAACCTCCACTGCAACCCCAACAACACAATGGCTCTTGCTGTAAGAATCACTACACTGAAAGTAATAGCTTTGGCCTTGAGCCAAGATGTGGAGAAGATGAAGATAAAACCTTCAAGAGCTTCTCAAGAAGGGAGGGAATTCTTGAACAAGAAATCCCTTGTGCTAAACAGTACAACTATCACAGTGTGCAACTATGGAAAGCAATTCGAAATATCCAAGCTAGCTCAAAATGGTTGCTTTCGCCTCCTTTTATGCCAATGAAGGCTCCTTAGCCATGGACCCCACACATTAGGGTTTTCTCCTCCTCATGAAATTTCGTAGGCTTCCCAAGCAAGCCACACCTCCATCTATTGCGTAATTTGACTTGGTCAACATGACCTAGCCCTCTTTGCAATTAACCCTTTTCACATATGGAGTGTGCAAACAAGCTCCAATAATGCTCCTCTTTCATAATGTGAGGGATTTTATTGATGTTTTTCAAAATCATGGGCCTCCTTACCCATTTATTTAGCTGCAATAATATAAAATCAAAATTCTAATGTTCCATTTAGCCATGTGCTAAAATGGGAACATTACAATCCTCCCCTCCCAAATGTTTCTTGTCTTCAAGCAACTGCAAGGATAGAACTGGAAGAACCTCCACTCAAGGCATGGAGTCTGAAATATGTGGAGGAATATCTTCCTCATGTGGATCGTCCATCCCACAAGCAATGATCCATAAAAGGTGAGTTACCTCCCAACATGGCAACTCCTGAAAATCATCTGCTACCTTTGGCTCCTGCAATATAGGTGGGCTGAAAATATGATCTTGGTAGACAAAGTAGCCTACCCCACATTGTCCTGCTCTCCACTTAGGATAAGTGTAGATTATATGTTGATCCTGGGCTGCAATAAAATTGCCTTCTAGTGGCAAGTTTAAGACTAGACCTCCAAAGATCTCTTCTCCAACGTTATGAAACATGTTGTCCAAAATCATCTCTTATGTGATGAGTTTGTAGTCATCACCATATGGCATCCAATTAGATCATATGGCTCACCTCAAATGGAAACAAATGTGTTGCTATAGTGGCCACATGTCCTCTCATGTTCCCATTAGAGCATGCAATGCAAATAATGTGGGATATTTCTCTGCCAAGGGACACATCCAACCAATGTGCCATTCCCCCCATCATGATCTCAAAAAACACAAAGACATCAGCATTATAATGACCCATAATGAAAACCATTCTTGATGTCATATGTAGCAAGGGAGAAAGACAATGGTCCCTCAACTATGACCAATGCAGTTTGACCCTCAACTGCACAAGAGTATGCCAAAAGGTGTGGCCTCTCAACCACTTGCTTGTTGTCTGACTCTCCTCAAATGTATGGAGGAAGTGAATGATATATGGTGCAAGATGACTAGGTCCTCCAAAATGTATTTCCTCCCCAAGTCCTCTTAGGGGGTGGTCACCAAAATTTCTCATGGACTCAAGTAGACCATGGGGTCCAAAAAGAAGAACGCCCCTCCTCGGAGCAACATCCTGTACATATATGGTTAAGGGATGAATATATAAATCATCATGCAAATAAACAATTCCCTTACCATAAGTCCTCCTCATGCAAATGGAATGGCTCAAAATTGAGTCTCCTCTCATCCTCAAAGAGAAAAGAGGTGGTTGTGCTAACACCTCCATCTACACATGATCTATGCATCTCCTCATATGCTAAACTGTTAATATCATGCAAGAAAAATGATTTTGGGAATACTCCACCAATAATCCAAAGTTCCCCCATGGATCCATCCTCCATAGTGACAACGCTGATGATCCCTCATGAAGAGCATCTGTCATATGGTCATATCCTCCTTTGACATTTCTCATGCCAAAGATGCAAATTGGAAGGTTGCTAACCTTCCTCTGCTGCTTTTGCCACAGCGCATAATCTGAAATGAGAGTGGGTGGAAATGATATTGAGGGAATGGCCCCCTCCTCCTTGAGTCTACCCAAGACTCTCAGCACTGTGAAGTTGTCTCCCAAGGTCTCCACTCCTCTGAAAACAATGAGTGGTGCCCCAACATGTGAAGTATCTCCCATCAGCTAGTGATCTAGTGGTCTCCCTGGCAGAATGTCTCCATGCAGTGAGATATCATCCTCAAAGGGTGACTGCATAGATGGATGAACAAGTCTGTCCATGATTGCACTGCGCAATCAAATCACCCTCTTAGGTGCATCAACCACATAAGATAGACAGGGATGTAGGTTTCTCATCACATCATGCTGGTCATCCTCCCTATCTTCTCCCGGTGTCTCCATGGTTCCACACCTTCTCAACAATGGCACATGTAAAACATGAGTTGTGCCTTAATCTCCATGCTTAAGATCCTGGGGACTTACTTGCAAAAATGCAAGAATCCCTCTACCCAGAGCAAGAGCTCTTCCTTCCTCTGAATGAGGCACTAGATAGTCTCTGGATAGCACTACGTTTTTGCCCTCAGCTCCCTCAACATAAATGGGCAACCCTTCAAAAATGTTGCTGCAAATATGGAGTCTCTCCCAAAGTGGGAGCAGTTCCTGATCATCAAAAGCCAAGTAGCATCCCCTTTGCACCATGATAGTGCCATCTCCTACTCCTGCAACATTGTATATCATGTGAGAGCAGATATGCCTTTGCTCTCTCCAACACCACCCAAGCAACAAATCCCTTTGATGCCTCCTCCTACTCTTAGAAAGAGAGCATGCCAAGTGATGGCCAAACTCCTTCAAGAGTAACCAATGCATCCAAGCCTCTTGTTTCCCGGTATCATAAATCTGCAAGTGGCTCACTAGCCCCTTCTTCCTCCCCCACCACATCCACTCAGCCATGTGTGGATGTATCCTTCCTTCCTTCATCCTGGTACTCCTCCTTTGAGGACTACCCTCATCCCAAATCAAACCCATGCATTTCATGGGATTTCGAAATACAGATTTCTTGAAGATCAATTTGACCCTATGAGGATCCAAATAGTTGGTAGGCAAAAACCTCCCATCATGATATGTGTGGCACAAGGAATGTCTATCATAGTCATGAGAGAAGCTATCCATATGAAGTGTCCCCCATCTCCTATTTGTCCCTATGAGAAGGAAAAACCCTCCTCCAACTGTTGAAGAACCTTTCACTCCAAGAAGTGTGGGAGTGCACCTCCATTGAAATCCCTCTGTGGGATCTCCTTTGCATCATTGCTCTTGTACATCATAGTATTACTTTTTTTCTCTAGGTCAGCTACATGCAATGATGTAGACCCATCCAAGGTGTTTGGTGAAATGAGAAGAAATGGATCTCCAATCATACCTTGGTGAAACTTGAAAGTTCCTTGCAAGGCTACAAGTGTTGCTCCCCCATGAGTATTGGCCTCCCAAACTGCTGAAGTTGAAGGCTACTCCTCCATGGTCTCAACAGCACTGGTACATGCCTCATCAAATGGTGGTGAGGGCTCCTCCCTCTTTTTTCCAAATCTACTGATCAATCTTTGAGAAAACTCAACAAGATTTGAAACCCTTGCATGGTCTAGATGGTTGATCCACAAAATCTTTGCTTCACCTTCTAAGTGTAGCACTACAACTTCTACTGCCTCTTTGTCTACTATAGAATGTAGTAGGAAAAAGGCCTCTAGCTTCTTTTCCCAAACCTCTGTTGCACATGTGAGTGATCCATCAAATGTGGACAATAGAAATCTATTGCCTCTCATCATCCCGTGGCTGTGGGGTCTTTCTTCTTCTTTCTGCTGAATAAACTGTGGAAAAGATAAAGTCTCTTGGGAGACTCTAAGGTTTTCTCGATATTTAGCTAGGTACTCACTTAGAATTTCGAATTCCAAGTGTCTTCCATGCTTCTTCTCTGCTCGTCTGTGGGAATAGGAAGTGCATGGTCCTTCCTCTTTTCCTCCTTCATTTTTCTTGACCTCCTTGGAGAGGTCTCCTCTAAATCTGAAAATAGATGAGAGAAATCTCATCTTCTTCATCCTTGGGCTCTCTTCTTCTGAAATTCGAACTTCACAGGCTGTGCCAAGTTCGATGCTCTGATACCACTGTAATGTCCCGAAATGGAAATCAACAGCTTTTTTCACCGCTGAATCAATCCTTTTGTCGGAAATATGAAAAAGGTTATGTCAGAGATGGATTGAGAGGGATTTTACTTGTTATTTCACCTCTAAATAGAGGATGAGAACCGAAGGCTTCCTGGCCCTTCCTCAGACTCTGCCTATAGCTATGTAAATATTTCTTCCTTCAGGAAGATATTGCTCAAAGAGATGAGCTACAACAATATATAAACCTAAGCTGGAAAATAACAGTGAATGCATAAACTTCAGAAATGAAATAAACCCTCATATTCTTCTCATTGATAATATGGTATCAGGAATGTGTACAAGATCTTGACGAATTTTTCACTCAAGCTGAAGCATAGACACAAGTATAATGAACATGAAATACACTGCTACATATATTATTCCCAACTAGGACTGTGCAATCACTTAAGGAAGACTGCTGCAAAATGATGATAAAATGAAGATATGGCAATAATAAGCTCAAATAAAGAAGGGGGATATGGATCTCAACCCCTCGAAACTATAATAAACAATCCCTAAAGGGATTGGCTAAAATACATACAAATTGGAAAATCTGCAGAAACGCCGGAGTTGCTGGAGCAACTGCAACTCTAAAATGAGAACATGAAGGAGATGGCTGAATAATGTTGTATCAATGTGTATACCTCCTCCAATGGAAATCTAGAGTGAAAGGTTGATCCTTTCACAAAAGATCTCACTCTTCGAAATTCCGGTGCAACCCCTCACTGAAATTGCACTCAAGAACTATGCATTCAAAGAGAGGAACTGCACTGTAGGTGATGGGAAGAGATTGTCCTCCTACCAAGATATGATAAATGGAGAGCATCTCTCCCCTATTGATATCCCGGATGCATAAAATCTTCCTCCTCTGAAATCTGAGCTTCAGAATGATGGTGTGAGAACCTCCACTGCAACCCCAACAACATAATGGCTCTTGCTGCAAGAATCACTGCACTGAAAGGAATAGCTTTGGCCTTGATCCAAGATGTGGAGAAGATGAAGATCAAACCTTCAAGAGATTCTCAATAAGGGAGGGAATTCTTGAACAGGAAATCCCTTGTGCTGAACAACACAGCTATCACAGTGTGAAATTGTGGAAAGAAATTCAAAATATCCATGCTAGCTCAAAATGGTTGCTTTCCCCTCCTTTTATGCCAATGAAGGCTCCCTAGCCATGGATCCCACACATTAGGGTTTTTTCCTCCTCATGCAATTTCGTAGGCTTCCCAAGCAAGCCACACCTCCATCTATTGCGCAGTTGACATGGTCAACATGACCTAGCCCTCTTTGCAATTAACCCTTTTCACACATGGAGTGTGCAAACAAGCTCCAATAATGCTCCTCTTTCAAAATGTGATGGATTTTATTGATGTTTTTCATAATATAATGGGCCTCCTTACCCATTTATTTAGCTGCAATAATATAAAATCAAAATTCTAATGTTCCATTTAGCCATGTGCTAAAATGGGAACATTACACATGAGTTTTGCTAATCCCTGCCCCTTGGTGATTTTGGTGGGTTGGATCTCTAAGTCATATTCTAGAATAGTGGCAATCCATTTTCCCATTTTACCATTAGGGTCCTGACTTAATATCTTTGACTACAACGTGTGGCACAAAGGCAGTGATATGTGAATGTAAAATGTACACTCTAAAGTCCTTTAATGCTTTTACCAGCGCTAACGCTTGCTTCTCCATGATATTATATTTGAGTGGAGCATCTCTCAAAGCCTTACTAAAAAAGAATATTGGTTGTTCCTGCCCCATGCCATTCTTTTGCAATAATACTGTAGCTATGGTATGTTCAGATGCAAAAGAGAATATATAGAAATCTTTGGTGAAATCAGGACTAATTAGAACCAGTGTTTAAGTGAGGGCTTGTTTTAACAGTTCAAATGATTGTTTAGCTTGCATTGTCCATTTAACACCCACTTCTTTCCTAAGCATATTATTGATGTTTCTTAACATTTCAGCCAGGTTAGGGATGAACCTCCTTAAAAAATTTATCTTTCCAATGAAATATTGCAATTCTTTGAGGTTTCTTGGGTGGCTGATATTCAATATGCCATCAATCCTTTTAGGGTCTACTTTGATCCCTTCTTCAGAGATTATGGACCAAGAAGCTTTCCTTCTTGGAGGCCAAAGAGTGTCTTTTTGGTATTCAAAGACAAGAAAAAGCTTCTGCATTTCTCGAAAACATTTCTTAAATGGATCAAATGTTCTTCATCAGTTTTGGAGAAGACAGTAATATCATCAAGGTAAATGATTATAAAATAGCCCATGTCTTCTTAGAAGGCTATGTCCATGGCCCTCTAGAAAGTGGCCCCTACATTCATCAAACCAAATGGCATTTTGACATACATAAATGTTCCCCAAGGTGTAGTAAAAGCAGTTTTATGTTGATCACTTGGCAGTACCAAAACCTGATTGTAACCTGAGAACTTGTCCAACAATGATATGCTTTTAGACCCAACCACACTTTGGAGTATGTGATCCATCTTTGACAGGGGGTAATTATCTTTCAGGGAGGCTCTATTTAGATTCCTAAACTCAATACATAGCCTGATTTCCCCCGTCTTCTTCCTAATAGACACGAGGTTGGAAACCCATTCTGAGTATCTGAGAGGAACTATGATCCCAGCGTCGTATATTTTCCTAATCTCTTTCTCTACTGAAGGCAGTAAAACGGGGTTTATCCTTCTTAGTTTCTATTTGAAAGGCTTCTAATTTTCCTTAAGAGGGATTTTATGTTGGATGATGCTAGTATCATAAGATTTCATATCTTTATAGTCCCATGCAAACACATCTACAAATTCTTTGAAAAGCGCTATGTACTGTTGTTTGACATGGGCCAAGAGGGTATTGGACAACTTGATCATTTTGGGTTTAGCGGGCCTGCCTATGCTATGTTCCTCAACGTTAGTTTCTATAAGCTTTGTTTTCGGTTCTTTGGCCACATCGTTGAAATCAAATAGCTATTCTAATGGTGCGAGGCCCTTTGGTATAGTATCACCTTTACATTGTAAAACTTCAAGGTCCTTTTCGTCTGCGTTGTCAACTAACTCTGCTTTAAAAAGGTGCTCAAACTCATTTATATCAGCAGAAACGAAGGACTCTGTTTCAGAGATTTTATCCTTATTGCAACAATCCTTTTCATGGCTAGAACTTGGTGTTGCTGTGGAAAATTCATTCCTTTTCGCTTATGTTTCTTTCAGCATTTTTGGATGGATGAGCTTTATTAGGACTATCAGTTGGAACTGTTTTGATAGGGCCACTAGCAGAAGTACTAGGGCAGCTCTTCTCAACACTTGTTTGGTTGTTTTTGTCTTTTGAATCGGTTTTGTTGGCCACAGTGTTGGTGCTACTAGTGGTATTTTTAGGCTGATTTTCTGAAGTTTTCTTAACAACAGTACTAGTGTTTTTGTCATTATAATTTTTGGGCTCCCTTTGCTTCTTAGATTATATTGTTTATGTACCTCCATGATTTCATTTTCAAAACCCAATCTGTAATATTCAGAATCTTCATGGTTGTGTTCGTTTTGTTCTGATGAGAAAAAAACCTGTTCTTCCTTAGTGAGGAAGATATCATCTCCATCATCAGATCCTATCAATTTCACATGATTTTCTTCTAGCCTATCAGTTTCCCCTTCATCCTCTTGTTCTACATAGTTTTGTTGAAAGGGACGCCTAAGTTGCTGGTCATTGTATTTATTCCTATCTTGATTGAGATTTCTCCTAGAGTTCTGGTTCTGATTCTGAGGCTCGTTCCTATTTTGAGAATTTGTTTGGACATCCAATCTCTCCATCATTCTTTCCAACCTATCCAGGTTCTTGGCTAGATGGTCTAATTTTGAGTCAGATGTGGAAGGTGCAGTGTCTTCCCTATATGTTACTTTATTTTCAGACCTCATTCTAGCTCTCTTCTCAATCAGATTTGCTTCTACACTAAGAGCTCCCTTTTGCATGTCTTCTAAATTCAAGGGATCCCTTTCTCTTAGATGATAGGCCATTTCAGGATCAAATCCTTTAGGAAATTACGCCAAAACTAAGCCTTGTGGAGGTTTCAAATCTGGGAGTAGTGCGTTATAAACACTATTGAATCTAGTGCAATAATTCTGAACACTTTCCCCAGGGTTTCTTTTGAGGTTGTTGTAATCTGAGAGTATTTTGAGAGGGTTCTTCCTAAGCTCCCATTTGTTTATGAATTTCTGATGTAAAGAAGGAAGATCATTAATACTATTAGGAGTTAACCCTTTAAACCATTTATTGGCTTCTCCTCCTAAACTTTGGGCAAAAATTCTCATCTTAATGGTCTCATCTTCTATTTCCATATAATCAAAGGCATCATTCATTTTATCTACGTGCTGTTGAGTAGTAGTGGATTCACTTCCGGTGAAATGGATAATTTTGGACTAATATTCATGGGGTAAAGGAACTAGAGGTTGGGGCAATACTCAGGGAGCATACCATGCTGCCATGGCTGGAAAAAGTGGGGGATTTACAAGAGGTGGATTTATAAGAGGGAAAGTGGTTTGTGTTAGAGTCGGCCCTTACAGCCCTCCGTCAGTGATCATTTCGTCTTTTGCATATTCATTTTTAGGTGTCTCGCTTTTTCCACTTCGTTGCATTTCACTAGGAGCATGCCATGGAACTGACGAAGGGGTCTGTCATCTTATGTTTCCTCATGTTTACACCTGCAGTGCTATTTTAAAAATTTTCCTCAAAAAATCACTCAAAGTCATTGTCGTTTCATATATGGTCATTAAAATGTCAATAAGTGTCTTTGGTCCTAGTGTCTAGGGTTTTTGAGTCATTTGTATACCAGTCATAAAGCCTGCAAGGTGAGGAAGGTTCCGCATATTGTGATTTTTTATTTTATTATCATCAGCATTTAAAAAAAAAAAACATTTCTAGTCCAAAACTCTGTTTTGGAACTAGAAATTGTTCATTATTATTTTGTAATAAATTGTACTTATTTCACCAAGAAGAAAATGTCAAAAGCAGACCCCTGGTCTCTTCCTTAGCTAAATAGCCATATCCCTGCAAGAAGACAGCAAACTCATCAAAATCGAGCTCAGAAAAGCCAAAGAAGATTGTATTTAAAAAGCCAAATGTGAAATTACAAAAACATTGTAATGTGGGTTTTCAATTATATTTGAAACAAATCTGATTGTAGAAGATATTTGCATCATATATAAAAGCCAAACCAATGTCATTTGCACCAACCTACAACATACAAATCGAGTTTTGAAGTTGGAGGACCGATTTCATAGTTTGAAACAGCGTGGACAGAGTCTTGAAGCTCGAGCGACCCACCTGGGCGCGAGCGACCCACCTGGGCAGAGCGACCCACGTGGGTTATTTCCGCAGTGTGAAGTTGCAAGGGGAGCGACCCACCTGGGCCGAGCGACCCACCTGGGCCGAGCGACCCACGCAGAAGGTGAGCGACCCACGCATCAACAGAGGTCCGAAATTTCGTTTTGAGCGCCCAGTCTTGTTTGGGATCGCCCCATCGGCCTTCAAACAGGTTTTTTGCAATTGCTTGATGTTTTTAAATGCGCTGGTGGAATCATTGATGGTTTCAAATGATTCAAATGGAGGATTTAAACCCCACAGTCATGGCAATATCGTTTTTCAGGGTTTTAAAATGAATATGGATGGTTGCATGAGTTTGTCTCCTATTTTATGTCATCGATATATCCAGCCTTGCCTATATTATCAAAACCATATTATTCACATACCCATTATACCATTGTGACCATTGCTATTACTTTACCATGTTTAAGACTTTCGTTCCATGGTGACTGTGGTTGTATTGTGTCTCACTGCCCAATGTTAAAAACACTCTCATAACTCTGTTTCATTGCCCATTGACCCTTATAACTCTGTTGTAATTGTTCATAGACAAACACATTCATATGATGCCGTGCTCCCTTTGACAAGATTTGCTCAATATTCTGAAGGTTGCCTGCTCCCTTTGGTCAAGTTTCACTTGCATTTAAAACAGAGACTGTGCCTCTTTTCCAATCCACTTAAAATAGAGATATTATCATTGTTTGTTTCCTTATGGTGTTTTGACGGTGGGGATATTTGTTGGGTGTTGAAACACACATCATAACTTTGTTTGCACTGCTTTCATATCAGTATACATAGTGCCAATAGCTTGGTCAGAGCCATGACAGAGACAGAGTTAGTGTATGAGCAGGAGTCGGACAGTGACTCAATCGTTGAGGTTGATGCACTGAGATGGAGCATACCAGTGCACCAGTAGTGGTAACATATCAGAGAAGCCACAGAGCTTTGTTTCAACATCACGACGAGTACTATCTCCACCCGGGGTGGAAGGGGTCTCGTTGACTTCATCAGCAATGCGAGTACTATCTCCACATGGCGTGGAAGGGGTCTCGCCTTCTTCTTCAGTGCAGGTACAGGTATAGGACAGGGGTAAGAGGTCCATGCATGATGAGGGCCCATTAGGAGGCCGGGACACTGATTTGACAGTCATTGATGTTGATACGAGCTCCCCTAGCTCGAAGCTGAGGGAAGTCATCCAGGAGCAAAGGGCCGAGAATGACCAGCTGAAAGACCAATTGCAGAAGGCTCAGTGGGTGATTAACTATTTGGAGCAGCGCAACAAACAGCTTGAGGATGAGCTCACATTTTATGAGGTGCGCCAAATCCGTGAGGACAGACAGTGGAATAGAAAGAGACCCGGTGACATGACACCAACTGACAGAGATACTGTACTCACGCGTGTGAACATCCATCTGGAAAAGTTGTTGGCGAAGGCCAATCGAGACAAAGATATGCTTCGCCACATGAAAGGCCATTACTGGGCTCGCATGCATGTTTGCAAAGCGAGAATGAAGATCATGAAGAGGAGGTTGCGCAAGGCACTTAGACGGCGGAAAAGGCCTAATCCACTTCGGATTTTGGCCGAGGCTTCATTGACTGGGCAGGACACATGATGGAGGACCTCCGCTCCGAATTTGGGCAAATTCGGAGAAAATTTTGTTATTTTCAAATTTTTGGGTCAAAAAACAGGTTTTGCAGTTACGTGGGTCGCGCGCTCATGCGCTCACTTTTTTTTGGGACACTTTCTGGAGGAAATTTTTACATTTTTGGATTTTTCATGGTTAATTATGCATCCTCTAAAGTCAATTTAGCATTTCATCAAAATCTGGATGGTCAAAAAGCTCAAAAACACCATGAAAACCACCTTGCTGCCACCTTTTGCACCAGCAGGGAGTACCTCTGGGAGAATGAGGTTTTGGAGGGTCAAATGAGCTCCAAATTCCGAAATTCCACTTGGGTTGGAAAGTCAACATCCAGGGCTTTCCAACGAGCTATCATGAGCTCAATTTAAATGCCGGGAAGTACCTCAAATTCAGGATGGAAAACGAGCGACCCACTCGGCTCAAGAGCGACCCACTTGAATTTTTTCCTGAATTTTCAGTTGCCAGCTCAGTTTTTCGCCTAGTATGGACCAGTTTTGCTTGTGGATGGAATTTTTGAGTTTTTATGATGTAAATTCATATTTTACATGTAACTTTGGCTTATTTTTATCTCTTCTAGAAGATTCACTCTCAAAAGGGTAAAAAATCATGTAATGGATCAGTTTCCACTCTTTTAGAGGCAAGTTGTTAGCTGCCTAGATTGTAGTTCCATGAATAGAATTGGTTGAAACTGATCCCTGAAGAGGGAATTCAACCCCTAGAGGTGGGGAAAGGTGTTAGAGTGATCTATATATTGTAATTTCTCAATCATTTTCAGAGGTTGGAGAGGTTGGACTCTTGGGATACTTTTGATATCATTGTACATATTTTTCATATTTTGGCTAAGGAAAGATCGGGGTTTTGCGGCACTTGTTGGGATCCTTGTGGTGTTCTGTTCTTGATGATGTTTCTTCTTTTTTTACTGTAAGTTTCTTCATGTTAATGTATGCCGTCCTTTCATTATGCTTCTGAACTAAATTGAATGAGTGAATAAGGTTGAATCCATTGTTTACAGTGCTTGGCCTTTGAATTCAGTTAGTTCTATATGTTTTCAGCTGTTTGGAGAGGATCCAAGTTCTTCTTTGCCCTCTTCATCTCCTCGTCGGTCTAATCTATCCATATATCCAATTTAAAGCATCAAGATCATCACCTACCTCGCCCCAGCTTGAACTCTGCAAAGGTCTGACCTTATCCCCGGACCCAAAATTTGTTTTCCCATTACTCCAGCGAAAAACCAAAAAACAAACATACCTATCTCTTTACTAGCCTAAAATCAGTTCTTATTGTAAGTCATCTCGCATCTTATTGCTTATTTTCTCGAGATTGACGGAGAGAGCCCTCTCCTGTCCTCGTAGGGCTAGCTACGAGGCTGAGCGTGGTTTGATGTAGCCTTGAGTTTACTTCATTTCAGCCTGAGGTAGATTTGAGCGCTAACAGTTTGAACACGAGTGTTTTGGGTAGCAGAAGTGTGAATAGGAGTGGAAGAAACACTCAGGCCAGCAAACTGATTATGATCAGATCTGTTATGGAAGGAGTTGAAATGATGGAGAAGATGAGAATCAGGTGGAGTAGAAGGTGAATCTTCTCTGCTAAGGCTTTGTTGCAAATCTGTGGCTTCAAAATCAGCCTGGTTTAAGTCACTTTGAGACTCATTTCTAAATAGGTTCTTTGTGTGAGGTAAGTCAAAGTGAGGATCTTTCAAGACTGTGAGATTTTCAGGGACATACTTTCTTCTTGGGATGGTCCTATCAATATTTGGTTTTCCAGATCTAGAATTTTTCCACAAAATCCTTTCTGGATTGTCAACTATGGTGGGAGGATTAGGATCTGGATGGGATCTAGTGTGGACCCTATGTGATGCCAGATTTCATTTTCCAAAATTTAGAGAGGCTGAGGTTTTTAGGACTGTTTTCCTCTCATAGTGATTTCTATAGTAGGGGACTACATTTCTAAACTTCCTCAGGGTTGGTTAACACAATCCTAGGGATATCTGGAGGTGTAGAGGAGTAATAGGCCTACTGGGGCTAGTGGAGTTGCCAGGTGGAAATTTTTAGCTTTTTGAAGGTAAAATGTTTATGGTCCACCACCAATGTTTATTATGAAACCAATCTTAATTTTTTTGGGCGTTTTATGAGTTTCTGTGGTTATGGAAGGACTAAAGAGTCTATAAAATCTTGCTAGGCAACTATGAACTCAGAGGTCCCACCGTGATCGCCAAAATGTTGGGGTCTTGTGATTTGGCTGATTGGAAAACCAAATGACAAGGCAACATATAAACCAAGATTTAGATCTCTAGGATCTAGCCCTCCTAGTCTCAGAGAGGGATCTCTCAATATGTTTGTGAGGATGTAGCTTGACGCTTTTAAGAGGTTGATTTTAGGCTAGTTATGAAGTGAAAATTTGTTTGTTTTTTGGTTGGAAAAAGATGATCTAGGCTGCATAGATAGAATGTGGAAATCTACATGCCATTGGCCAATGGATTCATGTGGAATTCTAAACTATTCTGATTGATGAATTTGGGGAACCAAAGGGAAAATCTAACTTAGTCAATGGATCTATGGGATCATATAGGTGAGATGAGATGAACATCAAGGATTTGGAAAGAAAAGTAGAGCTTTAAGGGCTGTTAAGACTCCTTAATTATGTATACCTTTCAACGAAGGGACTTGCAACACTATCTAAACATAAAGAAATATTAAATATCCAGGGCTAACCATGAATTTTACCAACATACTTTATGCAGATAACATAAACAAGACAGACTTTCAAGTAAGACAAAGAAGGAGAGGAGCACTTTGTTTCTTCTAATTGTTTCACTTAAAGGAGTTAGAAAACACATAAGAAACACAAAAAATTGCATTCATAAAAGGGGGAACACCCAGGCATCTAAGACTGCAATTATAAATACCTTCCAATATGACTATCTCAACAAGAAATAGGGGGTAAGATCAGAACAAATCCTCTTTGCCAAGCTGTAGACAATAGCGTTTGAAGGATGATTTCAGGAATAGCTTTCAAGAGGTAGCAAGTAGACATGGCAGACCATAATTCAACCTTGACAGCGACTATTTAAACTATTCTTAAATAAACAAGCTTAAGGATTTAAAAGCAGTCAAACTACTAAATAAAACCTTCAGCAGATGAAAACATAAAGGCAATGAAGAGTAAACAGGCCTAAGGTGCTTCTAGGAGACATTTCTTAGCCTAAGCTTTTTAATCTACTGCAAGCAAATAAAAATGGAACAAAGTGAGGAATAGGAAATAAAATTAACAAATAGAGAGTACTTCACCAAAACTAGGCTCAGGGATCCAATGGTCCGGCCTCCTTCATCAACAGAAAAGAAAAGACATCCACACTTCTTCAAAACACCAGTTCTTCTTCAAAACAGTGGTCTATGTATTACTTCAGAATTCATCAAATGGAAACCTTTTACAATGAGCTTTCTGTGAATACATATAGGTGAAATGAGGAAGAGTGTTGCAGAAATGGTAATAAATATCAATTAAGACAGAGTGGGAGAGGAGTTCGAATGCCCATTCTGTTTAATAACCATTGCCTTAACTAATTGTACCAATTCAGTAGTTTTTCCTATCTATGATGTATGTCTGGTAGGCTGGTAATAACTCTAAGGCCTATCCTTTGAAGTTATCTCGGTCTGGAGTACTCTGTTTGACCATTTTGACAAGTAAACTGTCATTTTTTGGAATTTTGTAGCCCCATTCTTGCTTAATAACTGCTCTGAAAGTTTTAATGAGGTTCTGTCGACAGGGTGGCTATCACGGTGTCTCTAGAAAGGTAACGCAGACTACAGGTGTCCTTACGGGCTTCTAAGAAGTAAATAGCCTCGTTGATGTGTCTTTGACTTTATCTCTTCAAACATTGATTTTTAGCTTTAAATTGTGTTTGTGTTTTTATCCTTAACTTTGTTGGTTAAGCCTTTGATCGTCAGATTTATGCTTTGACCTACTGACCTCCTTTGTGTACAGGTGGCTGTGACAGAGGGTTTTTTGTGTAAAAATGTCCATAACATATTTGATTAAGCTTTGAAATTCGACCCTTTGGCCCCTTTGCCACCATTTCCTTGGTTGTGGGATACTTCTGGCTTAATTCACCATTAAACCTGCACACGACGACAAACTGTTAAAATAAACCTTGCGATGGAGGATAAAACTACTTCAAAGGTCTTTAGCGGAGGTGGAGGAGTGATTGCAGAGAAAGTGTATGTAGTAGAGAAAGGTTTCATGGTGCAACACCACGAAAACTAGGGTTCAAACTGAGTTTGGCACGAAGATTTGGAAAGGCGATATTAGAAAACTGGCAGCGGTTTTCGCGTGTGGTGCAGGCGGTAAGTGGTTTGGGACTGATCAAACGTGATACCGTCCAATGGCTAACATGTATGCTACTGAAAACCACCTATTTCATGTTCAAAATGCTTGATCAATTCTTTTGGTGAAATGAATGTGAAATTGAATGCTAACCATCCGATCTGGGGGGGACCAGATCTACGGCTATAAGCTAGCACGAAAAATGGAGAGATGCGATGAAATATATGGTGGGCCCAGGCTAAAGCGTGTCCAGGGAGAAAAAAATCCCATTTTCACGTTGAAAATGGGTTTTATATAGAAATGGAAGAGCGGGCACAAAAATGCATGCAGGTTGTTGGATCTGAGGGGGGAAGACATATCAACGGTGGGGGTTGGAAGGAGACACGGTGGAAAGGCCCAGCGTGGTCGGGTGGGACCAGCGGGACTATATGGAAATTGAAATAAAATACACCAGCGGGGGCGTTTATATAGTTATTCTATGTATTGATAGTGTCCGCAGGCAAAAGAAGGAGAATCAATGTGGGCCGTTGGATATGAAGGATGGATGGCAGAGATCAATTTCGACGAATCGGCGATCGGAGGAGCAGAGGGTCCGGGGATAAGGCTTTTTGATTTGTGATGGCTGATGGGAGGGATAATGCGATGGACGGAGGGCTGTAGGATCAAGATTGAGATCAACAGCTAGGATTTGGTTGGGGCATCACATATCGGCGGACCAAGGAGATGCGAGAAGGAAAAAGGGGAAGCCCGATGCGATGAGGGATACCGCAGACTGTCCGAATCAGATCAGGATGGATGGCTGAGATGGAGTTGAGGGATCGCATCGGCAGAGAAGAAAGGGAAAGGGATGCGGGGCAGGTTGAAAGCCAATTTACGATGGGGCGACGCACCGATGGCCGTTGGATCTGCAAGATCAATGGCGGAGATTTTCCTGGGAGTGAAACCATCACGTGGGGAACGAAATTAATAACAAAGGAAAATGGTCACAGCGAAAGGGAAAAAGGCCCAAATTTGATGGTCTTAGTGCTCTAGTCGCAGGGCCTAGTTTTATTGCGGCAAAAGGTGTTCTGGGCTTAAGGCCTAAAGGGAGAAGAAAAGGTTTTTCTAAGGTTTTTATGGGTTTTTTATGGATTTTTCAGGTTCCGAGTGAAGTAAAAGGGCTCTTAAAACCAAGTAAAAAGGGTTAAATGGCTTTAAAAGGAATTTTAAGGAAAATGAGGGTAAATGAGGGAGAAAAAGGGGCAGTTGTGAAGATGAAATGGGGGGAATGAGGTGATGGAAATGGGGCCTTTAGAAAACAGTTTTTCTTTGGAAATAGCGGGATTTTGAAGGATTTCTTGTGGAAACAGCATTGAAGATGACTTGTAAGATAAAAGACACCAAGAAGGCTTCAAGAACTAGCAGTTTCACATGAATATTTCTTCTTGAAGGCTTAAGAACATATTTAGCCATCATTTGGTATAACATAAATTATAGATGGCTAACAGTGGCTCCATTTGGGGAGGACAGTTGTCCTTTTAGGTGTCCAGAACCTCAGTTTATCAACCTCTTGCTTTTAGCAGACCAGTGCCTCCTCCATTGGGTAGAATTTCTTTGTTCTCTTGCTAATTTTCTTTGTATTTATTCAATGATCTGCAGCATGAAAACACTTTAAGACAACACCTCTACCTACCCAAACTACTTGTCCTAGCATTTTTTCTTCTCTTGAGTACACTTGGACTAGCATCTCTTTTATATATTATTTTTGAAAACAGAAAGATAAAACTATCTAAGGCTACCCTTATTTCTTCCAAGAGTCCAGATTAAATAGTTGGACTCATAAACTTCTCTACCTAATCTACTATCTGTCAATATTAAGCTGTTTGACAGGTATGCATTCTCTACATTCTAAAACAGAATTTTAAACACAAACAAACCAGGATTAAACAGTCTGATTTTTTGTAGTGTCTATAGTTGTATGTACAAGCTACACATAGACTTTATTTGCAGAAAATTGAAACAAAATTGTGAAGGCTTAAGATCTGAAAATAAAAGACATCCTTCTTTTCTTTTTTAAGCTCTGATTTTGATCCTTCTGAGCTGTCCTCTTCTTCTTTACTTGGTTCAAGTTTTCAGCATGTTAGAACCAGTCTTCTTTGTATCTTTGGCTCAGGTTTTGATTTGATTAGAGCCATTATTTCTTTCGATTCATTGGTTCAGATTTTGAGCATGTTTGAACCATTCTTTCTTGTATCATAATCTATTATACTGATAAGCCAAGATTAAACAGTTTGGCAAATCTTCTTCACTAACCTATCAGTAGTAAATTGAAATCTATCTAGTCATGATTAGGTTGTATGACTAAATAGTAGTGCTCTTTCAAGTAGTAGCATTTAGGCTTGCACACTTTCAGATTTTTCTCTTTTTTGGTATGGGGTTGTACCTTTCTTCTTTTCATGTGCCCTCTTTTCTCTTTTTTATTGTTTTTTTGTATTTTTTCATTTTTTTCATGCAATGGTATGTACAATGGATGAAAAACTCTGAAACTAATATTCTTGATAGAAATAGCATTTGAGCATCCTAACATTGACAGAACCTCCAAACACATCTTCTCCATTCAGCTCCTACAAAAAAAATGCATTGTGCCCCCTTATGGAATGAATAATGTAGGGCCCCTTCCATAGATTTTCAAATTTTCCATGTTTCCCTTTCTCTTCCCTTATGGAATCCCATTTTAGAACTACATGTCTGACTTGGAAGTCATTTGCTTTGGTCCTTTTATCAAATAATTTCTTGATCCCTTCTTCGACTACTTGTGTCCTTTTATATGCTTCCTCTCTTGACTGTTGCAAATGTATGGTCTGATTGATCCTCCCTAACATGTCATTTTCTTCATCTTGGACTTCTTGAAGGATTTTCATGACTGGAACTCATAGAGAGGTTGGGAACACTACATCCATGCCATAGACCAACTAATAGGGAGACATGCCAATGGAATTTTTAGTAGTCAATCTATCAGCCCATAAGGCATGGACAAACTTCCTATGCTAAGATTTCTAGTTTTGTTCGAACAATTTTTTGATGATATTAACAAGGCCTTTGTTGGAGGATTCAGTTCGACCATTTCCTTGGGGGTAGTAGGTAGTGGAATGGCCTAATGTGATCTGATATTTATGGCAGAAATCTACCATCCTCTTGGACTTGAAGACTATAGCATTGTTTGTGATTATTTTCCTAGGACAACCAAATTTGGACAGTATGTTGGTTTCAAGGAATTTGATGATGACAGATTCAGTAGCATTCCTAGTGGGTATGGCCTCTATCCATTTGGTAAAATAATCAATGTCTGTGAGTATATATCTGTGTTGGGCTGAGGATGATGGGTGAATTTCCCCAATGAATTCCAAGCCCCATCGTTGAAAGGGAGCCTCAACACTGATAGGCTTCAAAGGTAGTGGTAAGATTTTTGTCCTACCCTCAAAGATCTGGCACTTATGACAGGACATGACTAACTTATGGGTGTCTGGGAAAATGGTGGACCAATATTATCCAGACCTGAGGATCTTTTTTATTGTGGTCTTCCAGTTAATATGTCCTCCACATTCTCCCTCATGTAGCTCATGCATGATTTTTCCTGCATCAACCTCAATTAAACATTTAAGAAAAATCCTTTTTCCAATACAAAACTCCATCTAATATACAATAATTTAAAGCCTTCTGTTTGAAAAATCTAGCTTTTATTTTTGACAAAGAAGGAGGAGCATTCAAATAAAGAAACACATATATGATGTCAGCATACCAAGGAGATTTCATGAATGTTTCTTCAATGAATGGTGTTGTGCATTCTTCTATTTCTTCCAAAACATCAACCGCGTTCATGTCTAAAGCTTGGAAGTTTGACTCAGCCATGAGTTTTGCTAATCCCTGCCCCTTGGTGAGTTTGGTGGGCCAGATCTCTAATTCATATTCTAGAATAGTGGCAATCCATTTTCCCCTTTTACCATCAGGGTCCTAACTTAGAATATCTTTGACTACAGCATGTGGCACAAACGCAATGATATGTGAATGTAAAATGTACACTCTAAAGTCCTTTAATGCTTTTACCAGCGCTAAGGCTTGCCTCTCCATGATATTATATTTGAGTGGAGCATCTCTCAAAGCCTTACTAAAAAAGGATATTAGTTGTTCTTGCCCCATGCCATTCTTTTGCAATAATACTGTAGCAATGGTATGTTCAAATGCAAAAGAGAAGATATAGAAATATTTGGTGAAATCAGGACTAATTAGAACTAGTGTTTGAGTGAGGGTTTGTTTTACCAGTTCAAATGATTGTTTAGCTTGCATTTTCCATTTAACACCCACTTCTTTCCTAAGCATATTAGTTATGTTTCTTAATAGTTCAGTCAGGTTGGGGATGAACCTCCTTAAAAAATTTATATTTCCAATGAAAGATTGCAATTCTTTGAGGTTTCTTGGGTGGCTGATATTCAATATGCCATCAATCCTTTTAGGGTCTACTTTGATCCTTTCTTCCAAGATTATGTGACCAAGAAGATTTCCTTCTTGGAGGCCAAAGAGTGTCTTTTTGGGATTCAAATACAAGCCAAACCTTCTACATTTCTCGAAAACCTTTCTTAAATGGATCAAATGTTCTTCATCAGTTTTGGAGAATACAATAATATCATCAAGGTAAATGATTATAAAATAGCCTATATCTTCTGATAAGGCTATGTCCATGGCCCTCTGGAAAGTGAACCCTGCATTCATCAAACCAAATGGCATTTTGACATACATGAATGTTCCCCAAGGTGTAGTAAAAGTAGTTTTATGTTGATCACTTGGGAGTACCAAAACCTGATTGTAATCTGAGAACCCGTCCAACAATGATATCCTTTTAGACCCAACCACCCTTTGGAGTATGTGATCCATCTTTGACAAGGGGTAATTATCTTTCAGGGAGGCCCTATTTAGATTCCTAAAGTTAATACACAGCCTAATTTCCCCCGTCTTCTTCCTAACAGACACAAGGTTGGAAACCCATTCTAAGTATCTAAGAGGAACTATGATCCCAGTTTCGTACATTTTCCTAATCTCTTTCTCTACTGAAGACAGTAAAATGGGGCTTATCCTTCTTAGCTTCTGTTTGAAAGGCTTCTGATTTTCCTTAAGAGGGCTTTTATGTTGGATGATGCTAGTATCATAAGATTTCAGATCTTTATAGTCCCATGCAAACACATCTACGAATTCTTTGAAAAGCTCTATGTACTGTTATTTGACATGGGCCGGGAGTGTATTGGAAAACTTGATCATTTTGGGTTCAGCAGGGCTACCTATGTTATGTTCCTCAACATTAGTTTCTATAGGCTCTGTTTTCGATTCTTTGGCCACATTGTTGAAATCGAATAGTTGTTCTAATGTTGTGAGGCCCTTTAGTATAGTATCACCTTTACATCGTAAAACTTCAAGGTCCTTTTGGTCTGCGTTTTCAACTAACTCTGCTTTAAAAATGTGCTCAAACTAATTTATATCAGCAGAAAGGGAGGACTCTATTTCAGGGGTTTGTTCCTTATTGCAACAATCCTTTTCATGGCTGGAACTTGGTGTTGATGTGGAAAATTCATTCCTTGACTACAAGAAATCATTTATATGTTCATCATTTTCAAACACTTGCCAATAATCTTCATTGTCAGGCACTGCTGGTCTTTTTTTCACCTTTATATTGAACTGTTCATTTATCTGTGGTATTTGGCAGTTGCTGGCAGCAAATGCGAGCTCATTAGCTAGATGATTTTGAGCTCTTGGTACGAAAATGTGTTCATATTTTTCAAAGGTTTTAAGGAGATCAAGAATAGCATTTCTATATTCTCTGAGTTTGGAGCTTTTGGTTGAATATTCCCCTTTGATTTGTCTAATGATTAACTTAGAATCCCCTTGTACTGATATCCTCTTAACCTCTAATTCTTTGAGCACATGTAAACAGAGGATGAGGGCTTCGTATTCTGCAATGTTATTTGTGCATGGAAAATGTAGTTTATAGGAGTATCTCTTGTTCGTGTTATGTATCCATACACCAGCCCTTGAACCAACCTAGCTACAAGAGCCATAAAAGCTCATTTTCCAAAGTGTTTCTATCTCATTCTATTTTTATTTTTGTTGCCCAAGGCTGCTAAGATTTGGGGCATCTTGTGTTTGAGTGGGAGGCAAATTTAAGTGTTCTGGTGCACTAATTTCTTGCTTGTTTTCCTCTTCTTGTTTGGTGATTTCATCTTTGTTGAATAAGATAAAGGAATCTAAGTCTGAATGTATGGAATAGACAGGAGTGTTGTTGGGTTTGTCTTTGCTGCTCACCGTGTATTTCATGAGGGATTCCCTATATAATATTCTGGTTTGACTAAACGCCGGTATAGTGGCATAGAACATATCCATTTGAAGGCTCCCCATGATCTAGACAAAAGCATGCCATATTTTAGGGGAATGTCAGCTACTACTATATCCATCACTAGGCTTTTAGCAGGAATTTGTGACAAGTTAACACACAAATCTTTGATTAAACCCAAGCATTTGACCCTTATTGAATCAAGAGTATAAGTCCTTATATGGTCTAGTGATTTCTAAGCCTAGGCTTTCCATTACTGCTTTGGGCATAAGGTTATGTGATGCACCAGAGTCTAGCATGGCATTGTGTAGGATCTTATCATGTATGTTTAGACTAACATAAAAGGGAGGGACATCTCCTTCTTGGTATTTCCCTTCAATTCTAGGACCAAACAATAGTTCTCATTTGTCATCCATCATGTTTAAAGTATCAGTATAGATGCTTATATTCAGAGCTTTCAAAACCTGATTTTTGTACACTTCCTGAGTTACCAGTTCAGCTAGGGGCACGCTAATTTTGATCTTGGCAATTTCAACTTCGAGGCTGAAAGGAAGTGTCATTTTCGGCATATTCACATATGTTTTTTCGCTTATGTTTATTTCAGCGGTTTTGGTTGGCTGAGATTTGTTAGGACTGTCAGTTGGAACTGTTTTGATAGGGCCACAAGAAGAAGTACTAGGGCATCTCTTCTCAACACTTTTTTGGTTGTTTTTGTCTTTTGAATCGATTTTCTTGGCCACAGTGTTGGTGCTACTAGCTCTCTTTTTAGGTTGATTTTCTGAAGTTTTCTTAACATCGGTACTAGTGTTTTTGTCATTAGAAATTTCTGGGCTCCCTTTTCTTCTAAGATTATATTGTTTGTGTATCTCCATGATTGAATTTTCAAACCCCAATCTGTAATATTCAAAATCTTCATGGTTGTGTTCGTTTTTTTCTGATGAGAAAAATCCTTGTTCTTCCTCAGTGAGGAAGATATCATCTCTGTCATCAGATCCTATCAAGTTCACATGATTTTCTTCCAGCCTATCAGTTTCCCCTTCATCCTCTTGTTCTACATAGTTTTGTTGAAAGGGAGGCCTAATTTTCTAGTTATTGTCTTTATTCCTATCTTGATTGAGATTTCTCCTAGAGTTCTGGTTCTGATTCTGAGGTTGGTTCCTATTCTGAGCATTTGTTTGGACATCCAATCTCTCCATCATTATTTCCAACCTATTCAGGTTCTTGGCTAGATGGTCTAATTTTGAGTCAGATGTGGAAGGTGCAGTGCCTTCCCTATATGTTACTTTCTTTTCAGACCTCATTCTAGCTCTCTTCTCAATCATATTTGCTTCTATACTAAGAGATCCCTTTTGCATCTCTTCTAAAGTCAAGAGATCCCTTTCTCTTAGCTGATAGGCCATCTCAGGATCAAATCCTTCTGGAAATTTCGCCAATGCTGAGCCCTGTGGAGGTTTCAAATCTGGGGGTAGTGTGTTATAAACACTATTGAATCTAGTGTAATAATTCTGAAAACTTTCCCCAGGGTTTCTTTTGAGGTTGTTGTAATATGAGAGTATTTGGAGAGGGTTCTTCCTAAGCTCCCATTTGTTTATGAATGTCTGCTGTAAAGAAGGAAGATCATTAATACTATTTGGAGTTAACCCTTTAAACCATTTCTTGGCTTCTCCTCCTAAACCTTGGGCAAAAAATCTCATGTTAATGGTCTCATCTTCTATTTCCATATAATCAAAGGCATCATTCATTTCATATACATGCTATTGAGTAGTAGTAGATTCACTTCTGGTGAAATGGGGAATTTTGGACTGATATTCATGGGGTAAAGGAACCAGAGGTTGGGGCAATACTAAGGGAGCATACCATGCTGCCATGGCTGGAAAAAGTGGGGGATTTACAAGAGGTGGATTTATAAGAGGGAAAGTAGGTTGAACAAGAGTGTTTTGGGTAGCAGAAGTGTGAATAGGAGTGGAAGAAACACTCGGGCTAGCAAACTGATGATGATTAGATCCGTTATGGAAGGGGCTGAAATGATGGAGAAGCTGAGAATCAGGTGAAGTAGAAGGTGAAGCTTCTCTACTAAGGCTCTATTGAAAATATGTGGCTTCAAAATCAGCTTGGTTTAAGTCACTTTGAGACTTATTTCTAAATAGGTTCTTTTTGTGAGGTAAGTCAAAGTTAGGATCTTTCAAGACTGTGATATTTTCAGGGAGAGACTTTCTTCTTGGGATGGTCCTATTAGTAGTTTGTTTTCCAGATCTAGAATTTTGCCACAAAATCCTTTCTGGATTGTCAATAATGGTGGGAAGATTAGGATCTGGATGGGATCTAGTGTGGATCCTATGTGATGCCAGATTTCAGTTTCCAAAATTTAGAGAGGCTGAGGTTTTTAGGAATTTTTTCCTCTCATAGTGATTTCTATAGTAGGGGACTACGTTTCTAAACTTCCTCGGGGTTGGTTAACACAATCCTAGGGAGATATGCAGGTGTAGAGGAGTAATAGGCCTACTGGGATTGGTGGAGTCGCCAAGTGGAAATTTTTAGCTTTTTGAAGGTAAAATGTTTATGGTCCACTACCAATTTTTATTATGAAATCAATTTGAATTTTTTTGGTGTTTTCTGAGTTTCTATGGTTGTTGAAGGACTAAGGAGTCTAGAAGAGCTTGCTAGGCAACTATGAACTCAGAGGTCCCACCATGATCACCAAAATGTTAGGGTCCTGTGATTTGGTTGATTGGAAAACCAAATGACACTGCAACATATAAACCAAGCTTTAGAGCTCTAGGATCTAGCCCTCCTAGTCTTAGAGAGGGATCTCTCAATATGTTTGTGAGGATGTATCTTAACACTTTTAAGAGGTTGATTTTAGGCTATTTATGAAGTGCAAATTTATTTGTTTGTTGGTTGGACAAAGATGATCTAGGCAGCATAGATAGAGTGTGGAAATCTACAAGCCATTGGGAAATGGAGTCATGTGGAAGTCTACACAGTTCCGATTGATGAATTTGGGGAACCAAAGGGAAAATCTAACTTAGTCAATGGATCTATGGGGTCATATAGGTGAGATGAGATGAACATCAAGGATTTGGAAAGAAAAGTAGAGCTTTAAGGGCTGTTAAGACTCTTTAATTATGTATACCTTTCAACGAAGGGACTTGCAACACTATCTAAACATAAAGAAATATTAAATAGCCAGGGCTAACCATGAATTCTACCAACATACTTTATGCAGATAACATAAATAAGATATAATTTCAAGTAAGACAATGAAGGAGAGGAACACTCTGTTTCTTCTAATTGTTTCACTTAAAGGAGTTAGAAAACACATAAGAAACACAACTAATGGCATTCATGAAAGGGGGAACACCCAGGAATCTAAGACTTCAATTATAATGACCTTCAAATACGACTATCTCAGCAAGAAATAGGGGGTAAGATCAAAACAAATCCTCTCTGCCAAGCTGCAGACAATAGAGTTTGAAGGATGATTTTAGGAATAACTTTCAAGAGGCAGCAAGCAGACGGGGCAAACCATAATTCAACCTTGACAACAAATATTTAAAATATTCTGAAATAAACAAGCTTAAGGATTTAAAAGCAGTCAAACTACTAAATAAAACCTTCAGCAGATGAAAACATAAAGGCAGTGAAGAGTAAACAGGCCTAAGGCACTTCTAGGAGACATTTCTTAGCCTAAGCTTTTTACTCTACTACAAGCAAAGAAAAATTGAGCAAAGTGAGGAATAGGAAATAACATTAAAGAATAGAGAGTACTTCACCAAAACCAGGCTCAGGGATCTAATGGTCCAGCCTCCTTCAACAACAGAAAAGCAAAGACATCCACACTTCTTCAAAACACTAATTCTTCTTCAAAACAATGGTATATGTATTACTTCAGAATTCATCAAATGCCAACATTTTACAATGAGCTTTCCATGAATACATATAGGTGAAATGAGGAAGAGTGTTGCAGAAATGGTAATAAATATCAATTAAGACAGAGTAGGAGAGGAGTTTGAATGCCCATTCTGCTTAATAACCATTGCCTTAACTAATTGTACCATTTCAGTAGTTTTTCCTGTCTGTGATGTATTTCTGGTAGGCTGGTAATAACTCTGAGGCCTGTCCTTTGAAGTTATCTCAGTATGGAGTACTCTGTTTGACCGTTTTGACAAGTAAACTATCATTTTTTGGAATTTCGTAGCCCCATGCTTGCTTAATAATTGCTCTGAAAGTTTTAATGAGGTTCTGTCGGCAGGGTGACTATCACGGTGTCTCTGGAAAGGTAACACATATTGCAAGTGTCCTTATGGGCTTCTAAGAAGGAAATAGCCTCACTGATGTGTCTTTGACTTTATCTCTTTAAACACTGATTTTTAGCTTTAAATTGTGTTTGTGTTTTTATCCTTAACTTTGTTGGTTAAGCCTTTGATCGTCGGATTTATGCTTTGACCTACTGATCTCCTTTGGGTACTGGTGGTTGTGCTGGAAGGTTTTCTATGTAAACATGTCCATAAAATATTTGATTAAGCTTTGAAATTCGACCCGTTGGCCCCTTTGCCACCGTTTCCTTGGCTGTGGGAGACTTGTGGATTAATTCACCATTAAACCTTCACACAACAACAAACTGTTAAAATAAAACCTGTGATGGGGGATGAAACTGCTTCAGAGGGCTTTAGCGGAGACGGAGGATAAATTACAGAGAAATTGTATGCAGCAGAGAAAGGTTTCATGGTGCAACACCATGAAGACTAGGGTTCAAACTGAGTTTGGCACGAATATTTGGAAAGGCGGTATTAGAAAACTAGTAGTCGTTTTTGCATGGGGTGCAGGTGGTAAGTGGTTTGGGACTGATCGAACGCGATACGGTCCAATGGCTGACACGTATGCTCCTAAAAACCACCTATTTCATGTTCAAAATTCTCGATCAATTCTTTTGGTGAAATGAATGTGAAATTGAATGCTAACCGTCCGATCTGGGGGGGACCAGATCTATGGCTGTAAGCGAGCACGAAAAATGGAGAGATGTGATGAAATATATGGTGGGCCTAGGCTAAAGCGTGTCCAAGGAGAAAAGCAACCCCTTTCGCGTTGAAAATGGATTTTGCATAGAAATGGAAGAGCGGGCACAAAAATGCATGCAGGTCGTTGGATCTGAGGGGGGGAGATAGATCAACAGTGGGGATTGGAAGGAGACATGGTGGAAAGGCCCAGCATGGTCGGGTGGGACCAGCGGAACTATATGGAAATTGAAAGAAAATACACCAGCGGGGGCGTTTATATAGTTATTCTGTGTATTGATATTGTCCGCAGGCGAAAGAAGGAGAATCAATGTGGGTCGCTGGACCTGAAGGATGGACGGCAGAGATCAATTTCAGCGGATCGACAATTAGAGGAGCAGAGGGTTTGGGGATAAGGCTTTTGGATTTGCGATGGTTGATGGCCGATGGGAGGGATAATGTAATGGATGGAGGGCCGTAGGATCAGGATTGAGATCAATGGCTAGGATTTGGTCGGGGCATCGCATATCGGCGGAGTGAGGAGATGCGAGAAGGAAAAAGGGGAAGCCCGATGCGATGAGGGAGTGCCAATGCGATGCGGGATAGCATAGACTGTCCGATTGAGATTAGGATGGATGGCTGAGATGGATTCGGGGGATCACATCAGCGGAGAAGAAATGGAAAGGGATGCGGGGTCGGTGGAAAGCTGATTTGCGATGGGGCGACGTGCCGATGGTCGTTGGATCTGCAAGATAAATGGCGGAAATTTTCCCGGGAGTGAAACCATCGCACGGGGAATAAAATGAAGAACAAAGGAAAATGGTTGCGGGGAAAGGGGAAAAGGCCGAAATGCGATGGGCTTAGTGCTTTGGTCGCAGGGCCTAGTTTTATTGCCGAAAAAGGGGTTCCGGGCTTAAGAATAAGGGGCTTAAGGCCTAAGGGGAGCGGAAAAGGTTTTTCTAAGGTTTTTATGGGTTTTTTATGGATTTTTCAGGTTCCAGGTGAAGTAAAAGGGCTAAATGAGGGAGAAAAGGGGGCAGTTGTGAAGATGAAATGGGGGGAATGAAGTGATGGAAATGGGGCCTTTAGAAAACAATTTTTCTTTGGAAACAACAGGATTTTGAAGGATTTCTTGTGGAAACAACAGTGAAGATGACTTGTAAGATAAAAGACACCAAGAAGGCTTCAAGAACTAGCAGTTTCACATGAAGATTTCTTCTTAAAGGCTTAAGAACATATTTGGCCATCATTTGGTATAACATAAATTATAGATGGCTAACATGTGCCACTTGATTCCTTTGTGTGCTCCCTTGAGGTCCCAAGGTGGCTTAGGCAGTTGTCCTTGGGCAGCCTCAAGTGTAGGATCATTTCCTGAAGTGTGTCAAGTGGTCCTGGAAAGTGACTTCTGCCACTCCCATGACCGCGTGGCTTTTTGAGGGAAATTCGCATAGACCAGCGTGCCTATTGAAGGAAACTACATGCAAAGGCGCATTTCACCTGTGTTCTTAGGGCGCAATTTGATTTTTACCTCTTGACCTTGGAGATCTTTTAAAGTTTTCATATGCTATAATGTTCCTCGGCCCTATAAATCCTTCTTTCTGACATTAATAATGTCATCTTTTCTTGTTCGATTTTCCAGTGATAACAATAATTAACCATCATTTAGGTGTCATTCCATAGTGTCAGCCAAAAATTCGAAAATATTTTCCGTAATTGGAAACACCACTCCGTAATAAAGTTTCCATGTCAGGCAATAATAATTAGTCATCACGTCCACTCAATTTTCAAAGCCACCGTTAGTAGAGTCAGATTCCACCTCATCTGAGTAACCAACTGTTAGCCACCCATAAAAATCTGTCATATCAGATGGTGGCTAAATGATGTTGGATAGCCTTCAAGAAATAATTCCATTACTAAAATTGCTGATACTTGAATACTTTTGATAATATCCTATCCTTGGGTAATATTCACTACTGTTTCCCTTCAAAACTTAGAATCCTGCTGATTTCCAAAGCCAAAATACTGCTGCAGACCCCCTTTTTCCCTTCCTTTCTTCCAAAACTAACCTCATTTTTCTATCCCTCCATCTCCCATGAAAATCCTATAATTTCATGTTTTCTCCCCTTTTCCAGTTCATAAAATCCATTTCATAAGGTCTAAGACCCCTTCTCAGCCTTATCAGAACCTCCATTTCCTTTGAAAAACATTAAAAAACCATAGAAAATCCATATTTTCTATGATCTGGACTTAAGCCCCCTCGGGCTAAGTCCCTAACCCTTTTTCGCCCATGCGCCTGAGCGCCAGAACCAATTGCTAAACCCATCGGGCGCTTATCCTTTCGAATTAATTTTTCTCCACCAAACCATGAAAAACCTTTGTTATTTGTGTTTTTTGGGTTTTAATTTATTCCCAAAGGTTCCACACGTATAAATGATGGAGAAATCTCCACCATCGATCTGCTCCGTAGATCGGACGGTGCGGAACGCGCCATCCCTATGGACCCCCCCCCAACCGTGCGTTGTTTTCCTAAACCGCGTGGTATATTTCGCACCACCTTCGGGCCAAAAGTTGTTTTCTTTCATTGGCCAGCGATTCCATACGACAGTTGACGCGTGTCCCTTGTACGATTTGAAAACCGCCGTGCAACCGTCTTCCATCGCGCGTTATAGTCTAGACCAGGATGCCCAGCGAAATCAATCTCTGTCGTCCGATCTGGGCCCACTCATCCCATGTCTATCACTCTTCGAAAGTGTCCGATGCATAACCAAAGCACCCACGTGATAACTCAGGCTTCCGTGCAGCGAAAATCGCATCTCCACTGTCAATCTGATCTGCAGATCGACGGTCCAAAATCCATCACCCAGATTCCCTCCGTTTGACTTTCAACATCCTCTGATTCCATCTTGACCGTCCAAATTGATCTAGATCAACGGCGCAGTTTCACCACGGGGGTATACCCCCAAGATTTTTCCTCCATGCACCCGGACCCCCCGCAATCATCCCTGACCGTTGATCTCAGCGCGAATCGACGGCTCTGATCTAATTCTCCTTCCCCCATGCTTTTTCGACCATTCTGAGATTAAATCCTGACCGTTGGATGATGCCATCCAACGGCCCTGCTTCCTCCGCACATCCTCCGATGCAGATTGACCTATAAAAGTAGGATTTTATAGCGTTTGTTTGTATTTTGTAGGGTTTCGAAGGTTTTCACTATAAACGAAGAAAATTCGAAAGAAGAGGGTGACGATTCTCTTGCTTTTGATTTACCAAAGGAAATCGACCACCGGGTTTAAAATTTCATATTTATCAATGTTTCATGAACCATTGATGCATTACAGACCCTGTACAGCCCTGCGCAATAGCAAGAAAACATGGATTAAGCGCAGAAAAAGAGTATCAGCGCTGAAGACCAGGAAATTATCAGAGCAGAGGATTAATGGACTGTTTACGAGGATTATGGCCCAAAATGATCATTATAAACCTAATCCTCGAGTTAAAACAGAGTTCAAAACAAATCTAAAGGGTTTCACCGACAGGAAACCCTCCACCGCCACAAATTGAGGCAAATTGATCCTTCTAGCTACCACGACACCACTTGTGCCTCAAAGCATTCAATCAAAAGCTGAATTTATTGATCAAGATCATATGTTTGCCTCGAAACAGTCAAAGAAGTTACTTCTGCCAGGAACTTCAATACAAAGAATATCTGCAGAGTTACTTCATCACCACATAATGCCTCAAAGGTCAACAAAACTCCTACTGAGCTTGAAATAATTATGTAAATCATTTAATATAGAGGATATGTATGTGGATCTCCTCATTGAACCCCTCAAAGGCCAATGAGCCATTTAATTTTGTATTAATTGTAATTGATATCTTTTTCAGATCTCACCTCCTCATCCATCTATATATACTACAACAGAAGATGAGTGAGTGTTGGTTGTTGTTTGATTACAAGTTGTAACACTGAAACTCTCTGAAATAAATATACAAGTCTGTTGAATTTGAAAAACAAATTGAAGTCTTGGATGTCTTGATGATGTTGTTGCATGCTTGTTCCTGAGAAGGCTCTATCATTGGATCCATGAGCTTGGCTATTGGTGAAGTATTCTGAAATGTTCTATGTTTTTTCCCCTATTTTCATTATGTTCCATAATTTCTTACTACAGTAGGTTGAAAGTTTTAGGTTAAGAAATGACTCCTGGAGGCACCTTAGACCTATTCATCCTTCATTGTTTTATGTTTTCTTCTGCTGAAGTATTTTAGAGTCTTTAATCTCTCTCTTTAGTCTTCATGCTTGTTTATTTCCTTAATAGCTCAAATAGTTGGTTTCAACATGATTTATGGTTCTCCCTGCTTGTCTGCTATCACTTGAAAGCTGTTATTGAAGTCTCCCTTTGAAGTACCATTGTTTTAAGTTAATCAAAGAGGTCGGTTTTGATCTTGCCCTTTGCCATTGCTTGAGCAGTTGTTTTGAAGGTCTTTATAGTTGTAAGCATAGATGTTATTTAGGTGTTCCCTCTTCTATGACTGCAATTATCAGTGAATCTTTTATGTTTTCTAAGTCCTTTAAAATAAAATCTTTGAGGAAATAGGGTGTTCCCCGAATCTTAGATTTCATTTTAAAAGTTGTCTTGAAGTCATAATTTTCTTAAACAATGTTTGTATAATTTATGGTTAGCCCTGTCTATCAAATATCTCTTATTGCTAAGTTATGTTTTCAAGTTCCCTTTGTTGAGAATTAAACTTCTCTTTCCAAATCATTAATGTCCATCTCATTCCAAAAACAAAAGGATCCTGTGGCCAAGTTAGATTTGCCCTTTGATATCCCATATCCCTTGAAGAGTTTGTCATGACCTTATTTTGACTCCATTGCCCAATGAACCAGATATTTCCTCTTTCTGTCTATCTTTCCTAGACCTTTCACATTCTGCTGTATCAACTCAATCCAACCAAACAAACATCTGCACCTAATAACTAGTCTAAAATCCATAATCAAAGCACAAAAGATAAACCTTTGCAAAAAAATACTTGAGAGATCCCTCTCTGAGAACTGGAGGACTAGATCCTGGAACTCTAAAGATTGGTTCTGATGTTGCCTTGTCTTTTGATTTTCCAAACTGTCAAAACACGGGACACCAACACCAACCACAGGATTGTAGCTACAGAGGGAACCTGTAAATTTTAATTAGTTATTCAATCGCATCAACACCCTTCGTGCCAACATTCCTACTTAATCTGCATGGAGAAAGGAAAAATAAGAGTGTCGGAAAACAAATATTTGCAAGGAGACGAAACTGCTATAACAGTGAACCATAGCATACCATCAGAGTTTCAAAGGCGCAGACCGGAAACACTATTGGTGTATCATAGGATAAGCGGTATGACAAAGACAATGGTGTTGGTAGTTGAACCAGAGCTTGACTAGAGGATTCAGAAACTGGAGCCGCTGATAGGAAGGTATGATAATGCATCTCTAATAGATACAGATTTCACAGATTCTTTCCAGTTTCTATCCTTGAAGAGGAAAGTGTACATTGATAATTATGTGAAGGAGGGTGGCAGCAAAGCAGCTAGAGTTCACACAGACTTCAAATGAATTCAAAAATCAACAATTCTACACCTGAGGATATCCATAGACTCATGGAAATAAATCAAAATTCACGCAGAGGATATCCATAGACTCATGGGGTTATCAGCAGTAGGGAGCGACGTATCCACAGCCTTCCAGAATACCTCCAAAAGAGAAAATAGGTGGTGGAATTAGACTAATACAATAAGTATGAGACGAGGAGAGGGGGAAAGGGGGCAAAGATAGACCTCATCAATGTGCCCAATGTGAATTTTGCATGTTTTCTGGTGGTAGGGAAAATGATGAGACACTATACAAAGGGGGAGTGCACCCTGGACACAATTTCAGTTGTGAAGCATTGCGTATAGGGAGTGCAACTAAATTAGTGCTCTTTTCTACTGCAAGAGCTCTTTGAAGCATGCGAAGACAATTTCAAAATTTCCACAGGGTTTATATATGGCTATTTAATCATGGCATTGGATATGTGGAAATGGAGTCCACCAGGGAAATGACGTCTTGTAGGGATAGACGAAGAACAACCAATGGCCCTTAGATATACACCATGGAGAGTTTCAAGGGACCCCAGCAGTAAAGAGATCAATGGGGAGGAATTCACAGAGTGTTACATGTTGATGATGGATGTCATTCAAGCACAACAAAGAATTCCCAGACCGTTGTTAGATGAGTACTCTACGCAAATATGGTTTGGAATCTCACATGGAAATACATGGATTAGACCTGATTGTGTTGTGGTGGACACCTTCTAGAAGAGGTCGTTGATATTCCAGTTAGCAGAGAAATATTTCCACACAGAAGTTATGTCTTGGCCGGGGGTTGTAGAAGAAGTCTGAGAGGGGAAACATAAGTATTATTTTGAGGCTATGCTTCCACAGCCACTGCCAGGAGAAACACCGATGGACACATCTTAGAAGATATCGCATATGCAACTCCAGTTGTTGCTTCAAAAGTTGGATAAACAAGTGAAATCCTTCAACAAATCCATGGTAAGTATTGGAGCCGTAATCACTATATTCCCATTATTTCATGAATTTCAAACATTCAACGTAGGATCACCATCATTAACGACCCCAGTCCTTACTTCTCTCCCATCCACCACGTTCAATTTGCATTCATAGCCGACCATTTCCCCAATTTGAAAAAATAAGGCAACTAAACCACCCATCCCCAGGCCTAAGGGAAAGTGGGCCAGGAAGTGGTACACTTGACAGAGGATGATCTTGTATGGTCGATAAGTACAGGGATCCCAATCACAGAGGAACCGAAGAAGGGTACCTATACTTCCCCATCCATACCACAACCCAACCCTTCGTCATCGCAAAGCATCCTGGCCTCCTCACCCCCAACTACTCATAATTCATCGACGCATACCTCTAATGCTTCCAAGGATCAGTCATCCCATACTACTTCCACTTCCGCAACCATATCTTATGAAATACCTATAGGAAATGTAATGGAAATCGATATTGAGGCAGAAGTTAACTCAGGTACTGTAAAAATAACCAAGGTTAACTCAACCATAGTAGAACTAGGGACCTTCCTAAATCTACTTATTCAAACTGACTTACCCTTTCCTAAAACTACAGCAAGCAAGACTTCCTTTTCTCAATTCATACCCACTGATCCACCCTCCATTAGTTTTCATTCAACCCAACCACCAACTGTACCACCAAGTCAACCTAACTCTCCACAGGAATAATCTGACCATTCCATCGCTAGTGTCCAACCACTTAGAGAAAGAAATCTCAACCCCAAAACGATGAGTAGTGGAGATCTTCAGAGTTGGACACTAGGCCAACTTTTTAATTTCATACAAGCAACTTCCCGGCAAGTAGAATCGCTCCACAATGACCTTTTTTTAAAATATGAGCAGTAGCACCAGCAAGTTATAATGCTTACTGAAGAGTGTAATCAGCTACAACAAAAAAGAGATACCCTCCAACAGCGAATTTATCATATCACTGAAAACTTCCAAGAGTTGTGGCAAATTATTACTAGCATCGTTGAAGCCGCCACTGCAGATATGTGGGCCTTCCCACTGGTGGAATGTTCCATTCACATCAAGACAACATGCACAAATCTAGGTAGTGCAAATTAGGAACTCCAGCAGGCCCTTTCAGCTAGACCGGAACTACAAGATCGCTCCGCAGTATATGCAGAGAAGATAACACAAAAGAAAGACCATATGAGTCAACTTAAGGAGAAACTGAGGAGCACTGTCACTAAAGCATACACTTTGCTCCAGAAAATCCACGAGTGCTCGAATTCGTTGACGTTGAAATCTCAACCAATTTCAGAACATTTACAAAATATTTTCGCTGAGATTAAAGGAACACCTGATCCGGCCAGTCGCACACAACTATATGATCAGGCCAACGCTCTGCAATTGCAAATCCAAACAATCGAGGAGAACTCAGCAAAGACCAAGCAGTGCCTTCGTGATCTACGAAAACCTATCAAATAGAAGGCAGAGACAATACAATAACTGGTCTCTGATGGGGATCCTTAGTACAATGCAGCCTTTATAGACCTACTTCAGCCCATCGATGTCGTTCAGGCCGACAAGGTGATGAATGCAATAGGCTCCTTATTGAAAACATGGCAGGAAGCAATTACTGACTTCATGGACCTCATAACATAATCCATGCAAAAGGTCCCGGATTTAGGGCCTTTGTTGGAATATCAAGAACCAAAGAAAATGAAGCAGGAAAAAGGAGCAACCGAACAAGACCAGCACAAGACCACAACAGATGGTCACATAGGGACCGCAACACCAGGGTAAAATTAACTCAGGATGAGTCAATAGGTTTTTTTTCAGGGCCTTTTGGGGCCTTTGTTTTGGGGAAACCAATTTTGAGTTGTGGACATTCAGTTGCAGGCAGAGAAAGTGGCGTAGAGTTGTTGCAGAAGGAAGAGAACTATTGCGAGTTGCGGAGAATAGGTAGGAAAGTGACAGGGTATGAACAAGAGGCAGAACAGGTGGCAATAACAGTGGACAATGGTCAGGCAGAAAGACTCCTAGAGGTAGACCCAAGCACGGAAGGAAACATTAAATGGTGGAGCGTAGCAGACCAGCCAATCAAAGAATGGGCGAAGACTACCAGTGCCAGTAAGAACAAATATATAAGCAAGGAAAAGGAATGGCACATAGTTAGTTAGTTCGATGATTTTTTAGGGTTCTTTATTGTTTTGAGCTCTGTGCAGTCTGAGATGTAATGTATGGCACAAGAAATCTAATAGACAGAAAGGTGTTTTGTGGACTTGTATTTTGTGTTTAATGTATGGCTTTCTATGTGTGATGTTTTATCAGTAGTTTAAAATTTTCTCATAGCTTTCTTTGATTCCTGTAATATGATAGTTTTTCCCTTAACTAGTATACGATAAGAGTGTTCCTACACGGCTGTAATGTTTGGATGATATATGAGTAGTTTCACTTTGCTAGTATGGTTCTAGCTCTCCTATCTTAGTAAGGTCACAACATGCCTCGGCTAAAACTCCTTGCTCTCCTTTGAGCAGGCTGAAAATGCCAACGTTTTCCTAGACTACAACAGGCTCTTTTTGGCCCCGAGTCTGAACCTGGGTCTTGCCCAGAAGTCATCCTTATGTGAAAACACAAACATTCCCATATATTTAGGCACTCAATGCTTTATTGACAAAACTGAACAGGATGTAAAACACATTCATGCAGGAAAATTTTACTGAGGACTTAGAATATTTGCATGCATACATAAACATCAAGAAGTCCAGGATGCACAGGATCGCATGGAGGTTCTCAGTCATGCCATGTGTAGAAATGATTGAATGGATCATTACACATATGTATTACTCTCACCTTGTGCTACGCAGTGAGAATGGTGGTCATCTTGCCACCTATTATGGTGAAGACATGTAGACATAGTATAAGATGATAGAGCCTAAGGAATATGCAAATGAATACTTCTACATGAGATGGGCCAACCTCAACACTAGTGACTGTTGGGGTCCTGAGATTTGGCAGATTGGCATGCCAAGTGACAAGGCAACATGAAAACCAAACTTTAGAGCTCTATGATCTAGCCCTCCTAGTCTCAGAGAGGGATCTCTCAATATTTTTATAAGCCTGTGTCCTGAAAGTTTTGATAGTTGATTTTAGGCTAGTTATGAGGTGCAAGGTTGCTTGTTTTGTTTGGTTGGAAAAATGTGTTTCATGCAGTATAGATAGAGCATGGGAATCTACAAGCCATTGGGCAATGGAGTCATGTGAAAATCCAAATAGTTCTGACTGAGAAGGAAGGGAAACCAGAGGGAAAATCTAACTCGGCCAAGGATCTGTTGAATAATATAGGGGAAATGAGATGAAAATTAAGGACTAAGAGTGAAAAGAAAACTTAAACCCTTTCACATTGACTTAAAGGATTCGGGGAACACCCTTTCCTCTAGTAAGCTCACTGCTTTGGACTTAATCAATATAAACACTCAAAGAAAACGATAAATGTAGACTAAAACCTTCTTAATGAATTATAGGATTCGGGGAACGCCCTATTTCCTCCTACAAGTCCACTGTTGAGAGCTTAATCAACAAGACATACAATTGCATTCAAAGAAGAGGGAATGCCTTAGACATCTAGGACTGCAATTATAGGTACCTTCAACACAATAATTACAGTGAGGAGCAGAGGGTATGATTGAAGCAGGCCTCTCTGTCAAACTGCAAACATTAATAATTAAAGGGAGATTTCAGATACAATATTCAGTGGAAAAGAAAGAGGGAATTCCTAAACAGTCTTTAACACAACTAAATTTACCATTTCTGAAATAAAACAAACTAAATATTCAAGAGAGCTATTAGACTAACCTGTCATGTTCAGTAGCAGAAAACATATAAACAGTGAAGGATAAACAGGTCAGAGGTACTTCTAAGATACATTCCTTTGCCTAAATTTTTTATCCTACTATAAGTCAAAGCAAAATGGAACAAAGTGATAGACGGGAAAACAACATTAACAATAAGATATTACTTCACCAAAAACCAAGCTCAGGGATCCAATGGTCCAGCCTCCTTCATCAATAGAAAAAACAGAGACCTCCACACTCCTTCAGAACACCAATGCTTCTTCAAAGCAACAATCTATGTATTACTTTTGAAATCACCAAATGCCAACCTTTTACAATGAGACTTTAAAGAGTCTTTATAGGAAAAATGAGGAAAAGTAGGCAAAGAATGTTTAATTATCATCAGAGATAGGAGAGGGCATTCGAATGCTCCATTCTGAGTCATAAACATAACATTAAATCCCAGACAGACTTGGTGACCTCGTTGCTTGTTGAGGTCCCTTTGACATGACACAAAACACCCTACAGAGTGTCCTTTGTGAAAAAATACTATCTGCAGTGGTACGGTTATCTCTTGTGGAGTGAGTTAAGTGGAAGAATGGGCTTTGAGGACTCCCATACTTCTAAATAACTACTTCTAACAGTTTGTAGTAGCTTCTTTGGTGTAATAACTGCTTGGCAGGCCTTTGAGCATGGAGATGGGCTATGTCTATGTCAGTCAACATTCTGCACTAATAACTACTCTGTCTCTTTGTACTTCAAATTGTTTAGCTTTGCTTATGCTTTATCTTTGCTAAATTCTCGAACTGCTTCTGTACATGGTGCCCTCAAAGCTTTTACTAATCTTCTATGCCTTGTCTTCTGCCACTAGATATGTGATCCTCATCTTTCTGAGTGTTATGTGTACAGGTGGAGGGTTTTGCTGAGCTTGAGGGTTTATGTCTATGACCCATTAACTGTCATGAATTTACCCTTTGTTCTGGTTCCCTTGACGTTGATTCCTGGCCCTCAGATTTACTATCTGAGCCTCTGTGTCACCTTCGTGACTGTAGGAAAAACTGCTAACATAGTTACTATTTTAAACCTGCAAACACACAAAAAATCGTTATGAAATCCTGCGGGCTTGGTTTAGGCTACTTGCAGAGGCTCTGGGGTGGCGGAGGAGCAGTGAGGAGGTGGTGCATGCAGCAAAAAAACGGAAGAAACCCTGGCAGAGCAGCTGTTGGTATTATTTTATGGCTATCTTTTTCTTCTAAAAATTCTATCATTTATCCACCATTTTCTTCCATAAATCCCTTATAGCTTATTGAAATTGATTAATGTAGCATTATAATTGTTATTTTACATTAAATTTAATTTATGGAATTTTTGTGTTAAAAATTGAAAATTTTCAAGAAAATTACAGGATGTGATAACTTCATGTAAATGGTTTATGTTCTGACATGTGGCATAGCAGGTAGATCAAAACGAAGGACAAGGATGTGATCTAGGATGTACACACATGATGAAAAATCTATCCAGCATCAGATTTGAAGCTCTTGAATAGTGAGTCAACATTGATCAAACCCAACTAATCTAGCAAAAAAATATGAATTCATAATGAATGAGCTTGATATTTTGCCTATGATTAGGAACTCTAAACTAATTCAATCAGTTTTGGAGATCAGTTAGGATTAGGAGAAACAAAAATAACCTCTTTTGATTGTAATTTTGATAAATAAGAGAATGGAAGCATGTAATAGACTAATGATGCTAGTGATAATATTGAATGTAAGAGAAGACTTAAGACTGTATACGTGCTTCAAAACTCTGTTTTTAATGTAAATCATTCCCAAATCTTAATCAGAGACAGAATTTCATCATTTATGGAGTTTTTGAGTTAGCATTCTCATCAATTGAAGTTTTCCAAGTGTGCCTTCAAAGCGTGGAAGGGCCCCCATGTGAAGTTGGTACACTTTCTTTACATTTCTATTAGATTTAGTATTCAGATCTTATTAGTATTTTATTTCACTTTCATGCTTTTGAGTTCATCGATTTTGACTAGAAGTGCTTGTGATTTTATTTATCATTGTTATTTCATGACTCATAGTAGTAATTTGAGAATTCGATTGCAAAATTAATGAACAGTTCTTGTAAGAGGTTTAATTGAGTATTGAATCTCAAATCATTTATGTGATCTATGTTTTAATGAATTTTGATTTTTAGTATGCTTTAGTGTGTTACTTTGAAAGAGTTTTTGTGAACTATAACCTTGTAAGAGGATTGAAAACTCAGACTAGTAGCACTCTGTTTTTAGAACAATAGATTAGATTTAGTTACATAAGTGTTTAAAGTGTGAAAGGAACCACATTCCAATCTCTTGTAAAAGAGTGCTGGAGCCTATCATAATAAACATTTACCTAAGCAAATAGAACAGATCCTTTTAGGTCTATAAACATTAGACACGTGCCTCTAAGATTACCTACTTTGGTTGACAATAAATTGAGCCTAATCTAGAACCCTAGATTTGTCTATACATTTTGGCGTCATTGCCGGGGAGGTGCAACTAGAGGATTTTAATAAACAAAAATAAACAAAAACAATAAAAAACAAACAACAAAAACAAACAAACAAAAAAACGCAGATTTAATTTTAATTCAACATTTTAGAAGTCATGGTTACTTATGTCTAGACCTAGATATGATAAAGGTAGATTCATAAAAACCCCCCATCCAAGAACTAATCCACCACTAGGAGCAGACCCTTTAGAAGGGATTGAACACACAACTCCAGGCGGGAAAGTCACTATACAAAAATTAGAGGACAAACAAAAATCAGGGCAGAGACTCACACTCATTGAGAGACAAATTTTATTGGCATACGAAACAAAGAAGAAACATCTCCCTGAATCCTCTATAACAAGATAAAGTAGCAAAACAATTCAACAATCTCTCCTTGAACCTACTGATTTCAAAAAATCTCAAGAAGGGAAAAAATCACCAGAACAACCTTTCTTTGAAACAAGTGACACTGAACAATAAATTAAATCAACAGAAGAACCTATCAAAATTACTAAGGAAGGAGGAGGATCAGCAAGAGGACCCACTCCTGAACAACTTAGATAATATGAGAGACAGAAAGAGGAAAGAAGAAGAAAAAGAGGGGTTGAACTGAAACAAAGGCAAGATCAAGATCGAAGAGAAGAGGAAGAGTCAACCTTTAAATTTCGTATTCAAGAACCAGGAGAAAACAATGACGAGGAAATAAAAATGAAAAAAATACTTCCATCTGTGCTACCAAACTTTTATGGTATGGCTTTAGAAGATCCAGATTCATTCTTGTTTGAATTTGACATAGTATGTCGAACATATGGTTACACAGATGATGCCCATAGGCTTAGACTCTTCCCAGCAACACTAAAAGCATCGGCATTAAGGTGGTTCATGGGACTTGGTGAACATGCAATAACTGATTGGGATGGCATGAGAAAAATATTCTTAAAGAAATACCAACCTTATTGTAGATCAAGAGATTCTAAAGATGATATCTTTAGAATGAATCAACAAGAGGATGAGAGCTTAGAGGAATATTTGGAACGATTTTTTTACAATCTACAAAAATCAAAATACAGAACCTTGTCTCCTAATCTGATTCGAACAATATTTTTGAAGGGAATTCGAGAGGAATACTTAGATGATATTAATTTGATGGGAAAAGGTGATATTTCCACCTTACCTTTCGATGAGATTGCTGATTTATGTGAAAAATATTCTAGGAGCAAAGCTAGAAATGGAAAAAGAACCATATCATCCAAAGCCACTAAATCTGCTTCAGCTAGTGTCACAAGGGTTGAAATAGGAAACTTATTAGAAGAATTCAAAACAGACCTATTAAGTACCTTAGGAAACCAAATTGACACTTTGAAAGCAAAGAAAAGACAGGAAGAGGAAGATCAATTAATGGTTGTTTTTTGCCCAAAGTGCCGGAAGAAACATGCTTTGAAAGACTGCCCTTTAGAAAATGTTCAAAATGTTCAAGTTTGTGCCTTTTGCACTGAAAATTGTGATTTATTTCATTGTTCTAAAATCAAGATTTTGCATAATTGTAATTTGGAATCCAACGCATATATGGAGAATGTATATTCCATGGGCGCTAAGAGACCATGGCAACCAAGACCTCCACCTCCAGGTATGTTTCCAAACCCAAAATTTTCAATTTCCTGCACAAGATCAGATGTATGTTCAGAATTCTTGGAATGTTCCCATGCCATGGCAACACCAAACTTACCCACAGCAATAATGGAAACCATTTCAACAATACTCTCAACCACACCAACCATATACTCAATCATATCAACAATATCCTCAGCCATATCAAAAATATCCTCAGCCATATCAGCGGTATCCTCAAACATATCAACAATATCCTCAGCAGCAAGTTGTCCATCAACCTCAAAACACTCAACAAACATTTCCTGCTCCTCCACCAATAAATCCATCTCAATTACAACTTCCATATAACCAGCCTCCTAGACCTACTCAGATTCCTGCTCAACCTGTACCCAATCCAAATAATATAGCAGATAGACCAGCTTACAGTGTAGATGAGGGACCATCATATCCCACTCTACCTTTACAAAATATCGAGCTTAGGTCTGGTAGGATACTTCAAAAAGAACCTCCAGTAGCTGAAAAACAAAAATAAAACAAAGATAATGAAGATTAAACTCCAACTCAAAAGAAACAAAATGATGACATCCAAAATAAACAAATGCAACCAATGCATCCACCACCTTTTCCAGAAAGATTGATCCAAGAAAAACTTCCAATGTCTTTACCATAGTTTGATGTTTTAGATGAGTTAAAGAATGTCTATATAAAAATTCCACTACTTCAAGCCATAAAAGACATTCCAATATATACTAAAGCAATCAAATATTATGTCTGAAGAAGCCTACAAAGAAAATACTTGACCCACAAACTATTCATGTTATTGGACATCTAGCTGGCCTTATGACAAACACCATTTCAATGGAAGAGTATGTTGATCCTGGTATTCCCAGAGTCACTACAATCATTAACAACATACCTATTCCAAACACTTTAATTGACCTTGGGGCTGCAATAAATGTGATGACCCTTGAAACAATGAAAACACTGCATCTCACAAACTTTCAATACACACCAATTGTCTTAGAACTAGCTGATAGGTCTAAAGTGATTCCTGAAGGGATTTTGGAGGACATAATTGTTTCACTGGACTCTTGGGAGTATCCAGTTGACTTTTTAGTTCTTCAGCCAAAATCTAATTTAGGAGGACACCCTATCATCCTCGGTAGACCATGGTTAGCAACTGTTGATGCATTCATAGGGTGTAGATCAGCTAATATGACTATTTCACGAGGAACTGAAAGAAAACAACTCACTCTATACCCATAAGCACAGTCACTAGCAGTAGAAAACAAATTATGGCTCGATGAAAAATACAATGATAAAGAAGAATTTCAATATGTTTTCAGCATCAATCAAATCTATGATTTTCAAGAACATAATAATGATGATTTGGTAGAATTGTTCCTTTCTCAACCTGATATTTTTGAAGAATTAAGAAATGAACAATACAATGCTGCAGATCAACTTTTAGCACAAAGTTTTCAAGAAACATGTACCATTCATTCTTTGCAAACATTATTTGAAAACACTTTTCCCATTCAATCTATCACAAACACACAGAGTAAGACCATGGAGATTAGTCCAGGAAAAACATTGAATATTAGCACTCACCTAGACTTATCTCAGGAAGAAAAATTGATTCAATTATTGAGAAAATATCAGAAAGAATTTGCTTGGGATTACACCAATATGCAGGGAATCCATCCTGAAACATGCACTCACCATATTTACACAGATAGTAATATAAAACCAATGAAGCAACCATAGAGAAGAATGAATCCCATCCTTCAGGATATTGTTAGAGATGAGTTACAAAAACTATTGAAAGTCAATTTTATTTATCCCATCTCTGACAGTCAATGGGTATCTCCATTGGTAGTAGTGCCCAAGAAAAATGGTAAGTGGAGGATTTTTGTTGACTACATACAATTGAACAAAGCAACCCTCAAATATTATTTCCCACTACCATTTATTGACCAAGTTTTGGACACATTAGCTGGGAAATCATCATTTTCTTTTCTTGATGGTTTTAGTGGCTATAACTAGATTAGGATAGCCTTAGAGGACCAGGACAAAACCACTTTTACTTGTCCCTGGGGCACTTATGCCTATAATGTTTTACCATTTGGACTTTGTAATGCTCCAGCTACATTTCAGAGAGCTGTATTAGCTATTTTTGCTAATTTAGTTTATGAGTGTGTTGAAGTTTATATGGATGATTTTTCAGTGTATGGTAATTCATTTGAGCATTCATTAGAAAATCTTGAGAAAGTTTTGAAGAGATGTATTGAAGCTAATCTCTCCCTGAGAAATGAAAAGTGTTTTATGATGCTAAATGAAGGGGTAGTATTAGGTCATTATATTTCTTCTGAAGGCATTAAAGTAGATCCATCAAAAATCCAAATCATTGTAAATTTGCCAATTCTGAAGACTCAAAAAGAGGTAAGAAGCTTTCTTGGGTATGCAAGCTATTATATAAGGTTTATTGAACATTTTAGTAAAATATATTTACCTCTGTTTAAGCTTCTAGAAAAAGATACACCTTTCAACTGGAATGAAAATTGTCAGAAAGCTTTTGAAACACTCAACGAAAAGTTATCAACCACACCAGTCTTAAAAGGACCTAATTGGACCCTACCCTTTCACATCTTTACAGATGCATCTGATACTGTAGTAGGTGCCTCATTAGGCCAAAAAGAAGAGTCTTTGAATTATGCCATCTATTTTATTAGTAAAAATCTAACACCTGCAGAATTAAACTACACAGTCACTGAAAAATAAATTCTTGCAATCATACATGCTGTGAATAAATTCCGACATTATATAACTGGTTATGAGGTTTTTGTACATACTGACCACTCTTCCATTAAGTATCTAATGAAGAAACCAATCACTAATGGCAGAGTTACCAGACGGCTGTTATTACTACAGGAATTTAATATTACAGTGTTAGATAGACCAGGTAAAGAGAACCAGGTGGCAGATTTTCTTTCTAGACTCCAGAATTCAGGTGAGGTTGCTCCAGTTGAAGATTCTTTTCCAGATGAAAATTTATTTGCAATTTCAGTAGTGGATCCATGGCATGTTGACTTAGCTAATTATTTGTCCACAGGAAAGGCGCCACCATATTTTACTACAAAGGAGAAGAAGAGACTCATCAAACAAAGCGCTAGATATTCATGGGTTAATGGAGATTTATTTTACACTGGTTATGATATGATTATTAGAAGATGTGTAAGAAATGATGAAATAATTGATATTTTAAAATCTTGTCATGATGAACCTTGTGATGGGAATTTTTGCAGCAAAAATGACAGTATTAAAGATCCTCAGTCTTGGCTACTATTGGCCATCAATTTTTAAGGATTCCAAGAAGTATGTGAAAAGTTGTGACAGAAGTCAAAGAATGGGTAGACCAACAGCTTCAGATGAAATGCCACTTCAGCGCCAAGTACATTTAGAGCCATTTGAAAAATGGGCTCTAGATTTTGTAGGACCCATCAATCCACCTTCAAAAGGCAAAAAGTACATCTTAGTATGTACTGACTACATGAAAAAATGGGCTGAAGCAAAAGCACTTGTTCAGGAAACTGAACAAACAATGGTAAACTTCATTTTTGAAGAAATTTTTGTAAGGTATGGAGTACCTAGAGAGATAGTAACAGATCAAGGTACTCATTTTACTTCAAGGCTGGTTCAAGATATCACAGAAAAATATAAAATCAAGCACAGGAAAAGTACACCTTACCATCCACAGGCCAATGGCCAGGTGGAATCTACAAATAAAACTTTGGAAGGAATTATCACTAAAACAGTAGCAATGAACAAAAAGAATTGGGAGGAAAAGCTCAAGGATGCACTCTGGGCTTACAGAATCATGTGGAAAGACACTACAGGACTTACACCATATCATCTGGTGTATGGAAAAGAGGCAATGATTCCTATTGAATTCCAGATACATACTTATAAAATGGCTGCAGATTTAGGCACTGATCTCAATGAAGCACAAAAGGAGAGAATTATGCAATTGAACCAGTTAGATGAAATGAGACAGCAAGCAGAGCAAAGAACAATTCTAATGCAGAAACAAAGGAAGCAGTGGCATGATTCACACATAAAGAAGAAATAGTTTAAAGAAGGAGATTGGGCTTTACTCTTTGACTCCAAATTCATAGATCATAAAGCCAAGTTCACAACACATTGGATGAGCCCATATGAAATAGTTCAAGTATATGAAAATGGATCATTCAAACTCACTACAATTGATGGAGAAGGAAACACCTTTATTGTCAATGGACATAGATGAAACCCTATCATAATCCCATCAGAAAATAAGATTTTATTCGAACTGTATCTCAGCAAAAGGAGGTTGAGATATCACAGCCTTCAGCTGTGATATCTCTACCTTAGTCATTTCAATTTCCTAAAATTAAAAAAATATAAAATATAAAAAATATATATATATATATAAAAATATAAAAATAAAAAATAAAATAAAAAAATAATGGTTTAGATGTGAAAACCAAACTTTGGCATACTCTAAACCCGAATTCTTACTGGAAAACCAATCATTTGGCTAGTAAGAATTCATTGTTCTATTTGTTTTCTGTTTTTCACAAATTCAATAATTACTTGAGGACAAGTCAAAGACTTAGTAGGGGAGAAGAAACAGTGGTTTTTCCCTATCTCATCTCCTCAAATTCAATTTTTCAAGGAATTTGTTTCAGTAATTCAGTATTTCAATAAAAGAGTTGTTTTGTTCTAATTAGTAAAGAGACATGTTCAAGCAAAACAATATGTAGTGGGACCTGTTTCAACATGATTATATAGAGGCACCTATTCAAAGGCTATGTCAATACTACCAATACCAGAGGGACCTGTTCGAAGACTGCATCAAAGGTACACAAGGCTACTTCAACAATTTTTCAAAGGTTTCCTATCAGAATTCTAATCAAGGCTACATCAACATCAAAAATAAAAGAAGCTTCACAAACATGGCTCTTCAGATGCTTCACAAACATGGCTCTTCAGATTTTAAGGAACCTTTTATATTCAATTTCAAAGGGACCTATTTTAAAAGATAAGGATCAGACAAGCAGATCAGTCACACCTGTACAAGCAAAATCAGAATTTTATCAGCCAACAAGTGTAATGTATTGAAAATTTTTGCTTTTAGCATTTAAAATTCCTAGATTATTTTAGTGTTAAAAATAATAATTATCATTGCTTATTATCAATTTCAAAAACCCATATTCCTTATAACCATATAGCCTTTTTATAACCCTTATACCCATATTCTTTATAATATTCCTATATGCTCACTTCATTACCACTCTGCCTATTTCTCTATGTTCATTTCTATTTCCATATCACACATAACATCATTATAAACCTTAGCCTATTCCTACCTATGCCCTTAAAACCTTTTCATAAACTCATCATTCTTTCAAATTGACCTCTGCCAACAAAGTACCAACAAGTAGCAGCCTTATTAGACACCCAATGTAAAGACCCGCCCAATGGGAAGACATATGTTAAAACGTCTGTCCTCAATTGATTTCGTTCATTCCGACTGCCAGAAGTACACTTATGAATGTATCTTCCATGATTCCACTACCAACACGATTTTCATACTATGCTACCATGATTATGCTTCTGCAAATCATTATTTTTCCTCTGTATCTATGATTTAAACTCTTTGGAAACAAGCTCATGGCCTCTAATAGTAAAACTATGTTCTCTGCGCCATCATCATGGCAATTTCATCTTATGACATCAAGTAAAATCAAGGTCGGCCGTTGAGTTTTCATTTTATAAAACTCTGAGTTCATAAAGCCAGTTAATGATTCGGATCCTGAGTTTTTAAAAATAAGAAGGTCGAGATAATAGGTGTTGAAAAGGGAGAAGATATAGTAGTCGGGATTATCCAGAATTTTGACATCCGCCCAAAATTTGAAGAGCATCTCAGACATATGAAGAAGTAAGTTCAGAAAATTGAGGAAGTTAGCCAGGTTAGCTCAGTGGAATGCGAGAAGAGAGGTAACAAGTTGAAAAACCCTGGTTAAATTTTTGTTTTACAGAGCATAAAAAAAGGGGTTAGAACAGAGATTTTTTTTAAAATGAAAAATAGAGCAGAGCCTGAGAAATTTGATAGTTCAAAATGCCATGAAGACTGTGTTAATATTTTGAGGGAAAAACACTGGTTGTATTTTCTAGAGAAATTCAATGGAAACAATGAAGAAGTTACAAAACGGTTTGCATTTTCATTTAATGGAGAAAAAGCTTTGATAGGAAATTTCTCTTTCAGAATCTCAGAGGATACAATAGCTCAGTCATTAGACATCAATCCAGAAGGGGAAAAGTATTTCAAAACCAAGAAATTTAGAGAAAAATCATGGACTCAGTTTATGTCTAGATCAAGGGTGTCTTCTGTTAATTGGAAAAAGGGTGTTCCTAGAAGTTGGTTAATCCACCCATGGGACAAAATGGTATACATTCTTCAAAAGATTGTCACATTTAAAGGGCGTTACAACATAGTATACCTATATCACATAAAAATCTTGCTGCACTTAAAGGGTCAATGCACTATCAGTTTGCCCTACTTTCTTTTACAGAGTTTGACTAAAATGTCAAAGACCATTCAGAAACAAAAGGGTAATGAAGATAGAAGCTTGTATCATTTTGGTTTGATTAAAATTATAATTGATTTTGAATTACAAAAGAGAGGGATAACATGGGAAGGATTTTTAATTGCCAATCAAATCAAAACCAAAGAAGACGAACAGGAGAAACAAGGAATCAAAGAGTTTATGGTTGATGTTAATGAGGAAAACCCTGAATTTAATTCAAGCACTGTTGCTCAGTTACCCAATAGTAGTGTGAAAACAAGGAGAATGAGGCAAGAAGATGCCAAGAAAATTGCAAAAGACAAAATTTTCACTACTTACAGAAGAAGATCAAGGAGAGTAAAAAGAAATCAAATAAAAGATGATCAACCAGAGAAAAATGTAAATACACCAATGGAAATTGAAAGCAGTGCTAATTCACAGCCAGAGCAAGAAGCAGAAATGGAGACCGAAAGTAACAAGAGAGAAAGAAAAGAGCCAATACCTACAAACAAGAAACAGAGAAAGCTAGAGAAAAAAATTGAAGAGCTAAAAGAGGAACTTATGGAAGAAAATATGTTAGAAAAAGTCATAAAGAAAGAAAATGAAATGTTAAGAGCCCAGAGCAAGAAAATTCAACATAAAAATGAGAAATTGAAGAGGAAAGTCAAATAACTTAAAACTGATCAAATTGAAATATGCAAATGGGCAACAAAATGGTACACACAGAAAAAGGCACTCAAAGAAAAAGATAAGAACATGAAGCATAAGTTTCAAGTCCAGGAGAATGTAGATGTATTTCTACAAGCAGCAGAAACAGAAGTAGAAGTAGAACATAAACGGACCACATCAGGTTAGCATGAGGACATGCTAAATCATTAAGTTTGGGGGAAATGTTGGCATTATTTTATGGCTATCTTTTTCTCCTAAAAATTCCATCATTTATCCACCATTTTCTTCCATAAATCCCTTATAGCTTATTGAAGTTGATTAATGTAGCATTATAATTGTTATTTTACATTAAATTTAATTTATGGAATTTTTGTGTTAAAAATTGAAAATTTTCAAGAAAATTACAGGATGTGATAACTTCCTGTAATTGGTTTATGTTCTGACATGTGGCATAATAGGTAGATCAAAACAAAGGACAAGGACGTGATCTAGGATGTACACACATGATGAAAAATCTATCCAGCATCATATTTGAAGCTCTTGAATAGTCAGTCAACGCTGGTCAAACCCAACTAATCTAGCAGAAAAATCTGAAGTCATAATGAATGAGCTTGATATTTTGCCTATGATTAGGAACTCTAAACTAATTTGATCTGTCTTGGAGATCAGTTAGGATTAGGAGGAACGAAAATAGCCTCTTTTGATTGTAATTTTGATAAATAAGAGAATGGAAACATGTAATAGACTAATGATGCTAATGATAATATTGAATGTAAGAGAAGACTTAAGACTGTATACGTGCTTCAGAACTCTGTTTTTAATGTAACTCATTCCCAGATCTTAATCAGAGACAAAATTTCATCATTTGTGGAGTTTTTGAGTTAGCGTTCTCATCAATTGAAGTTTTCCAAATGTGCCTTCAAAGCGTGGAAGGGCCCCCATGTGAAGTTGGTACACTTTCTTTACATTTCTATTAGATTTAGTATTCAGATCTTATTAGTATTTTATTTCACTTTCATGCTTTTGAGTTCATTGATTTTGACTAGAAGTGCTTGTGATTTTATTTATCATTGTTATTTCATGATTCATAGTAGTAATTTGAGAATTCGATTGCAAAATTAATGAACAGTCCTTGTAAGAGGTTTAATTGAGTATTGAATCTCAAATCATTTATGTGATCTTTGTTTTAATGAATTCGATTTTTAGTATGCTTTAGTGTGTTACTTTGAAAGAGTTTTTGTGAACTATAACCTTGTAAGAGGATTGAAAACTCAGACTAGTAGCACTCTGTTTTTAGAATAGTAGATCAGATTTAGTTACATAAGTGTTTAAAGTGTGAAACGAGCCACATTCCAATCTCTTGTAAAAGAGTGCTGGTGCTTATCACAATAAACATTTACCTAAGAAAATAGAACAGATCCTTTTAGGTATATAAACATTAGACACGTGCCTCTAAGATTACCAACCTTGGTTGACAATAAATTGAGCCTAATCTAGAACCCTAGATTGGTCTATACAGCAGCTAACCAGGTCCGATGGAGGTCTGAGTGCAAAATGGAATGTGGGCCATTAGATCAGGACGATCTACGATGGAGATCTCTCAATGAGCGTTTCGGGAGAGAGATGGGAGGCAAACGAATTGAGATGGTGATATAACATGGACTGTATGATCTCAGAGATCGACAGCTAGGATTAATCGAGAGCAACGTTGTGGAGGGTAGTGGTATGGTGGAAAACCGGGAATGTTTTTCACATAACAAAATGGGGGGAGGCAATAATTTGTGTTTAGAACGTGATTCCATACACCGGGTGACACGTGGATTCTTAAAACCGCCTATTTCGCAAAATTTCTAAGCGTTAAACCTCGGGTGTAAATATTTTGCGATTTTGGATAGCGACTGTTAGATCTGGGGTGTCAGATCGGATGGTGTGAGATAAGCGTGATATAAGTCTAGATGCACGGGCGAAAGGAGATGGGGTCCATTTTTGAGGTCAATGCGAGCCATTAGATGAGGGGAATGGACGACAGATATTGAAATGGATTCATTGCAGTGGCGGAAGCGAGTGTCCAGGGAAAAAGGTCATGGTGCAATGCGATGGGATCCTGGCTATTGGATCGGAAGAGAGATCAATGGTCGGGATTAATCGGTGGGTGCCATGGTGAAGGGCTTCTGAGCGGAGCACGATTGATTCTCGGCCGTTGGTTCTTGTGGATTCGACGATTGAGATTAGATCTAAGGATCGGAGGAGAAGGGGAAAAGAATAATGGGAATCAACGTTTATCGATTGTGATGGCGGCGGCCAATCATAAGGCAAAGACGTGGTTCTATGGAAAGTGGAAGGACCGAAGGTGAAAGAAAAGGCACTTATCACATCGGAAGTTTAGAAAAGTAAAGGAACAGCTAGGGAAAGAAACCCTGATTGTGATGAGCGATGGGGCTTAGCGCCTGGTCCTGGGCACTGGTTCATATGCGGAGAAAGGGGCTAAGAGCTAAGCTGAAAGGGGCTTAAGGCCTAAATGGAAAATGAATATTTTCAAGGATTTTAAATGGTTTTTTGAGGAATTTGGAAGTTTTGATAGGGGTAAAGACAGGGTGTTAAACCTCATAAAGGGATTTCACAAGGCTTGAAGGGGTTTTGAGGCCTTTGGGGCTAAATGGGGGTGGTGGATAGATGAAAATTTAGGCCTTGGAAGAAGTTTTCCTGTGTAGATAGCAGAGTTTAAGATGGAAAAAATAGTGAAAATGAACCTCCAGGATAAGAAAAACATAAGGCTTCAAGGATGATAGATTTTCAAAAGAAATATATTTCTTGAAGGCTTGAAAACAAATTTAGCCACCATTTGGTATAACGGAATTAATAGGTGGCTAACAGCGGCTCCACTTGGGGAGGATAGCTTACTCTTTAGGTGTCCAGAACCTCAGTAATCTCTGGCTTTCAACAGTCTAGTGCCATTCCATTGGGAAGAATTCTTTATTTGACAACTTTTCACTGTCCTGTAGCAAGAAATCCGTTTGAACAACACTTCTACCTACCCCAAACTATTTTTCCTAGCATTGTTTTCTTCATTGAGTGCACTTGGACTGGCAAACTCTTTTTCCAACATTTTTATTTTGCAAACAGAAAAATAAACCTATCTAATGCTACCCTTATTTCTCCATGAGTTCAGATTAAGCAGTTGAACTCATAAGTTTCTCTACCTAACTATTATCTGTCAGGATTAGACTGTCTGACAGATTATCATTCTCTATATTCTAAAACAAAAATTGAAACACAGTTAAACTAGGATTAGACTGTCTGATTTGCTGTGGGTCCAAGGCATAAAGACAAGCTGCACATGAACTGAAACTTGTAGAAATTCAAAACCAAAATTTTGAAGGCTGAAGATCCGAAATTCAGAACGTTCTTCCTTCTCATTGTGACTTAGATTTTGAGCTTTTAGAGTCACCTTTCTTTTCATTTGAGCTCTTTTTCTGATCTTGTTATAGCTTTTCTCTTCTTCTTGGCTGGTTCATTTTTTGAGCAGTTTAGAACCAATTCTCTTTCCTTTCTTCTATCCTAATATGTCCTACTAATAAGCCAAGATTAAATAGTTTGGAAAATCTTCTTCACTATCCTATCAGCAGTAAATTTAAATCTGTCCAGTCATGATTAGGTTGTATGATTGGACAGTAGTGCTCCTTAAAGTAGCGGCATTTGGGCTTGCGCACTTTCATATTTTCCTTTCCTTTTGGTATGAGGCTATACCTTCCTTGTTTTATTTCTGCCCTCTTTTCTATTTTTTTTTTGTTTTTGTATTTTTCTTTCCATTTTTATTTATGCAAATGGTATGTACAATGGATTAAAAACTTTGAAACTAAGACTCTTAACAGAAATAGTGTTTAAGCATCCTGCCATTGACAGGACCTCCCAACACTTCTTCACCATTTCGTTCTTGTAGGAAAAATGCATTATGCCCTCTTATGGAATGAATAATGTAGGGCCCTTTCCACAGATTTTCAAACTTACCATGTTTTCCTTTCTCTTCCCTCCTTGAATCCCATTTTAGAACCACATTTCCAACTTGGAATTCATTTGCTTTAGTCTTTTTTTCAAATAACCTTTTGATGTTTTCTTGGACTGTTTGAGTTCTCTGGTAAACTTCCTCTCTAATCTGCTGCAAATGGATGGTCTGATTGATCCTTCTCTGCATATCATTTTCTTCAGCTTGGACTTCCTGAAGGAGTTTCATGACTGGGACTCCCAAAAATGTTGGGAAAACAGCATCCATGCCATAGACCAGCTGATAGGGGGAAATGTTAATTGACTTTTTGGTGGTTAACCTGTCAGCCCATAAGGCATGAACGAGCTTACTATGCCATGCTCTCTGGTTCTACTCCAACAAATTTTTGATGATGTTGATCAGGCTCTTGTTGGAGGATTCAGAAAGTCCATTTCCTTGGGGGTAATAGGCAGTGGAATGGCTCAAGGTGATCTGATATTTATGGCAAAAATCAACCATCCTCTTGGATTTAAAGGCAACAACATTTTCTGTGATTATTTTTCTAGGACAGCAAAATCTGGACAACATGTTGGTCTCAAAGAATTTAATAATAACAGAGTCATTAGCATTCCTAGTGGGTATGGCCTCTATCCATTTGGTAAATTAGTCAGTGGCTGTGAGGATCCATTTGTGCTGGGCTGAGGAGGATGGATGGATGGTGCTTCAACACTAATAGGTTTCAAGGGTAAGGGCAAGAGCTTTCTTCTGCCATCAAAAATTTGGCACTTGTGGTAGGACAT